>JAGFMF010011747.1:17839294-17863765 GCA_019455555.1 Galemys pyrenaicus
GCACAGGAGGGCACAGGTGGGTGCAGGGGGACTCAGGGGGCGCAGGGGGGCACCGGGGGGGCTCAGGGGGCACAGAGGGAGCACAGGAGGGCACAGGTGGGTGCAGGGGGACTCACGGGGCGCAGGGGGGCACCGGGGGGCTCAGGGGGCACAGGGGACACAGAGGGAGCAAGGAGGGCGCAGGGGGCTCAGGGGGCACGGGGGGGCACAGGAGGGCTCACGGGGGCACAGGGGGCACCAGCGGGGCTCAGGGGGCGCAGGGGGCCACAGGCCTATCACCGCACACCCACCATCCCTGCCCACGCATCTGCGTTTCCGGGTAAAGATGTGATGCAAACAGGCCCGAAGGTCAGCCGAGCGGGTACCAGCACGAGGCCAGTGTTTGGTCACTGCCAAGAGCAGACAGGCGGAGGAAGGCCGGCTGGAGAGACGCCAGGGGAAGTAAGGGGGCGGGCGGGGCGGAGGAGCCTCCCTGCTGGTGTCACTCTTGCAGGTGACAGGTGATGGTGACAGCTAGCCGCCAGGAACTGCCCACGGCCAACTCCTGGTGTCAGGGCTGGGCAAAGGTCAGCCCACCCAGCCTCTCCTGCTACGCCCCAAGACGCCCACCATTTGGCCGAGGGCACAGGCCAAGCTGGCAGCGAGAGCGGGTGCTCTGGCCCACAGATGCCCCGACGGGGACACTCTGGGGACACCCCTCGGCCATCCAGCCCCCGGGCCCGCTGCCCCGGCACACAGCTGGCCAGGTGAGAGTGCCAGGGAGGAGGAGATCTGGGGGTCACGGCCCCGTGGGATAAACAAGGCTCCGGGAGTCCACACAGCGGAGGACCAAGTCCACACAGGGCCCTGAGGGGGGGGACCCTCCCTGGGGCGGGCCTTGAAAGCAAAGACAGGGACTAGAACACCCCCTCACCCTGTTGGGCCAGCCTTGCCCGAAGGCACCTGGCTCTGGGCGAGGGTGCCCTGGGGTGTCCTCGGGCAGAGGGCCAGCGAGTCCTGGCCCCGCTCCTGCCGCTGGGAGCGCACCTCAGAGCAAAAGGCACCTGTGGAGCGCCTGCGGAGCCACGGGGGAGACGCCCGCCTGGCGAGCTGACCTGGCGTGGGGAGCGGCAGCCGCCCCCACCAGCAAGCGGGGAAATGCAGGCCCAGGGGGGTGACTCGCTGAAGGCCACCCCGGGACGCGCTCCTTCCTGCAGAGCCTGCGCCGCCACCGTCCAGTCGTGGCCAGGGCAGCGGCCAGCCAAAGCTCCCCGCATGGGCCTCTCCGGCCCTAGCCGCGTCTCCCCACCAAGTGGAAGGCTCAGCGTGGACATCAGCCCCAGGATGTGAAGCCGGGGCCGGGGGAGCGGGGGTCCGAGGCAGGGCTGGCGCCCAGCGCCCCCCCGCGGCCGCCCGCACACGGCAGGGCTGGCGGAGTGCTGACCAGGTCCCAGAATCCAGCCCTGCCAGAGCTCACAGCTGCGGAGGGCGGGCGTGGGGGCCGTGGGGGGTGGTGCCCAGACAGGGCAGAGCACGCTCACCAAGGGCCCGACTGTGCCAGCTGGGCAGCACGTGCCGGCCCAGACGCAGCCACATTCCCTGGCCGCCCGCCCTGGCGGCGCAGGAGGACCACGGGCGGCGAGACCACGAGGAAGCGCTGCCTCCGGCACCCAAAGTTTCAGAAAGAACAAGCAGGCATGCGGGACGGCGGGGAGGGCAGGCTCAGCTGCCCGCCCAGATGCAAGGGGCACTCCCGCCGGGGGATCTGCAGGTCCAAGGTGGGGGCTTGACCGTGAGGCGCTGGAGTCGGCCCAGCCGGAAGCCACTTGCCCTGGCACCGTCCCACGCGTGCGGGGCCGAGGCAGCCTCTGGAAGGAGGCCGGAGGGGCCCGGGAGGGGGCTGCAGGGAGAGCGGGGAGGGCGTCTGCACACCGGCCTGGTGTGCGCTTCGCGCCCGAGCACCCTGCGCCCCTCCTGTGAAGCAGCTCCTCCGTGGAGAGCAAACGGGACCCAACGCAACGGGCGCAGAGCTTGGAGAGCCGAATACCACGCCTGACCCCTTCCTGGGTCAAGGGCCAAGACCCCAGCGAGAGCAGCCAGCCGGGCTCTGGGCCCTCAGGCCCACTCTGGCCGAACCTCCCGCAGCGGCCACCCAGCGCAGGACCTGGGGCGCAAGGACGTGGGAGGCCGCATCCCGCCTCCTGGGGCAGCCCTCCCGGGAGGGGCGGTCTGCAGCCCAGGCGGCGGCTGCTGCCCAGCCTGCGTCTCGAGCGGGCGCACACACGGGCTGCAGAAGCTCCGGCCGCCGCAGCAAGGCCTCCGCAGGCGCCGTCGGCCTCTGCTGCCCATGGCCTGCCCGCCCTCAGCGGCCCTCCCTGGCCCAGGGCCTACCCGGAGTCAGAGCTCCACGCTGCCCAGTGCTGCTCGATCGCCCGCGGGCTGAGCCCCCGGCTGCCAGCACAGGTGCGTGACACAGGCGCGCGACCGTCACAGGCGCACAGGCCGGAGCGCCAAGGGGCGGCGGCCTGACCACGGCCGCGCCGGCCGAGCTGGGCCTCAATCCCCACCGCCCCGCACTGGGGCCAACATCCACCTCCCCTGCGTCAGCCTGGCCTCAAAGCAGAAGGGAACTGTCCAGAAAGGGGCGTGTGCACGCTGTCCTGGAAGCCAGAGGCCACGGGGATGTAACCTCCTGCCCATGTGCACATACACACACGTGTGTGTCGGCTTACCCACGTATGCATGCACACATGTGTCGGCTTACCCACATATGCATGCACACACGTGTCGGCTTACCCACATATGCATGCACACACATGTGTCAGCTTACCCACGTATGCATGCACACACGTGTGTCGGCTTACCCACGTATGCATGCACACACAGGCACTGTGCGTGCAAACGCACACTCACACCCCTCACACCCACGTACGCTCACACAGGTGTTACAGTGGCATGCAACACACCCACGTGTGCAAGCGCACGTGTGCACACTCATACCCCTATATGCATGCACACAATCGACAGCCTCACACTCATGCACACACACAAGGGTGCACATTCACACTCGCTCTCTCCAGGGTCTCAACACCGAGGGGAGCAGTCTCGCGCTGGGAAGCAGTAAAGGGGTCGGTCGTTTATTTTAATTATTAAAACAAGAGCCACTCACTCTCGAGCTGTCTATAATGTCACTTAATTACCCAGTACATAAAACTGCCTTTGCATCTTAGCAGAGCAATAAATCAGCTCAGAAGCAGAGTCGGTGAAAGCACTTGAGCTGAAGATTGAGGAGGGTGGGGGGGGTCATCCCTTGCCCCCCCAGCAAGCAATAAACCTGCTCGAAAACCCAGGCCGGCCAGCCGTGGCAGGAACAAATGGGCTGGCCCCCGGCAGGGGGTGCGGGCGCCGGTGTCCTCCCTGCTGCCCTCCCTGCTGCCTCTGCGTCCTGCCCGGCCAGGCCTTGCCCCGCGCGCTCCTCCTTTGTCTGGCCCACAATAGCTTGGCCAGATGGCGCCGTGGCAAGCAGCCTCTCGGGCCAATCGCTCCTGCTGCCGGGGCCCTGCAGCACTGCGGGCAGGACGCCCGGGGCCTGGCCAAGCCGCCCGGCTCGCCCCTGCCCCGACCACCTCCCAGTCGCCAGCCCCACGGCACAGGGAGCTCAGAGAGTGGCCGCAAGTCCAGAGCACCACCAACCAGTGCGCCCTCCCCGGGAGCGGGCAGAGCACGAGCCAAGGCACTCTGCCTCTGCGAGGTGCCAGGGTGAAACAGAAAGGGCGAGAGCCAGCACCAGGCACCGGGAGCCACCCCCAGGCGGGCAGAAGGCCCGCGGGAGCCGGCCAGCAGCAGGACATAAGTCACCCTCTGACCGGGGCCTGCCCGCCCTGCACCGGCATCCCCGGCACATCTGCCCAGGCACAGGGCCAGGACCTCGGTCATGGACCCCAAGGGTCTCCAGGTGTGGCCATCACACGTGTCCACTTCCTTGAGTGGCCGAGCAGGCGCACACCTGCCCGTGTGCCGGTCGACCTGTCGGGCAAACGCCGGCAGTGAGAAGGCTGCGCGTGCACCGCCCGGCAGCAGCACGCAGGAGAGCCTGCTGCCGTGCCCGCTCATCTCTGAAGCGGAGGAAGGAGCCAGCTGCGGAGTTTGGCTCCCCACGGCCCCCGCCTGCCGCCTTCTGGTCTTCCTTCTCACCCGGTAGAGGCCTCCTCTGCCCCATGTCCCCACCCCGGGGGAGCAGGACCCGCCGACCCCAGGACACACCCGCCTGCCCGGGCCCACCTGCGAGTGGGCAGGTGCACCCCAGAGTCGGACTCCGCAGGACGAGTCAGCACTTTTCTGAGGCCCCCTCCTCCACACAGCCATCCGGGATTGCCCCACTGAGGCTGCTGCTCTCTGGCCACCTGTCCTTGACACCAGGGCCTACCGCCAGCCTTTCCGACTGCTGTTCACTCTGTAACCTTCTCCTGAAATCAGCCTCCATACCTGATGGTGAACCCCTGCGGGCAGGGACCCACCCGAGGGGTGTGCATGCCCCGGCCGGCGTGGTCCTGATGTGGGAGGGTCTGGCTACAGGCCGGGGCTGCGGCTGGCTGCTGGTTCTTCCTGGCCCCGTGGCACGGCACCAGGAGTGATGCCGAGCCTCTTAAGGCCTCTTGTGAGTGTCCAAATTAAATTGCCCTTAAGAAAGATGGGCATCCAGCCCAAGCCAGGTCTGCGGACAGACGGAGCTAGCCTTGGGCAGGGGGCTGGAAAAGGGAGCGGCGTGGGCTGAGAGCAGGCGGAGAACACACAGTGAGGACCACGCACTTGTGCACAGAGGCCTGGGCCTGCCAGGCACCCAGCAGCCAGGCGGCCACAGGGCCAAGCAGTCCTCAAGGGAGAGGGGCAAAGGGGCCCCCTGGCAGCCCAGGTCCCGGCACGCAGCCAAGCGCTGCGCTGGGCTGGGCTTCTCACGGGTCACCGGCCTCACTGTCCCTGCTGGTGGAGCCGAGAGCTGCTAGCTCGTCCGAAATGCGGTCACTTGGGGGCTCCGCTCCGGCTCCCAGGCCCCCGTGTGCTGCATCAGCTCCCCGCGCCCCTCCGCCAGACCCACCCACAACCACCCTCCGGGCTGCTTCCCCTTCCCCTTCGGGTGGGTGGGCTGGAGGGCAGGGTCGAGACAGGCTCTCAGGGTCACCCTGCCCCAAGGGGCCCGGGACCAGACGAGGCTGCCTGCGAGGCGGGGCGTGCACACGCAGGGAGAGCTGGCCCTGGCCCTGGCCCTCCTGTGGCCCTGGTGGGCGTGGGGGCGGGGATGCAGCCCCTCCCCCGGCAGCTCACCCTTGAGGGGCAGGTCTGTACCAGCTGTGTCCTGCGGCCTGGCCCCTCCCCAGCAGGAGGGTCTGCGGCTCTTAAAGCTTGAAGATTTGCAGACGCAGCTCACGTCCCCCACGCCAGCCACTGACCACCAAGTCCTCCCTCTGGCAGGCGGAGCAACCGGAGATCAGACCCCACGACTCGCCAACACGGGCACGAGCTCTGGGCCCTGCTGGTCTTCCTGGAGGCCCGGAGCCACGGCCCAGCACACCCAAGGCCTGGACAGACGCCCTCCCATCAAACGACCCGCAGGCCCGCAGGAGCAGAGCTGGGCAGGCGCGTGAACGAAGCTGCAGGCGAGGCCAGGGCCGGCTGCCAGGCTGGGGTCTCCACCCGTGGGTCAGCAGGGCTGCCAGGCCCCTGTCCTTCCCAGTCCTGCAGGTGAGCGGGCTGTGGGTTTGGAAATGCCCGCCGGGAAGCGCCGTGCCAGGCCCCAGGGGCCTCCAGGAGCCTGCGGAGAGGCGTGAGCAAGGGCAGCGGTGCTCCCCCCGAGCCGGCGGCCAGGGGACGCCCAGTCTGCCCCACGGATGCCAAGGCACGGGCTCCCTCCCCTGGCCCAGGCCCTGGCCCGCTCCACCACCTCAGGCCAGGGCTCAGCGTGCAGGAGGAGAGCTGAGCCCCAGCAGCAGGGCATGAGGCCCGCCACCTCCCTGGCACCTGCACTGGGCGGCAAAGACAAAACACGAATCTCCCCCGAAGACCTGGACGACGGCGCCAGCTGCAAGAGCTGAGCCAGAAGCGCGGAGCCAATCGGGACCGAGGCAGTCTAGAACCGCCAGGGCTGAAGTCAGCTCAACCCGGGCCTGCAGCCAGGGCCTGCAGCCAGGGTGCGGGGCACGTAGGCCAGGCTGGGGGTGGGCAGGCTCCTGGGGCAGCCGGGAAGAGCTGCAACCCCTCACCCGCCCATGAGCAGCGGCCCCACTGCTTAACAGCCCACTGTCTGCTGCGCCGCTAACAGGCAACCACAGCGGCACCCCAACCTCAGCAGAAAAGACACCGGAACAGCAGCAAACACCAACAGGCGTCCGGCAGGCTGGGGCCCGCCCCACCCCGCGCCGCGCCGGCCAAGGCAAGCTGGTGGAGATGGCCTGGCAGCGAACGGGCAGCTGTGCACAGGGACCCCGGAAGGCCAGGGGGCGAGCGGCCATCTGGGAGCCGAACGCCGTGGGCAGAGGGAAAGGTCTCCCTGCGGGGAAAGGGGCTCACAGCACCGTCTCCCGGGCACTGACCCGGGGCCAGCACGCCCGCCCACCCCAGCGACCTCAGACCTCGGGGTGTGCACGTTCATGGCCCGTTGACAGCCGGGAAACAAGGCTGCAGGCAGGGGTGCGGCCAGCCCACACCCCCAGCATGGAGCTCGGCCTAGAGCTCTGCCCCTCGCAGGCCTCTGCACTGCTGCCCCCAGCGCCGCCTCGCCCCGCCCAGCCCAGAGCCATGAGCGCCCGCCCTCCCCCGCCCGCACGCGCACCCCCTGGAGCTGTGAATTCCGCCCCACTGTCGGCAGGGCCCGCGTGGCCTCAGCATCCGGGTGCATGGGTGGGCCCCCGCCTCCTGGACCCCACCTTGGGCAGGAGTCCAGCACCCGCCTCGTGCCGAGCCGGGGTCAGCGGCCCAGGCCAAGGTCCTGACCACCCCGCGCGCCCGACTCCCACTGCAGGGAAAGGCCCGAGGCCCCGAGCCGCAGGCAGCAGGGCAGACGGGCTAGAGCTGCGGGGCACCCTCCACCGGCTCCTTGGTCTCCACGGCCCAAGGCCGGGCACAGCAGCCCTGCCCTCCCAAAGCCTGCAAGAGCCGCCCCACCCCACGCCCCAAGGGAAGGACGCCTCGCAGCTCTGGGCCTCCACTGGCCGCTCACGGTCCCCCCACCTGCGCGGTGGAAGGATGAATGACAGAGCAGTCCCTGGGCGCCCGGGAAAGCACACCTGTTCCCCAAACACTTGGGACGCTGCCCAGGCGCTGCACACGGTGTGCTGGCCGCTGGGGAGAGGTCACACGGGGCACCCACGGGGCGCGGCATGGGCCTGGGCACCCCACGAGGGCACCCCACCACACCAGGTCACCACAGGGCCCTCCTTGCTACAGAAGGGACCCAACAGATGCAAGCCCGGTTAGGATGGGGCAGCTGACCTCCAGGGCCTGTGTACGTCCCTGAGTTTGCTCCCCAAACCTGGCCTCGTCCTGGCCTCCTGGGGAGCACCGCCTGGGACCAGGTCACAGCATCCAGCCTCTCGTCCTGCCTCTGCCGCTTTGCTGCCTGCAGCCCACTTTCCGCTGGCAAGGGGGCTGTCTTGCATATCGGGGGTGTCTCAACTGTTGCACAGAGCAGCAGTAGGAAAGGCCGAGGCCCCTTGGCTGCAGCCCAGGCACCCGGGGCCCGCAGAGACAGGCCCGCTACACCTGGGGGCCTCTCGGGGCCAGCCAAGCAGCCTCCTCTGCTGGGGGCATCCAGAGTCACCGCCCACCTGCCGGCTTCTTTGCAGAGTGGGGGACAAGCCGCGGGCAGCCAGGGCACCCTCCAGACGGGCGCAGCTGCGAAGATGCCCCTCAGGAGAGAGTGGCCGTTGGACCCCACGCCAGCGGCACGGGGGACAAGGACGGGGTGACCGGAGGACACAGGGCAGGGCCCGCAGGAAGGATGAGGCCGGGCCCTCCCGGGGCCACACAGCCCACACACGTCAGGGTGCTGAGTCGCCGCGTTATTAGTGGTTTGGCCCAGAGCCAGCGCAGTCTGGGCGAAAAGGGCAGATAAAACGTGACTCCGGTCAGGCAGCCGGCCGGGGCCGGCCGGCCGGTCACACACAGCTGCAAGCGCCGTGGGGCGGGCCGGGGCTCCCCGCGGCTGCGGGCACACGCCGCGCCCACCCTGAGCTGGCCGTGGCCCTCTCTCCCAGGAAGCTGGCGCCTGGCGCAGGAGCAGGGCCCCAGAGAGGAGGCGCCTGAGGGAGGGTCTGCGGGTCCCAGGAGGGGAGGCTGCTGCAGGGGGCAGGGAGGCGGAGGTTGAGGGGGCTGGCCGGACCAATGCTCGGCCCAAGTCCCGCTCCCCAGCCACACAACGCCCCTCAACGAAAGAAGGAAGTCCTGAGACCAGACGACCACGGCCCGCCCTTCATGCTTCGGGCGACCCTGCTGCTCACGGCGAGACCCAGGCCGGTGGGGACGCAGGACGGGCTCCGGGTCCGGGCGAGGGGTCTGGCGAGCGCCCACGGGCACGGGCGGGCAGTCTGCGTCCAGGTGCAGACAGCCCGCAGAACTGCACTGCAAGGCCAGCGGGCGCGGACCCCAGGCCGGGGCGGACCACGCATTCCAGGGCCTGGAGACGCCCCGCCCGCAGGCCCAGGAGGGGCGCTGTCTAGAATCAACCGCCTCGCCTTATCTGGGTGTTAAAACCGGCGCTGACCACAGAAAAGGCAGGACTTAGGAAAACATGTGGCTTTGCGGAGGAGCAGGAAACCCCAGGGCCCCCACACAAACCAAGGCAAAAGCCAAAAACTGAGCGTGGAGCAGAGGCCCGCGGGGCGGCGCCGCCTCCGGCCCGGGCAGCAAGCCGGGTGGTCGCAGGAAGTGAGGAGGGCCCTTCCTGCCCGCCTCCAGGACTCCAGAAGCAAGGCGGGCCCCACAGACTGCCCTCCCCACCCCTGCCCCCCAGTCCTGCTGTCCAGGGCCCAGGCAGCCCGCCTGCCCCCCATGGGACAGCAGGCTGGACATGGTGACTGGGAACAGAGCCCAGCCCCGGGCGTGGGGGCGGGCCAGGGACTGCAACACCAGCCTTTCCAGAGGCCACCCGAGTGCGGGAAGGTAGGGCGGCCCCCATGGAATGTGGGGCTGTCCAGCCACGGACATCCGTTCCTGTACCACCTGGGATTCTTCTCATCCACGCGCGCCCCACGGCCTGTGATGGGGGAGTCCCAGGTGGAGGAAGGTGACTGGCCGGTCAGGCAGGCCATAGGGTCCTGGCGCACCGGGCTGTCCATGTTGGGACCCAGGCGCAGGGCCCGGTGCAGCGCGGCTCTGTGGCCCAGGAGGCCTGCTCTCCCGAGCGTCCGGCTCCCGCGGCGTGGGTGGCCAGAACCCCCTGCCCTGTGTCCGGGCTCAGAGCCCAGGGAGGGGGCTGGCCCCGGGGACAAGGGCAAGGCGGACACCCCCGCCCTGCCCAAGCCAGTCTCCGGGAGTCCTGAAGTCAGACGGGCTGGGTGTCAGGCCCCCACACGCCCTCCCAGGTCCCGGGGCTCCCCTCCGCGCAGTGGGCCCTGCAGAACAGGGGGCCAGGCTGCGGCCCGACCTGCACGGCCGGCCCGGAAGGCCCCGACACACCTGCGCCGGGTGAGGGGCTGCGGCCGGGCGCCTCGACCCGGGAGCAGCCGCGCCTCCACCAAAAATGAGCTGCCTCCGCCAGGAAGCAGGGCCGGGGCACCAGGGCTCACCACGCCCTCGTTCCTGCGGCTCTCCCAAATTTTCACAAGGGGCTGAATGCCTGCGGCGGGCACCGGTGCCAGCACCCTCCCCTGGGAAGGCAGGTGAGGTGGGGTGCTGATGCAGACGGGGGACCCTGCACCGCCACCTGCATCTGCCACGACCTCAGCAAGACCTTTCCTCCCGCCCGAGTCTCCGATCTCTGGGAATTCTAACGCCTGGCGCCAGCCCCACCTGCAGGAGGATCCCTGGTCTCTGCAGTCGTACAAGAGGGACTGACAAGGGGGTTCCCCAGATCTCCCTGGAGGGGATCCTCCTCCTGGGATATAGAGCCACCTCCGGTGCTGCACATAGCACCCCAGATCCTGATGGGACAACCTTATGGCCATGGGACAGCCTCGTGGACAGGGGGACAGCCTTGTGGACATGAGGACAGCCTTAGGGACATGGGGACAGCCTCAGGGACATGGGGACAGCCTTAGGGAAATGGGGACAACCTCAGGGACATGGAGACAGCCTCAGGGACATGGGGACAGCCTTAGGGAAATGGGGACAGCCTCAGGGACATGGGGACAGCCTCGTGGTAGTGGAGACAGCCTCGTGGATGTGGGGACAGCCTTGTGGATGAGGGGACAGCCTCGTGGACAAGGGAACAGCCTTGTGGACGAGGGGACAGCCTTGTGGACATGGGGACAGCAGCATGGACAAGGGCAGCTTTGAACATCTGAGACCCCGGACCTGCCCTCTGCCTGCTCTCTGTGCCCCTGCTGCCCCAGCTGAGGGGGGAGGGGGAGGAGGGGTGGAGCAGAAGGAGAGAGTGGAGGAAGAAGGGGGAGGATGGGGAAGGAGTGGGGGAGAGGGAGGAGGGGAAGCCGCAGGGCAGCTCAGAGAAGGTGGAGACTCACTCTGGGGATCTTCTCAAGGCAGAAGAGCTAGGAAATCTCAGCACAGACCTTCCATCAGGGGGTCCTGAAGCCCGCTGTGCTGAAACGGCCACGGCCACCCGCACCTGTTCCTCCCAGCTGGGCAGGGACCTGCGGTGGGGCAGACGCGGGGGCTGGGTGCGCAGAAGCCCGTGGTGTGATCAGCCTGGAACGCAGGGAATGAGGAGCTGGGCAGAGGGGAGAGGCAGCCAGGGCCGACGCCCCACTGGGCCATGGCACCAAGTGATGGGCGGTGGGGCCCAGGCACCCCCAGGTCGGCACCAGTGGACGTGGCCCCGGGCCCGAGCATGCTCTGAACCGGTTTCCACTGCTGCGAACAGGACCGGGAAGGGCCTCTGAGGCAGGGCCGGGTGGGGGCGCTAGGGGCTCAGGAGGCACGGGGGCCCTGGCCCAGCGCCGTGGGAGCTGCCCAGCGGGCGTGGCCACCCGGGCCAGCCCAGCATCAGCCCGGAGCCCTGAGAAACGGGTGGCACCGGCAGCAGGCGGCCTCTCCGAGGGTGCGCCTTCGGACCCCACCTGGAGGGAGTCCTCCGTCCTGTTTACCTGGCAGCCCCAGGACCCAGCCCGAGTGCCCGGCACGGGTGGGGGTGGGGCCCACGTCTCTCTGACTGCAGCGGCACGCAGCAGGGCCAGGAGGCTCTGCGAACTTGCGGACACGTGTCAGCCCACCCCAGGGGGCGTGGCCTGGGCCTGGGAGGGGCACGCAGAAGCGGGGGGCCCAGCACCAGCCCCTCTGCCGCGCAGGCTAGGGCGCTGCCCCCAGGGTGAGCCACCCACTGAGCCTCGAGTCCTCTGTGCTAGACCCGCAGCCTAGAGGTGCAACCCGGGGCAGCCCGCTCCGCACCTCTAGACCGGACGGCAAAGGCCCGGCCTGTGTCCAGCCACTCAGGAGAGGCACGGCCAGGGGGGGCGCTGGGCGCAGGCCGACGGCCACACTCCGGCCCCCAGGCCCGGCCGAGCACCTGGGACTGTCACCAGCCATGGGGATAAAGCAGACAAAACACGGGCAGGGCCGCCCTGGGACAAGGGGCACCTGCAGGGCCAGCGGTCGCAGGCTCCCCTGCGGGCGCTGGGTGGTGGCAACAGGTGACCCCTCTACTCCCGTCAGACCCAAGCGGCAACAGGAACCTCTGGGGAAAGACCGCTGTGCCCACAGCCACCCCGAAAACCAGCCCTGCCCTGCGCCTCTTGGGGGGAAGGCCGCCCTCCCTCCACCCCGCAGACGCCGCGGGGACTGGACACACCCGAGGGTAGACAAATGGCCGAGTCCAGCTGGGACAGCGGGCGCAGCTCCAGACGCCGTGGCGAAAACCAGGGCGGGGTGCTGGGCTCCCCAGTAACCAGTCTGAACCAGCCTGCCCGAGGCGGCAGGGGCACAGCTCCTGCGAACGGGTGCACGCAGCACGCCCCCCTGCGCCAGCGTGGGACCCCGCAGGCCCGGGGCCCCAGGGGCGCACCCTGGACGCGCCGTCCGCTCGCCCACGAGCTGGTGGGACCCTGACACCCAAGACTCGGGGAGTCTTCACCAAGGAGCCAGGTCCCGCGCCCCCACCGGGCTGGGGCACTCGGGGTCCAGGCTCTCTAGTCTCACATTCACCCCTCGCCCTCTCCTGCCCGCCAGGTGAGAACAGAGCTCCTGGAAGGCCAGAGCCAGGTGAGCAGCCAGGTGAGCAGCCAGGTGAGCAGCCAGGTGAGCAGCCAGGCGCACGCACGTCCTCCCCGCCCCCCGGATGCCGGTCAGGGTCACTCTGCAAGGGGCAGCAAGTAGCCTCTTTGCAGTGCACCCCCCCCCCACTGCGCAGACACCTCGGTCGGAGCACCACTCACGCCCACGATGAGCCCCAGCCTGCTTGGCACACAGGGGCACCAACGAGCATGTGCCCAGGACCCCCGGCCCCCCCCCCCGGCATGGCTCCGTAGCTGCCGGAAGCCTCGAGCGTCCAGGCAGATACAGCTGGGGATGCCAATGGCCCTGCACGGAGCTGGCAGGACAGACCCCCGCCCGGCCTGTCCCCACTCTGGCTTCAAGTGGGCCTCCCCAGCCCGGGCCACTTAGACACACGATGAATAAGAGACAGGTTGCTGCCACGTGACAACCTGCTGCCCGCGGGGCCCACAGCCCCCACCTTCACGGCGCCCCAGGTGACCCAGCATCACTGGACCAGGGGACCGAGGCCGCCTGTGACTGTCTCCCTGCCACAGCCAGGGCCCCTCCCCCTCCACTGGCCGCAGGTTCCAGGCGTGCCCACCACGCTGCGGGCCGGGCAGCCTCTCCTGGCCGTCCAGCTGCAGAGCTTCGGCCCCAGGTCCAGCATCTCTGGGACCCACACGCCAAGCCCGGGGGCTGCCGTCACTCAGGCCTTGGCGGAGGGTCCTGGGCAGCTGCCCCTGTGCCCTGTGCCTCAGTTCCCTCGACTGTCCGGGCACAGGGGGCGGTGGGCGAGCTATGCCTTCCTTCCACACAGTGGGTGTGGAAGGAGGGAGGGAGCCGGGAGGTGCGCGCGGACACCTGCTACATCTTCCGCGCGAGCAGACACGCCCAGCGTCTTCTCAAACACTCACCCAGGAAGGGGTTAGCCTAGTCAGCTCAGCTCCCGGAGGAGCAGGGCTATGGGTTAGCAGAAGCGACTGGACTGTCTCCCGACTGCACGTGGCAAGTCGCCACCGCACCACGGCCCGGCCACAGCGTGTAACTGAAGGGCGAGAGCAAAGATAGAAGCTGCGAGGACGGCGCTTTTAGATCACTGACTTTGGGCCTCCCTGGTGGCGCAGTGGGTTAAGGAACGCACTATGAAGCAAACCGCAGCCGCTGCAGCACGAGTTCGATCCCTGCCCCTGGCTGGGGAGGGGACCCACAAGGCGAGGCAGACCTCTCCTGCCTCGCCCGCTGCTCCCCTCAGCAGTGTACTTCCTTTGATCTGCCCGTTCTGCTCCCCGCTCTCTGTGGTGAATCCTCTCACCCCCCACACCTCTGGCCTGTACCTCAGTGCTTGTATGCATAAATAAATCTTAAAAATAAAAATCACTGACTTTGACCGCAGTGAACGCAGTAGAGGGTGTACAGGCAGGCTGTGCGCGCACGCACACACGCTCATCTGCACTCACATACACGTGGGCTTTCACACTCAGTCACTCTCACACTCACACACTCGTGATCACACACTCGGGCAGTCACACTCACCACCTTATCCCGTCCTTCCTGCCCTGCCCACACCTCCCCCAAGTGGAACCCCCAGCTCCCCTACAAATCAGGGCCCGGCCCCCACCCCCGCGTGCGGGACGTGGGTCGTGGGTCTGCCAGCGCCTGGCCCTCTGCTGACCACGCTCCAGGAGAACCGAGGCTCTGGGGCAGGCAGGGGAACCCCAAGACAGCCACTGTCAGCCGGCCCCCCGATCGCCCCCCGCCCCGCGCTCCTCTCTGCTCACCGCACGGCTTCACAGACACAGGGGAAGCAGGGCCCCAGCAAGGACGGTGCCAGATTGCTGCAGGCAGGCTGGGCGCCCCAGGGCCCCCCCTGCCCTGCTGAGGGCTGTGCACCGGGCAGCCCTCACCCAGCCTCTAGCCCCTCACCTTGCTGAGGAGGGCACTGGGCGGGGCCGGGGGCGCCCTCCGGGCTGCCACAGCTCCAGGTGTCGCACAGAGGGGCAGGGCGGCTGTGGCGGCCGCATGCCTGTGAGTCCCCGCCCGCCACCGCGCTCGCATTCCTGGGCCGCCAGACACCTTCCAGGAACTTGCTGCCCGCTGAGTCCGGACAGGAAGCACAGGCCTGACCTGCAGGAAGGGCCCGGGCCCGGGTGTGGCGTGGGGGGCCGCGGTCACCACAGGCACCCCTGCGGGCAGGGGCGTGAGCCTGCCACGGACTCTAAGATGGACGGCGCGTGCAGGACCCCGCAGAGTGGACGTGGGGAGTCAGTCAGAGCCTCTCAGAGACCCGCACCGGGCAGGGAGGCGGAGGCGGGGCGCCAGCCCCGGGCGGGGGCGTCGGGGCTGCAGAGGGCCTTTCAGCCAAGCCTAAAACAAGCGGGGTTCTCCAAGGGGGCGGCAGAAGGAACTGGGGTGAAGAGACTTGGCTCAAAGGAAGGGGGTCTGGGACATGGTCTTCAGGAACTGCAAGTGCCCTGGAAGCTTCCAGAAGACATGGGGGAGGAGTGTGGGGCCAGAGTCAGGCCACAGAGCCCCCTTGACCCAGGATTCTGAGCTTGATGCAAGGCTGAGGGTCCCCACAGAATCGGGTGTGGGCAGGGCTGTGATTTGGGAAGAACATTCCGGAAGGGCAGGCAGAGTGAGGGCTGGAGGAGTGGCCCTGGAGACAGGGGGTTCCGCAGGGGCTGGCTGGCTCCAGGACTGGGGGACGGGGGCGGCCGTGGTGGGTGAATCCCAGCAGCAGCACTGGGAGACCAGGCGCAGGATCCGCGGCCCCCAAGGCCCGGTCACCACAGGCCAGTGCACGGAGCCGGCCACCCTGCACCAGGTGCCGGCCAGCCCCGCTGGGCACCTGGACACCCCCTGCCAAGGCGCCGCCTGACACCAAACTCCAAGTTCTGCGCCAGGAAGACCCCGCAGAGGGTCGCGGCGGGGGAGCCCCACCCACTGGGGGCAAAAACCCAAAGGCCTGCGACGGGCCTGCCTGCCCCCACCTCCCCCAGGTGTCCACTGACCCCGGGAAGCCTGGACACGGCACCTCTTGTCTCCTGATCCCCACTGTCCCCAATCCCCTCGCCCGCGCCAGGGCCAGGTGCTGTCCAGAGGGGCTTCTCAGTGGGCTCAGTCACGTCCTGTCCACGGGACCCACTGCCCGTGTCCTGGCCCTGGAAGGCCGCAGGGTGACCAGGGCCTGGGGGAGCCATCAGCCAAGCCGCCTGGGCCTGCACCGCAGGGTGGCCAGGAAAGGTCACTCGTGGCAAAATCTGCTTCCGTCCTGGCTGAATGTGCCACGAGGGTCACCGCACTCTGCAGACACTCCCGGCTTCCCCAGCAGGCTGCGAGGGAGGGGGTGCTGGCTTCTCCAGGGAAAATGAGGTTCACGGGGAGGGGACTCGCCCACCCTGACAGGCAGTGCCTTTTGCCCCCCCCATCACACTGGCGGCTCAGACCCCTCGGGACTGACTCCGCTGTGCTGCACCCCTGCCGAGCGGGCCTCTGCCTGGCCGCAGTCTGAGCTCCCACCGCACAGGAGCCACTTCGGTGCTTCGGGCTCAGTTCATTAAGATTAAGCAGCACTGGGAGTCAGCCCTGCGTGGTGCTCAGCCCGGCCCATGATTAGCTCCTGTTGACAGCACAGAAAAGGGCACGTCCACCACTCCAGAGAGTTCTTCGGGCAGCACTGACCACCCAGAGCACACCCATCTGTCCAAAGGGAGTCTTGGTACCTGATGCCGCCGAGCTCGGCCCTGCGGGCACACGGCAGGCCGTGGGGCTTCTGCGGGCATGGCCAACTGCTGTAAGGTCAATGAGGCCATCAGGTTCCCGCCCTCCCGCCATCAGCGTCGATGATGGACCCCTGCGGCCCTGCACAGGGCCTGACGGCAGCACCTGGAGCGGGCTGTGGGCGTGCGCAGGTGGGCGCACCTGGGCTGAGACACGGGGCTCACAGGGTGGTCACGGGGTTGCCACGAGCGAGCAAAACGCAACAACGGAGCAGAAGCAGAAGCATCCCAGCCAGTGAAGATTTGCAGGGGCCAGGAGGCCTGCCAGCCTCCTGCCCTGCGGGCCCCGGCCGCCCGGGCACCTGGTCACCTCTGATGCAAGATTAATAAGAGCCTATAAAAGCCACTGAGGGGGCCTCCCTGGTGGCGCAGAGGGTTAAGCAACGCACTAGGAAGCAAACCGCAGCCGCTGCAGCATGAGTTCGAGCCCTGCCGCCGGCCAGGGAGGGGACCCACAGGGCGCAGCAGACCTCTCCTGCTCCCCGCTGCTCCCTCAGCAGTGTGTTTCAGTCCACCTGCCTGTTCTGCTCCCCGTTCTGCCCTTGGTGCATCCTCTTACCCCCCACCTCTGGCCTGTACCCCAGCTCTTGTATACATAAATAAATCTTTAAAAAATAAAAAGCCACCGAGGGCTCTAGCACTCCTCCTTGGCTCGTCTGCCCACATCATGGAGAACCTGCCGTGCCTTCCCGACCCTACACCTGCCCCCCACACACTGAAGCCCGTTGCTCTGAGGCTGCGGTCAGCCCCAGAGTGGACGGTCACAGACGGGCGAGCAGCCCGTGCACTGGTCCTGGCTGCGTGGGGACGGGTGGTGGCTTCACCGGTGCTGGAAAGCAAGTCAGGGAGGGCCACGCCGCTCTAGGGGTGCTGAGGACTCCCCACTCAGAGCTCCTTATTCTCAAGGTGAGGCCCAGGGTCTGCAGGGCCAGGCAACAAAATGCCTGTTTCGCGTCGTCCTAGGCCGAGCCGTGTTTTCGGTTTTAGCTTGTTTGGTTTTCAGTAGTTTCACTCTCCAGGGGGAAAGATAACGCTGCAGCTCCGGTAGGGTTCCCAGCCTCTGGCGCTGAGTCCGAGAGCAGCGTTCTCCCTGTGCCTCTCCGGGTCTCCACCCTGTGTACCCGCCGTGCAGCCCCGGCCCCCACCCAGGTGCCCCTCACACGCACCGCCCTCTGCGCCCGGCTGCCACCGTGACGGGTGCGCGTGCGAGGCCGCAGGTGCGTCAAGGCCGCAGGTGAGTCACGGACGCTGCTGGGAAAGGCCTGCTGGTGCGTTCACCTGCAGAGCCAGAACCCGCGGCAGGAGCGGCCGCCCGTCGCTGTCCCACCTGGCTTCCCCTCCCGGAAAGGCCGCACGCGGGCCCTGCCTCACGGTGCTCTGGCCGGTGCCCCGTCTGTTCCTGCCTGTGTAGTGGGTGAGCGGCGGCCGCCAGGCTGGCCCCTCAGGCTGCAGCGGCGCTGGCCCGGCTGCGGCCACCGCTCCAGATGACCTTGGCAGAGGAGGCCACGCACGCCACACCTGGGGCTCTGGCCGGCTGCCCCGCCGCCCGCTGCTCTGCTGGCCCCGCCCCTGCGGGGTGTGGGTGAGTGGGTGCTGGGGGTCAGGGTGACGCTGGGGCGATTATGGCGGGGTGGTGGGGAGACCCTCTTGCCCCAGCTCCCGCCACAGCCCCTGGCCGGTGCTGGCTTCTCGGGGAAGAGGGGCTCAGGTTCCACACCCCTAAGCTTGGGGGCCACTGGGCCAGAGGACAGCCCCGTACCCCACCCCCGTGCTGACGCACTCTTGGGAAGTGAGCAGAGTTGGCAGCGGGGCCTGTGGGCTGCCCGTGTGTAGGGCAAAGAATGATCAGGTTTTTCCACCCTCCCACTACTGATGATGGACACCTGCGGTGCTGCGAGCATTCCAGGGTGGGCGTGAAGTGGGCGCACCTGAGTTGGACACAGGCTTAAATGGGCAGGCGTCAGGAGGACGCCAACCGACCAACAGAACCGAGAGAACAGACAGTACCAGCGAGAGCAGCAGAGAGAGAGAAGCAGCCGAGAGGGTGAGATGCGCCGGGGGCTGAGAGGCCTGCCAGCCTCCCGGCCCCCCGGCACCCCTGCCTGCCATGGACCTGGCCACCTCTACTAATAAAAGCATGAAAAGCCACCGAGGGCTCCAAGACTCTCCTTCCTTGACCCGTCTGCCCAGAACCATACGGAACCCTGCTCCTGTGCCCCATCCTGCTGCTACACCGTGTGTTGGCGCTCCCCTGCTGTGACCCCGCAGCGCCCGGCCCTCTCCCGAGGGCATGTCCTGGCCCAAGGCCACGGTGTCCCCGGAGCCTGCCTCCAGCTACGCAGCTCTGCCAGTTCTGGGGGACAGCTCCGTGGTCCCCGTGTCGCCACCCAGGTGGCCCTGGCCTGCTGCAGCCCTCCTCGCCCCCACAGTCCCTAGCAGACCAGCCCCGCAGTTAAGCCCTTGCTCTCCTGGTAGCAGCCTAGTCTCGACCTGGGCGCCCTCCCGCCGCCCCAGTGTGGGGTGAGGCTGGTGCATGCTGGTGGCATAGCCCCTCGTCTCCGGCGCAGCCCAGACTGGCCAGTAGGAAGGCCCTGGGAGTGGCCACCATCGGGGACGTGAACAGCCAGGCTCTCTGCCTCCATGGCCATCGCCTGCGGCCGTGATTGTGCTGGCGCAGGGGGCGCCCAACAGTGGGCACGGGGCTCGCCACCTGGCCATGAACACCTGGCGCGTGGGAGTGCGCGCACCTGAGCCTGGAGCTCAGGGATGTGAGGGCAGCATCACTCGGAAGACGCAGGGCGGGAGGACGCCAGAGAGGCCGGAGAACGAGCACAAGGACTGGCCGGGTGTAGGGTAAAGGTTGATCAGGTAGTTCCACCCTCCCACCACTGATGATGGACACCCGCGGTGCTGCGAGCATTCCAGGGTGGGCATGCGCAAGTGGGCGCACCTGAGTTGGGGCACGGGCTTAAATGGGCGGCGTCATGAGGACGCCAGAACTGCGAGGACCGACCGACAGTACGGACGAGCAGCAGCAGCAGAGAGAAAGAAGCAGCGGCAGAGAGGGTGAGATACGCTGGGGGCTGGGAGGCCTGCCAGCCTCCCGGCCCCCCGGCACCCCTGCCTGCCATGTACCTGGCCACCTCTACTAAATAAAGCATGAAAAGCCACCGAGGGCTCCGAGACTCTCCTTCCTTGACCCGTCTGCCCAGAACCATCCCGAACCCTCTCCTGTGCCGCCCCTTCCTGCCGCTACACGGGGGCTGGGAGGCCCGCCCGCCCTGTGCCTCTGGCCAGCACCCCACCCCACCGGGCCTGGCCTGCCCTTCCCAAGGACAGCCCAGCACGGTAACCAGACCCCTGGCCTGAAGCTCTATTTTGCGGGTCCTGGCGGCAGGAGGCACCAGCTTAGCACCTCGGCTTCCTGCAGCAGCTCCTGCACCAGCAGGGTCAGCCGCGCTCCCCCACCCCGGCGCACGCACCCGGACTCCTCATTCAGGGCCACGGCAGGCCTGGGGGCCCTGGGCCTCCGCAACACGCTTGCTTTGAGCCCGTCTCCGCCGCTTGGACAGCCAGCGACGCCCTCGCCCCACCCCACGCCGCCTCCCTGGGGCTGTCTGCAGCTCAGAGAAGCTTTCAGGGTTGGGTAGAGGTTTTCGTGCCCATCTTCGCTCCTGGATGCGTCTCCCCGTGTCCCTGGGCCTCAGTTTGCCCATCGGTGAGACGAGGCATCGGGAGCAGTTCCCCAGGGACCTCGAGGCCCCGCAGGGACTCGGGAAAGGCCCTCCCAGGTATCGGCCTCACCTGGCGGCTGCACCCAGACCCCTTTTGCCGTCGCCAGTGCCCCGGGGCTCTCACCAGCCCTGCTGCCCCAGGCTCTGCCCACCCACCATAGCCGGTGCCGAAGCTCGCCCTCGCCCCCCAGGTGCCCGCCCAGGTGGGGCAGCTTCTGCCCCAGAATCAGCAGCAGCCGGGAGCCACCGTTTGCCTGCCTCCTCCCTCCACGCAGGCCTCGTTCTCCCCAGCACACCCCACTCAGCTGCCAGCGGGAGCACCTGGGGACGGAGCCTCCGATGCTCCTTGGGTTCTCACCTTGACCCCGTCCGCTCTGCCCACACCCACCGGCCTGGCCCTGACCGGTCTGCAGCCTCCCTCTTCTCTGGCTAAATGCAACACGGATGCCTCGGTGGCCGTAACGGGCACGGCGGGCTTGGGAGCGAGGAGGAGGCGTGGCAAGGACTGGACACCGGGCTGGGTGCTGGGCTCTGCTCTGCAAGGGGCTAATTTGCTTCCATGCCGGCGGGCATTTCGGAGTGCAGGAGGCCAGTGGGGCAGACGAGCCTTTGGGGAGGCGACTCCCGTCCTGCTAAGACCCTGCCCCCCAACATCACCCCTGCAGATAAGCAGATGGGCAGCTGGAGGAAGCGGGAAGGTCCAGATGGGGGAATCTGGCCTAGACTCCCATGGGCCTCAGCGCGTATGAGGGCGCCCAGGAGGGCCAAGCGGAGATGGAGGGACCTGGGCTGGGCTGCCACGAGCTCCGAGCCATGGGAGGCAGGGGCGCGGGGTGGCCTGCCTCTGGTCCTCGTGGGCCATGTCTCGAGACGGCATGGTGGGCCAGCTGAAGGCGGGGTACCTGGGGTAGAGCAGAGGGGTGGCGGGGCAGCAGTGGGGGCTGGTGAGCTGGACCGGGTGCCTCTCAGGAGGTCGCCCACCCTCATCTGTGCCTCCGAGAGGTGCCTGTAGCTAGAGCACGCGGATCACGAAGCGCTGTAGGGCCTGGGTGCAGGGGGGGCTGGCACTGGTCCCATGGCACAGAGACAGGCGCCTTGGTCCATGGGGTTTCACCAGTGCCCCCACACTGTTCTAGCCAGCTCTGGCACGGCACTTACGTGTGCCCCACCCCCAGGTGCACGGCGAGGGTCTCGGGGCCGGGTGCCCTGGCCGAGGGCCACCGGCTGCAGGAGCCCTCAGGGCGGATGCGAACACCTCGCCTCCCACCCCTCTTGGCTGCACCCTGCTCACCCCGCTTGGGGGACAACTGGGATTTGGGGTGTCTGAGCTGGTTTCTCTGCGTGTTGGTGCTTCTGCAGGGTTCCGGAGGAGGGTCGGGCCTGGTCTGCCCGGTGCTGTCCCACACACACTGTGAGACAGTGCCAGCCCCTCCCCGCCCCCGTCCATGGGCCCGGGGTCCTCCAGCCCGCCCATCTCTATGCCCCGTCTCTGCACCAGGCGGCATGGCGGCTTGCCATTCCGACCTGCCCGCAGGAAAGCCCGTCCAGGGAGGGATGGCGCTTCTGTGCAGGGGGAGAAGGGGGGTTGCTGGAGGGCAGGCCCAGCTCTGTGCCCTGAGCCAGGCACCTCCCCACCAGAGACCCCTGGGGAGAAGGCGCCCAGGTTCTGTTCTGGTAAAAGCTGGGGGGGGCGGGGATGGGCACGGATGACCAGCGGGACTGCAAACTGGGAGGGGGAGAGACGGGGCGCAGGAAGAGAGCGGCTGGCCTCCGTCTTCTAGCAGGTAACCCCCTTCTAGAGACGAGCCAGAGCGGGCTGAGAGGACCAGACGTGAAGAGGCCACTGGACCACGCCGGAGACGCCAGTGGGCAGCAGCCGTGGGCAGGGAGGTGGGTCCAGTAGCCAGGGCTCCTCTAAGAAACCCAGCGGGGAGGAGGGAGCGGGGCGCCGGCCCTGGACTAGGAAACAGGAGCCTGTCGGCAGGGGAAGGAGCAGGAGAGCCCCAAAGGAACAAGAGGCCGCAGACAATGGTGGAGGGAAGGGCCAAGGGGGGGCTGCTGGCGGGGCAGGCGCTGGGAGAGGGAGAAACTGGCTTTTCCTTTTCTGTCCCAGCATAAAAGTGGTGTGTGCACATTCCAGAAAATATGGAAAACACAGAAAAGGGAGAAAGGGCAGGGCAGGGGTTTCCCATTGTCGCTGGCCAGGGAGACCGAAGCAGCGGGAACTCGAGCCCCTGAGAGCCAGCGGGGGCGCGGCCGGAACTGCGGGCGGCTCCCAGAGCGGGCTCATGAGGACGGGCCAGGCGGGCGCATTCAGGGCCACACAATCGGGCCCTTGTGGGGGCGGGGGCGGGTGCTCCCGAGCCTCTGATTCCAAGACAAGCCAGCGCCTCCTCTTGCCTTACAGCCAGCAACGGAAGACAGATCTGGGGAGACAAAGAGATGCTCCCCTGACAGGGACGGGCTATTTTTGGAAGTGGGTCAGCGGCTGCTCCTTCACTGCCTCCGGGCCTGCCAAGGGCCGGGCTCCGCCCCTTGAATGCCCTGGACCCTCCTGGCCCACCTAGGGCACTGGCCGGCTACTGCGGCTACTGCGCCTCCCGGGGCACAGGGGGGCTCATGTGTCCAGGGCCAGGCAGGCGCTTGACAAGCAGGTGGGGCTAGAGCCCAGAGCCCGGCAGCCCCCTGGGCGCAGCAAAGCCATCGCAGGGCAGCCCCCTGGGCGCAGCAAAGTCATCACCCGGCAGCCCCCTGGGCGCAGCAAAGTCATGGCCCGGCAGCCCCCTGGGCGCAGTAAAGCCATTGCCCGGCAGCCGGACGGCCCAGGGCGGCCCAGGTCAGGGAGGCCATTTCGCCCTCGCTGCTAACTGGCCTGACACAGCCTCCCTCCGGCCGGCCGGGCTCTGGAGGCAGCTGACCTGCTGGCCTCTCCAGCCGGGCGGCTCGGAATGGCCGCCGAGCTGTGACCACCTCTCCCACTGCCCCCACCCACCGGCCCCTGGCAGCGGGCAGGTCCAGACTCCCGCTGCAGCCACGGTCAGGAGCCGGCAACGGAAGTCAGCGTGTTGCTCGGAGCCCCGTGAAGGGAACGGGGAGGGCCGAGCGGGTCAGCACCCTCAGGAGGCTGTTTCGTTTGGAAGATGCCGAAGGCCATTTGGTGCCAAATGGAGCAAATGCGAGAAGAACAGGGGTGGCCCAAGGGGCCTGACAGCTGTCGGTAAACAAGGGGCGCGCCCAGGCCCCAGTCTGCCTCCCTCACACCAGTGCTCTGAGCACCTACTGTGCACGGAGACGCAGGATCTGCCCTCAAGACGACAGGCGGGGGAGGCAGATGGCCAGTGGGGAGGACGACCTCAGTGCAGCGCTGGCAGCCTGGTTCTGGGGTGCCCATGCGGAGGGCCGGGGAGCCGCGTTCTCCCCCAGCACCAAGGCCGTCGCCAGCCCCAGGAGCCCCCACCGGGCGGGGGTGCACCGGCGTCGGATGGCGGGCAGGTGGTTCCAGCAGCCCGAGGGCAGCCCTACTCGAGACCAGGCCAGTCAGGCGGGGGCTCAGGTGCACCTGCCTGTCACTGCTGGCTAGGAACAGCCAGAGCTGGCAGGCAGGATCCAAAGGTGCCCCACGAGAGGGGCGCAGGCAGCTGAGGTGCCCTTCAGGGAGCAGAGTCAAGGGGCCAGGGAAACCAGCATCTCGGGGCCCAGGGAGATGGCGGGAGGGGCCCACGCGGTCAGGCTACCCGGGCTGAAGCCAACGGCTCTGTCGTCCAGTCCAGGGCAGCTCGGGGCAGCCCAGTGCAGCCCAACACCCCTAGGGGTGGGATGTGCAGCTGGTGGGGCCACAAGCACACGGATCAAGGGGGACAAAGAAACAGGGGGGAAGCACCAGATGGGCAAAGACTTCTAAGACGGGTCCCTGTGGCTGGCCCCTCGGAGAAGTGCAGCAGGAAGCCAACCCCTGGGACTGCCTGACCCAGGGGCTTAGGGACGGGGACACTGGCCACGTCCCCGCCGACACCCCCCCCACCCCTGGTCTGCATCTCCAGACAGCCCGCCACCCAAGTGTAGGTGCGGGTGTGCAGGCGAACCCCCACACTGCCACACCTGGCCTCAGGCGCCTGCTCTCTGGCCGCTGCTTGCCTGCTCCCAGGTCCCAATTCCAGCCACCTGCTCCACTGAGCCTCATGTGGGAAGAGGGGCGCTTAAAAGTAATGGGGGCTTCTGATAACCCCAGCAGGAGGGGAGGTCACCATGTCAGGACAGCTCCTGGCTGGCCCCGGAACAGCCCCATAGACCGGGTGGCGGGTCCAGCTGGAACAAGAGGGCCCATGAACAAGAGGCCCAGCTGGAACAAAAGGACCCACACACTGTGAGGACCCCGATATAAAACGCGGTGACCACCCATGATGGCTGGCACGTCTGGCTGCAGCCAAAAGACAGTTTTGAGACCCCCCTGCCACCCCGGGCCTGGGCTGGGTGATGAGGACCAGGCCAGCTGCACCCTCAGAGGCAGCCAGGAGCCGAGGACCTGGGTGTGGTCCAGGATGCACGGGACCCTCGAGGCCAAGCCAGGCGCGTCCCCTTCCCCCCCCCCCCCCCCCCCCCCGCGCCTGCCTGCAGCACTT
>JAGFMF010011747.1:17864835-17877763 GCA_019455555.1 Galemys pyrenaicus
CTCCCCACAGTTCCCTAAACACAGCCAGAGAGATCCCTGCAACACCCTGGGGTATCCAGTGGTAGTGGGTTCAAGCTCCCAGCCGGTGCCAGTGCACCTCCCCTGGTGGGGAGCTCCCCACCCCCAAGGCTGCACAGCCTGCCTGGGCCACCTCAGCCGACTGCAGGTGCTGCAGGGGCTCACGCCAGCCAAGCCTCCCCAGCAGCAGCTCCCAGGCCCCGGGGATCATGTTCCCCTTAACATGCTGGGTTTTTCCATTCATACCAGGAGATGTCTAGGCCTGGTGACCCCCAGTTCTGCACCCCATGCTCCAGAATCCACCTGACCCTGTTGTCTGCACCTGCAACTGGCTTCCTTCCATTGGCGTAGCGGCCTCAAGCAGCTCTGATACTGCCCCCCCTCCCCCTGCCCCAGCACCCTGTGCAAAGCAGGAGAAAGACCACAGGGGTTCAGGTGACAGTGAGAGGAAGGGGGGAGGTGGTCCCTGAACCCATCCTTTAAGACCCGGTTCCAGGACCAGGGTATTGTCATCTTCAGGACACAGATACAGAAAATGAGGCTCCCCCAGCAGGATGCAAGGCCCCGAGGCCTGACCTGGGGCAGAGCCCTCACCAGCAGGCTCCGCAGGAGCAGTCCTGCAGCACAGCCAGTGCTGCAGGCCGTGCTGGAAGGAGGGGCTGAGCTTCAAGACACGGCAGAGCTGCCCAGAGAGCCACCCAGCACCGGACCCCCAGAGCTCAGGCCCTGGCCGCAGGTCCCAGGCTTCCCGTCCGCTGTGCCAGTGACGGTAACAGCGTGGTTTGGGAGCTCCCCACGATTTCCAAGCATGGTGAACAGAAGGTCCCCTCGCTGGTCATGCTCTGCAGAGGGTGTTCAGCCACGGCTGCGTCCCAGGCAGGCCCAGCTGAGGGGGCCGGCGGGGCCACCGCAGCAGGGTAAAGCCAGTCTGGCAGAGAAGGGATGGTGGGAAGACAAGAGGCTGGGTGGGGAGGGCTGGGGGGGCTCCCCACCCCACTGCACCACTGCACAGACCCACAGGGCCACGGCTGGGGCTCCCTCCCCAGCCTCCTAGGACCAGTACCTCAGTCCAGCGGGGTCCTGGCACCCCAAGACCACTGAGGCTGGTCAGGGTCAGGTTGGGGCAGAGGGGGAAGGCTCCCAGAGCCACCCATTGTCTTTGCTGACCTTTGCCCCGGCCTGGCCGGTGGAGGAAAAGGCGCCTTCGCAGCTGGCCCTGCCCAGGCTGCTGAGCGGGAGGCCCCTCATAAAAGACCTATCTCCAGGGCCAGCTAGCTCTGGCTCCTCTTAAAAGGTCCAGCTGACCCTCACTCCATCTTCCTGTTAAACCAACAAAAACAAGCAGGAGAACAAGCCCTTCATATTTTGACAAGCTCAGATTTTTAACCCAAACTTTTCAAGGTAAACAGGCCAGTCCCCAGGCTCTGGGAGTCAGTCCCTGAGTTAGCTAAAGGGGAGTGGCGGGGAGAGGGGAAGGGCCACAGCCGTGGGGGAGGGGCAGGGCTGAGCTCGCTTTTGTTTGAAAATCGCACCAAATCCTGCCTCTCCGGTGATAGGGTCCCCTGCCACAGTCTGCCTGCCCCAAGGGATGCAGCAAAGAGCGAGGAGCCCTAGTCCATACTCTAGTCCACACTCGGCCAGCCGGCCCAGCCTGGGATGGAGGACTATTTGCATGCACAGGCCAGCCCCGCCAGCCCTGCCAAGGACACCTGGAACACAGACGCCTCCCCCTGCTACCAGGGCCTTCCAGGGCACCCAGCCGGGCTGCAGATACCTGGCAGCCCCCAGAGCAGAATGCCCCCCCCACCGATCAGCAGGTAACCCAGACTCAGCTCAGCCCAACACGCAGGCAAACTGTGCAGCAAGCAGAGTGAGGAAGCCCAGGCATCTGGCCAGCCCCCAAGGGGCCCCTGGGCCTTCACCAGGAGCCCTCAAGAAGTGTTCATGACAAGGGTCTAAAGCCACGGAGACCTACTGTGTGCAGACCCTCGCACAATAAGCCTGCTCCACTTTGAGACCGAGCAGACAGAGGCTCAGCACTACCTGCCTGAGAGAGGAGAGGAGCAGAAGCGGGGAGAGGGGGAGTGTCCAGTGCGAGGCGCCGGGCCCCCTGCAGAATGGGGTTATCAGCCATCTGCTGGGTGGTCCCCGATAAGGAAGTGAAACGTCCCAGGACATGGGACGAGGGCAAGCCTGGGCCAGGAATCAAGAGCAGAGAGTCTCCAGCACGTGCTGGTTAGTAACAGCAGCACAGTGACAGCTGGGGGATGCAGCCTCCGGATCCAGGCGAGCCCCACCCCCGCCCGCCCAGGCGGACAGGCAGGGAGATGCCAGAAGCCGCTCAGAACCCCCTGAGCCTCCAACTGCAACGGGGTCTACAAAATAGGGACACAGGGGTCCTGTGCGGAAGCACTCGGGGCGAAGGACACAAGCTCAGGATGGGAAGCTCCGCTTGCCACAGCCCAGATGGCGTCTGGTCACCTCTTATCTCCAGCTTGCTCTTCACATAGCTCAAAATGACCCATCTCTGCGCAGAACGGTAGTTTCCAGAGAAGGGGCTTTCCTTGTTTCCAGGAATCCCATTCACATTGCCGGGCAGACATCTCAAGGCCACGCGACTTTGAGAGACTCAACAGTGACATTCCACCTGTAACTGACATTTCTGATAATAACGTTGCACTTTCCTTTCACTCCAGGACAAAGCCTTGCCAGCAAGAAAGCCGCAGCAGTCCTGTTTCAAGTGCGCATGGGACTTTACCAGGGGAAGGGGATCTGCACCCTGCACCCTCTGGCCCCAGCGGGGTGGAAACCTCAGGTCTAGGTCTGTGCTCTCTCCATTCTGGCACCATTCCCTCTGAACCAAGCTGTCAGCGTGGGGTCCAAGTCCCCCATGTCCCAAATTCCCCCATGTCCCAAACCCGACAAAGCTTCCCAGCAAATAAGCCACAACCCTCCAGTGCGTGTGCCCTGCAGAGAACTACTCTGCCAGTGTCGCTGATGATGCAGCTGAAAAGCAAAACAGCCCCAGGCCCTGGAAGGCAGCCATTGCCCCCTTGGTGTTGCACTGGGAGAAACCAGAAATCTGACCCTCTCCAGGCCCTGATGAGGGCAGATCCAAGAGACTGGGACTCCGCACTCCCCAGACCTTGCATCCCTAAGCCACTAAACCCCTGACTTGGAGAGACTCCCACTGGCTGGTAAGGAGCCTGAGATGAGAGGTGGGGAGGATACAGAGTTACAAAGTGAAACCAGAGTTGTAGTGGTTGATCCCTGATCAGTAACAAAATCGCCTTAGAAACAAGTCCTGCCCTGAACTTGGGCCCATCGGGTTGAAGGAAAAACTATGCAGCGCCCTGCCTACCAGGGCAGGCGACTGCAGAAGCCACCAGGCCACCCAAGGAAAGAGCTTTGCTCCCACCCTGCTCGGCTGTCTGTGGGGAAGCGCAGTCAGGGAGGCCTCGCTACACTGTCTCTGAACCAGGAAAGCCTATTAAGAGAACCAGAAAGGGCTGTTTAATCTCCACCTTCAGGCAAATAGTTCCGGCAGCAGCAATTGCCACCAGCACTGGCAGCCAAGCCACCAAAAATGTGGATGAACAGGGAAGCAAGCAGGAGAGCAGTGAGGAGGGGGGCTGGGAAGAGGGGTGGGCTGCTCCCCAGATCTCGGCTGGGGGCCAAGCCCTGGGCCCACAGAGGCACAGGATGGCGGGAAGACTGGGCCTTCCTGGGGCCAAAGGTCCTCCACCCACACCCTGGCCACCAGCAGCTCAGCACTTCCGGCAAGGTGGCCAAATCCCTTCAGAGGCTTCATCACACCTCAAATCCAGGCGGCAGGATTTCTAGTCTACAGACAAGGAAACTGAGGCAGGCGGAAGCGAAAAGCCAGATGCAGCGGAACACAGGTGCTTTGGGAAGTCTGAGAGCCCAGGCTGAGTCAGGCCCCTCCACCCTGCCCGTGCAGGACTGACACACAGCAAGAAGCTCCCAGCCGGTCTCGGCTCCAGCTGCCCCCAGTGCCCGCAGCCGGCCCGGCTCTATCCCAGCCCAAGGAGGCTACTAGGAACCCCCGCCCAGGCACACAGGGGCTGCTGCTCTGGTTTGGGGTCTCCTGTGGCTCCCAATAAAGGGGGAAATTCTTTGGCCCTCAAAATTCTCTGGCTCAAGGGCCTTTTAGTTTTTTTTCTGTGAAGAACTTGCCGCTCCCCTCAAGGATGTGCGGGCTGGCGAGAGGCGCCCAGCCAGTCGTGCCGCGAGGGAACCCAACGCCGGCAATTCCGCCGGGAAGAAACTTTCTGATCCGCGGGTCCGCGGACTGCAGATTCTCACTGCAGGTGGGAGCTGGGCAGGCGCACAGCCCCCTCGCTTTACCAGGAAAACACCCCACCCCACGGGCCCACGGCGGCTGGGCATGGGGTCTCCCCGCCAGAATTCGGGTGCCGGGTGCAAGACAGGCGTGGAGCGCGACAGCTCTCGGGTAAGGGGCCGTGGTCGGGGACCCGCGCCGTCCTTACCGTGCAGGCCGTTGGGAATGCTGCGGTGGTGCGGCGGCGCCGACAGGTCGTCCAGGGACCGGCGGGTGGCTATGGCCTTGCCGTCGGGGGCTTTGTGCGGCCCGGGGGGGAGCAGCGGGGGCGGGACGTGGTGATGGTGATCCGGGCTGCCACCGCTGCCGGCGCTCGACGTGCTGCTGCCGTCGCCCACGTCGCGGGCCCCAGCGCCCGCCGCACCGCCCGCCAGAGGCCCGCTCAGGCTAGCCTGGCTGTCGATGGAGCTGCGGGAGCCCGCGCCGCCTCCGCCGCCCGCGCCGCCCGCGCCCCCCGCCAGTGCGGCGCGCTCCTCGTCCAGCAGCAGCAGCAGCTCCTTGAGCTCCAGGTTCTCCCGCAGCAGGGCCTCCTGGCGCGCCTCGAGCTCGCGCAGCTTCTGCTGCGAGCGGGCCACCTCGTGCCATACGGCGCTGGCCGCGTGGCGCCCGAACCGCTGCCACTCGCGCGCCAGCTTGCGCCCCTTCTGCCGGTCGTCGTCGAGGAAGCAGCAGAGCTCGCGCAGCTCCTGGTTGTCGTCCTGCAGCCGCTGGTTCACGTCCTTGAGGCCGCGGATCTCCAGCAGGTGCTGCTGCAGCCGCCGGTTCACGTCGCGCATCAGACCGCCGTGCTCCAGCATGAGGCCCACCTTCTCGCCCTCCGCGCGCCGCAGCCGCCGCGCCAGCTCCTCCTTGCTCCAGCGCAGCAGCTCCTCGTCCGGCACCTGGCTCAGCTCCTCCGACGCCGCCGCCGCCGCCGCCGCGGCCGGGGGCTTCGCCATGGCGGGGGCCGTCACCGCGGCATCGTCCGCGCCCTCGCCCGGCCGGCGCTCCCCGCGCCGGGGCTGCGCTGGGCCGGTCCGCGCGCGAGCGGGAGGCGGCCGGGGGCGTGTGCGGCCTGCCCCACGCCGCCTGGCGCGCCCTCGCGCCGCGTCCGCCGGGCCGCCCGGGTACCCGCGCGCTCCGGGGCTCGGCGACCGGGGACGGCGGCTGCTCGGCGTCCGCGGTGCCCGGCGCTCTCCGGGCTCGGGCGAAGCAGGCGGAGGCCCGCCCCGGGCCCAGCTCCCCGAGCCCCGGCCGCCCCGCCCACTCCGGGCGGGGAGGGGGCGGGGCAGGGCCCGGCCACGCCTCCGGGGGCCGAGGGGGCGGGCAGAGGCGCGACCGGCCCCCGACGTCCCCCCGCTCCGTGCGCCCGCCCGCCCGGCGCCCGGCCAGAGGCGCATTCGCGCCGCGGTCCCGCCTTCCCACCCGTCTGATTGGGCCTCTCCGGGGGTGTGTGGGAGGGGCGGGGCGCATGCGGGGGAAGCCGCCGAGATGGTACAGTCCGCCCACCGGGTTTCCAGCCCCCCCAGTAGGCGGTTCACGTTTCTGCGCCCGGAGGACGCGGCCTCGGCCAATCCCTGGGCTACAGGGCGCTTTTAAAATGCAGGTACGACGGCGGGGAGGGGGCCGGTGGGAAAGGTAGGGCAGGGCTTCCCTTAAAGGAGACGCGCGGACCCGCGCCGCGAGCCCCTTCCCGAGCCCGCGCCCCCTCTTCCTCCCCAGCCTTCCCCGCCCCAAATAAACAAATACCCGCGGTCTGGACCACAGCGCCCCTCCTCCCTCCCCGGGGCCTGAGTCCGGCGCTGTCCGAGAGAGCACGAACAATAGGACTCTGGCTCTGGGGTCGCCCTCCCGGCGTCAGGACCGCTCTTTGTCCCCTTCCCGGCCCGGAGCGCCTCCGCCCCCATCTCCACCCCGGTCGCCCGCCGGAAAGGGCCGAGGGGCTGCCTTTCCACCCCGGCCTCGACTGCACGCCGGACGCCTGGGCCTCGGCAGCCTCGTCCCGAAGCACGATCGGTGCCCTCTTCCGTGCCCCGAGGGGGCGAGGGCGCCGTGAACTTGTCCCCCGCCCAGAGGGGCGCTCTGAGACCCACTTCCCCGCCCACGCGACCTCTCGCCCTCGGGATTCGAGGGGCAGTCCGCGATCTCAAGGTGGGGCCCACCGGAGAGGGCGGGGAAACTCTTCCCTGGGGTCTCGACGCCGGGGTCCCGGACCAGGCCCGCCACAGAAGCCCCTCCCCGCCGGCAGCAGGCGGGGCACCTGGGTCTTCCTCCAGCCCGTGAGTGTGCCCCATTATTGTCGCATCCCCCAAGCGCATTTACCGCGCTTCAGCCGCGAGCCGGGCGGGGGCGGGCGGGGGCGGGCGGGGGCGGGCGGCCCTCCCCTGGGACTCTCAACGAGCTGAACCCGCGCACTCGCTCGAGAGCGGCCGCAGCCGGGAGCGCGCACCCGCGCGACCTCTGAGGTCCCGGTTCGCCGTTGCTCAACCATTCAGGGGACAGTGGCGTGCCCAGAGCCTGCCCAGGCCTCCCTGTTCTGGAACCCGAGGGGATTCCGCTGGGCAGGGATGTCCGCCCAGGACGCCACCCTCGGGGGGACTTTGCACCCTGTGGGGGGAGGAGAGAAGATAATAAACAAACTAGATAGCTGAGCGGCGCCGTGCAGAGGGTTAAGACGAGCTGCTCTCACAGAAAGTGATCGGCAGTTCCTTTGGTTCCCGGAGCGGGGGGACGCGGACGCTGAGATGTGAGCGACAAGGACAAAGATAGGGAGAAGGACACTCCAGGTGGGGCGACAGCCAGTGCACGGGCCGGGCTGGCCGGCCTGGAAGCCCTGGGGCTGGGAGAGGGCAGAGAGGAGGTCGACCGGAGGTGGCCCGGCCAGATCGGGCATATTATAAGGCAGCTGGGAAAGCAGTGGGGGGAGCAGGAAGCAGCGTGACCCAATTTGCCTTTTAAGAGGCTCACTCTGGCCCGTATGTGGAGAGGGAATGGGGGGATGGAGGGTTGCACAAAAGGGTCCCATTTAGAATGAGATTCAGTCCTCGCTCCCCACCATGGCCCCCACTGTGCATGTGCATTGGTAGGAGGGCCAAGGGGGGCCAAGGGAGCCCCAGGCACCCCACAGTGCTCAAGGCCAGCCCGTGTTTGGGTTCAGGGGGAGAGGGTTTCAGCGCTTCTTGGACAGGTTTTGGGCCTTTTGCACCCCAGAAAATCAGATCAAGTAGCTCCCTGGGGGCTCCCCCAGAACAAAGCCTGTGCAGAAAGCTGCGCCTGGGAGAACAGGGGTGGGCCTAGGATGCAGGGCTCACTGGAGACATCTCAGACATGAACGCTATGTGGGGGGGCTCTGCATTTGCTCGGAAAGAGGGGAAACGAGGCATCCACCTAGACGGGCTGGTTTGCCCCATCTGGGGGCTGTGGGACCCAGAACGTCAAAGACTGGCACGACGGCCAGGTGCTGGATGGAGGCGAGGTGCAGGGTGGCCTCAGAGTCGCCCTGCTCCCCACACAGGCCTGGACAGGCTGGGGCGCAACAGGACGCAGGAGCTGGAGGGAGAGCACACCCCGCGGGGTGGCCTCCCTGGGGACCCACAGCCCAGCCTGGGTCCAGCCAGAGACGCCAACCCTCAAGCCCTCAGCCCGACCGACGGGCCTGTGCCCGAGCCAGGGTCTTTGTCCAGCGTCTTTGCTCTTTTAGCGCCAAGGTCATGATGAGCTCTGCGATGAAAAGCAAAACTGAATCACCGTCCCCGGCCGCCATGCTCCTCCGGAAGCCCCAGACGGAGTGTGCGTGCTTTACAAAGTGAAGATGCACCACCACGCCAGTTTTCCCCCAGAATTTTCCAGGCTGTGTGTATTCATTTAAAGCCAAACAAATGTTTTTGAGAACAACGCGAATGCAGTAGACAAAATATTCCAAAACACGGGGTCTGTGAGCCTTGGGAAACGACGCTTAGCACACTGTCTCCACACTGTCTCCCCGAGGAGGGAAGGGGCTCTCTCAGCCCCTCTGCGCCTGCTCCCCGTGCCAAGACTGGACAGCTGGGGCTGAACAGGACATCGAGGCCCAAGGCCCAGAGCAGGCAGCACCTGATGTTTGCTGAGTGAATGCGTGACCTCCCAACAGGGATCGCATGCTGCTGAGCCCTCCAGACCTGGAAGGGAAAAGACTGGCCCAAGGTCACTTTCACTCCTTGGTTTACAGAAACAGCCAGATAAATATCTCCACATAGCTGCATGTGTACTTAGTAAATGCAGCGACTTTTAATAAGTTTTACTGAGAGACGGCAAAGGTGGGAGCCTCCGGCCATCCCGAGCGGCTCCTGGAGGGCTTGATGCTGAGTGAAACCTCTTTTTTCTTTTGTTATCTTCTTTTTCCTCTCTTTTTATTTTTATTCTTACTTGTTCTCCTTTTCTTTTTTTTAAGATTTATTTATTTATGCATGCAAGAGCTGAGGTGCAGGCCAGAGGTGGGGTGGAGGGGTGGTTACAGGATTCACCCAGGACAGAGTGGGGAGCAGAACAGGCAGATGGACCAAAACCCACTGCTGAGGGGAGCAGCGGAAAGCAGGAGCGGTCTGCCGCGCCCTGTGGGTCCCCTCCCTGGCTAGGGATCGAACTCATGCTGCAGTGGCCGCAGACAACTCCATAGGGCTGTGACCTAACCCCTTGCGCCACCAGGGAGGCCCCTGTTTTCCCCTTCTTTTCTGCCAGCTTGAACCTTGACCTGTGAGTAGGAGCCGGCGGTGGAAGGGAGGAGGGTCAGGACACCGTGGAGAGAACAGCACTAGCCAAGGCCCAGGGCGGACAGCCAAGAGGTGTGAAGCCGCGGCCGTGTCAGTCGTCCCGGACGACACCTGTGCCCGCGTTCCCAAGGCAACACTGAGGTAGAGGGTACCCGTGCTCACCCCGACTAACTGGGCCGCACAGGATGCCGGGTGTGGCCCTGCGCTCACGCCGCATTCCTTTCGGATAGGAACATCGTGGACCACGGGAGCCCATGAACTTAGAGGCTGGTGGGCAGGTGTCTCGATGCCCACCTTTGGAGGGGGCTGGCACCAGAGAGTGTGTGCCTGGACGTGGTGCCTGGAGGTGGGGGCCCCGTTCACACCCTGAGCCAGGCGCCTCCTTTGAAGGCAGCAGTCAGAGACCCGGGATGGCCAGGGCGTGCGGAGCTGACTTGCAGGCCAGAGACTCAAGGTCAGCTGAGGGCCGCGGGAGCCGGACTTTGATAAAGAAAGAGTCAGGTAGAAGGGAGGGTCAGCAGGTCCGTGGGGGCTGGGAGGCTGCAAGGCCAGGCCACCAGTGCAGGGGTTGCTGGCGTCTACCCGCCCTGTCCCCCTTCCCAGTTGGAGCCCCTGACACCCCCGGCACCATTGTCCCAAGGAGCAAGGCAGGGGGAGCCACAGGGGAAACTGAGGCAGGTGATTCTTTGCAGGACCAGCACTCACCTCCAGGTGCTTCAGACCTCCTCATTCCACAGGCAGCCCCCAGCCCACCCCCGGCTGAGGTCCCGGCTCACAGGGCCCAGCCCCCGCAGACTGGGTGCTGCCCCGACTGTCCTGTGCTTCACAGGGTGCCCCGCCCGCCTCACCCACTCACCTCCAGACCCGGCATCTCACGGGTCTCTCCCTCCGTGCAGCATAGGACTTCACGGGAGGGTGCTCCCCTGTGGCCGGGGTATCATGGCACCCTTGGCTCCACCCCGAGGAGGCCCCCAACTGTGAGACCCAGAGCTGTCTGCAGGCCGTGTCAGTGGCCTGGGGACAAACTCCCCGGGGAGAGGCACTGCCAGCACCCTCATTTCTCCCATTGTTCCTAGGTGTCACTGCCCCAGCAAGGCCCCTCGGGCCGAGCGCGGGCCTGCGTGCCTGTGGACAGCACCTGCCCTGTCTGCCGTGGCCGCACCAGGGCACAGGCCCAAGCCGCCCACGGCCCAGGGCGCATTCAGGGCTGTGTCTCAGGGACTCACAGGAGAGCTGGACCTGGAGCGCCCGGTGCCCCAGGGAGGGTGGAGGCGGCACAGCAGGCCTGCCCGCTTGTGACTGGCTGAAATGTCGCTAGCAAATTGGTGTTTTCAGGGTGCGAGGGCGTGATTCAGGCCGCTGGAGGGCGATTACAGGCTTCCTCCCTGTGCGGACACATGGCCTTTTGGCCCGGCTGCCCGGCTCCCTGTCCTGGGCGGGGGGCCCGGCAGATGATGGGGTTTGCATCAGCCTCCCCAGTGTGTGCTCCTTGACAACAGACCAGGGGCTTCGGGGGACCTGGGGTGTTCAGTGGGTGTCAGCAGCTGCATCACGCACTGCGGGCCCCACCCTGCCCAGTGCCCACGGCCTCCGGCACCCCATGTGCCTGCTTTCGGGGAGTCTCCCAAAGTCTGGGGGGGGCCGCCCCTCCAGGCCTTGCCTTCTGTGGGCCTCAGAGACCAGCACAGTCTCCTCCCAGGCCTGAATATTTCATGCCCGAGGGTGGAATGAGAGTCTGCAAAGGCCTTAATAGTTAATGTGGCTTCTGTGGGCTGCCAGCCCAGCCGCTCCTGCTTGATTCAGCGATGACAGTCCTCCCTCTGCTCCCTGCCCTGTCTGACCCTCTTTGTGCAAGGCTGGGCTCAAACCAAGCTGTCCCCCGGGGCCCTAGATGAACCCACAGCTGGATGAGAGAAGATGCTGCATGATAAGCAGACCATTGGGTCACTGCAACTGCCCCATGCCCTCTCCTAGGAAGGCCTGGAGGCTCAGCCCACCTGATGAGTGACTGAGTGATAAAGGAAGACGCTAGGCCAAACAGACCAGCCCAGGCCTTGGTGTCTGTTGGGTGCTTCCCGGTGGGCTGCCCTGGGCACCTTTCCCACCAGCGCCTCTCATCTGACCTGGAAACGGGGTTCTTTCATCCTTCTGCAGGATGGAGGAGACTCAACTGCCCAACAAAGGCAGGTTGGAACCCTCAGCTGCACCGTGAGGGGGGCAGGAGGGTGCTCTCTGCTGGGGGTGCCGCGCTACCCGGCGGGTCTGCTTCTCCCAAGAGCAGTGCAGCCTCCCAAACTCGGCCGCGAGTGTCGGCATCTAGATGAGCACCCAGAGTCCTGCGAGAGTTGGGGTCCCAGGGGGCCGGGGCAGGCCCTCCAGACAGGGTGGCAGCTCTGCCAGGAGGGTTCTGCTCCCAGGTGCCCGTTGGAAGCACCTAAGCACAGGCAGATTGTGGGTGCTCAGCCCGCCCCAGCGCTCAACCAGAGCGGCTGGCGGTGAGCGAAGCAGCAGAGCTGCTTGAGGGAGGCCCTTGTCCACTGGCATCAGGCTGCTCACGGGACACCCCCAAGCCTGGGGCACACCCACCCCCCAAGTGTCTGGGTTTAGAGAGCTTTCTCTAAGGTCATCCAAATGCCCCAAATAATCTTCAGACATGCTGCTGTGGGTAGGGAAAGGGACTGGGAGTTCTGGAGTCCACTGTAGTGTTCAGTGAATTCTCCATTTTTTGCTCTGTAGCCGGTGGGATAAAATGAAGGAAGAAAAGTATTAAGTATAATAACAAGGGGGCCTCCCTGGTGGCACAAGGGGTTAAGCATCAGACTATGAAGCATCTGCAGCCACTGCAGCACGAGTTCGATCCCCGGCCAGGGAGCGGACCCACAGGGCGCAGCAGACCTCTCCTGTCTCCCCGCTGCTCTCCTCAGCAGTGTGTTTCAGTAGATCTGCCTGTTCTGCTCCCCACTCTGTCTCTGGTGACTTGCCATGCCCCCCTCCCCCGCCCTGTACCTCTGGCCTGTACCATAGTTCTTGTATGCATAAAAAAATAATTTTTTAAAAAAAGATATACTAACAAAAAAATCATGCATAGATGATGTAGATGTGGGTCCAGCGTAGATGTGGAAATAAGATCATACCTGGCACATGACTTTAAAGTTTCAGAGCAGGGGCCTCCCTGGTGGCGCAGTGGGTTAAGCAACGCACTACGAAGCAAGCCGCAGCCACTGCAGCACGAGTTCGATCCCTGCTGCCAGCCAGGGTGGGGACCCACATGGTGTGGCAGACCTCTCCTGCTGTGCCCGCTGCTCCCCTCAGCAGTGTACTTCTGTTGATCTGCCTGTTCTGCTCCCCGCTCTCTGTGGTGAATCCTCTCACCCCCCTACACCTCTGGCCTGTACCCCAGTGCTTGTATGCATAAATAAATAAATCTTAAAAAAAAAATAAATAAAGTTTCAGAGCAGGGGCCTCCCTGGTGACCTAGAGGCTAAGTCTCAGGCCATCCCTGCTGCGGCCTGAGTTTGATCCCCGTCCAATAGTGGACCTACAGGGCGCAGCAGACCTCTCCTGTCTCCCCGTTGCACCCCTCAGCAGTGGATTTCAGAGGATCCTCCTGTTCTGCTCCCCACTCTGTCTCTGGGGAGTCCTCTTGTAAGAGGGTGGTCCCAGGAAAAGGGGAAGTTCCAAAATCCTGGTTCCGCCCTAAGTGGGTGGAGCTAAGGAGAAAAAGAAGATTTCTGCAGAGAAGAGAAAAGGAAGGAAGGAAGATGGAAAACAGCAAGGAGACCTGGATGGGGCACGTGGAGCAGAGGGACATGTGAAGAAA
>JAGFMF010011747.1:17879549-17998318 GCA_019455555.1 Galemys pyrenaicus
TATGTTTGTCTTAATGCGGCGGATGGCAGAACCCATTCAGAGAGGGCAGGCTTGGGGGTTCTGAGTGCTCCTCTCCCTGCCCTGTAACACCGCCACCACCCTCCTCGCCTCTGGAACCGCAGGCGACTTACCAATGTCCACTCGTGTTTTTTCATTTTGCTTCGTCAGACCATCCGCTGTGTTTCCTTCTACTACTCACATAGCTGAAACCATTCAATGTGTGACTTTATCTTTCTGGCTAACTTGGTTTTGCATAATTCCTCGAATTACTTCCATTTTGCTGGAAATAGCAACATTTCATCTTTCTTTGTAACCGAATGGCACGCCAGCCTGTACACCTTTTAATAGTGTTACAGTTTTCATTATATGGATCTTTTACCTCCTTTCTTAAGTTTGCCCCTGGGTCTTCCTTTTTTGTTATGATTCTTTTACTTATTTTCATTAAATTTGTCAAGAAATTGTTTTCTTCGAGTAAGATATTGTCAGATTGAAAACAAACAACACACGATCTTCCCAACATCCTTTCTCTAAAATGAACAACGTGACCCAGGACCAAGGAGACGAACTAGAGGGCCCGGAGAGCCCTAGGTGCCAGTGTGAGGAGCACTGGTTGGGAGGGCTTGGGCCCAGGAGCAACCAGTTTAGCTGGAACTGGGAGGAAGGCCAAGAAAGAGAACAGCTCGTGGACTTCCTGGGCCTCGCTCTCTGGAGAGAAATCTCAAAGCTCTGCCGGAGTTTGGTGGTAAATTAGCGATAAGCACACAGAAAGCCAGCAAGTCAAAACATGGAGGCAATTATTAACCCCCCGGGAAATCCAGAAGTCCTGCAATGAAAGAAACCAGTCCTAGAGGATCATAGAGGATCTGTAGGCTGTGAGGAGTAAGCAGTGTGATATGTGCATCAAATTGACTGGGGAGTGGTGAGCTGGGCTTGCAGGAGGGTGGAGGAGAGGGGCTGCAAATGGACTAGCCCCTTTGGAAAGGCAGTGCTGGTGCCTGAACCCCAGTGTCCAGGACAAGCAGCCTAAGTTGAAGACGTGAAAGACCGCGCTCCTGGGGGCGGCTCAGGACTGGCTGCCAGAGGCAGAGACTTGTTTTGGTTTTGGTCTTAAATCAGCCTGCGGATGCGTGGAGGTGTCTGAGTTTCGAAATGCTCTGCTGTGTTTGTGGAGGAACGCTGTGGGTGAAAAGCTTGGCGATGCACTTCTCGTCGGGAACACCAGTAGTTGGAAGACCAGGAGCAATCGGTCGCCTTAAAAGTCTGAGGGAAAAGGATTTCCTGCCCTGGACTCTGTGTCCTCAGAGAGAATTTGCCAAGCATGAAACTGGAATATAAGCATTTTCAGAAATGCAAGGTTGCAAAACCCAAAGAGAACCGCCAGGCACCTTCCCAGAAGCTGCTGTGTGGCAGCCCGCCTTGCCTGTGAGGAGAGCAGACCAGAGCCCCAGCCAGAGGGTGGGGAGCTTCCTCCGCTCCCCACGCCCCCAATGCAGGGACTAGACCAGATACATTCTCCCTCCATCAAAGGAGGACATTCCTCTGTGGTCTGATTTGAGAGGTTATGGGGGAGGGGCGCTGGACACACTATTTGTGTGGGATTTTATAGGACCCCAGAAACAATTTATCAAATCATACCAAACAGTTCTGATGTGGGGGGGGGGGTTCCCACATCCAGATGCCTAAGGATTTGACCATATTGTCACTAGTTTTAAAGAGAATCAGATGGAAAAGTGGAGAGACACCCAGATACCATCCAGAAGGTCTTTGGAAAAACCCCAAGAACTGAGGAAACAGATAAATCTCCACAAGAAAAGGGCCTGCCTACAGTGGCGGCCTGCCTGGGATGACATTTACATAACCCTAACACAGCCCCGGGTTAGGGGGGTGGGGAGTGAAGCCCTGGATGAAGCCCTCAGGGCCTGCCAGGGGGTGGTGGAAGGGTTGATGAGGTTTAAAGGGCACTGAAGCCTCCCACCAAAGGCAACAGATGTGTCTAGAACTGAAAAGAAATAGCCCCAGAAACACTGGTTTAAGAAATGTGGAGGGCAAGGCCAGAAAGAACAGCTCAACATGGAAACTGGTTGTTTGGGGAGTGGGGAGCAGGAAGCGGGCCCATTTCCTTTCCTCTGGACATGTGGGCTGCATTTTATTTTAGTTTTTTACCCTAAGTGCATGCATTGCTTGCTTTGCAATAGACACATCCAAACAGCTAAATAATACTAAAGCCTACTTCTGCTGCTGTGTGTGACACGAGGAGGGCTCCCCAGTCCTGACGCTCAGCAGACGCACCCCAGCTGCAGGGCAAACCCACTGGGGAGCCCGCCCAGCAGCCCCCGCGTTTTCCAGTCACTTCTGTCCACCAAGCCTCTCTGGCCAGTTCCCTCCTCCTGGCTGCAAACAAGCTTGCAGAGGGCCGGAATCACATGCTGGACCAGAGGAAGCTGAGGTTCAGGTGTGGCCTGGGGTTTGTAGACTGTCCCTCCCAGGGCCACGGGCCACCCTGGAATCTCAGGGCTGCCCCCAGAGGGACAGGGCACCCCAGCCTGGGCGCTACTCCCAGACATCCTCAAACCAGCGGGGGGCAGCTGCTGAACACAATCGTGGGTGTCCCCAGGCAGCTGTGGGGCAGGGAGTGCCCATGGCTCACCGGAGAGGCCAGGTGAGTGGCCTCCGAGACTCCCAGCACCCGCTTCTCAGGAGGACGGACTGGGACCCCGCGAGGGTCAGGGCAGCCCGAGCCGCCCTCCCCCACCTGCCTGGTTCTACGACTCCCGGGGCACCCTTGCCAGGGGCACCCCTATTCTGAGACTCCTGCCGCCACCGCCAGGTAGATCCCCGCACCTCCAACCAATACCGTGGGGAGGGGGCTTCTGGAACCGTGGGGTGCGCTTCCAGCTCCTCCTGGCCCCCTCTGTGCCTCTTCACAGCCGTGTGATATGGAACCAGCCGGGCAGTGGCTGCTGCCCCCACTGCGGGCCACCGCCGTGCTCTTCCCGGGCTGCCCGGCTGGAAGCAGCTCCTGGCGCACGGGCCTGGGCCCAGCGTGGTTTCCTGTCTGATGCTTCCCTTGGATAAGTGCCAGCCGAGGGACTCCCAGTGCAAGGGTGGGTGACCTGCTGCACCCGCTAGGCCCTGCAGAACCGGCCCTGCCACAGTCCTCCAGCCTCTCTCTGGCTTCGGGAGGGGCCGCAGCCCAGCCCCTGACATGTCCAGCCCTTTCCTGTAGCTGCTGTCCAGCCGAGGGACCCAGGTGACTCAGTACCACCCTTCCAGGCCCGCCTGCTTCACTCTGCCAGGTGTGGCTGGTCTCCCTGAGGCCACAGGAGGTCGGGGAATGACCCCCAGCAGGGCAGGGGCCAGGAAAGGCCAGAGAGGGGTTGGGAAGCCTGAGGCAGATAATCCCCCCTTCTTTCAGACAACAAAAGGCTCTGCCAGGTCTGTGGGTCGGTGCTCTGGCCTGCTGGGCAGGGCTGGACAGGCTGGCTGTGCCCAGAGGGGGAGGCACGGGTGAGGGTCAGGAGGCCCCGCACTGACCTGGGCCTCTGCCTGGGAGACCTCCCCTTGCCTCCCGCCCAGCCCAGCACAACCCCTCCGGGCCCCACAGTCGGTCCGGTGGGGGAGGGTGCTCAGGTCTTCCCCACCCAGTGGGCTGAGGGAGGAGTCCGCCCTCTCATGTCCTCTGAGATGGTCACCACGGTGGGGTCAGCCAGGGAACAGGCCTCCGAAGCCTCCTGGGCCCTGGGCCATGTGTGTTTTTAAGGCAATCTAAGGGAAAAAGCCTCCTCTTGAACCACTGGCCCTGAGCACCTGAATGTGGGTTACTCCGGCTCCCAGTTCCAGCTGGTCCCCTCCCACCTGCCCAGGTTGCCGAGACAGAACGGGCCTTGCCATCGGCACATCCGGTCAGCCAGCCTCCCGGGTCCCATCCTGCCGCAGGCTTGAAGCAGGGGGCAGGGGGCAGAGCCCTGCCAAGCGCCACCTCCAGGTGGTGCTGGCAGGGAGCCCTGGCCTCCCCAGGGCCCTCTCCAGCCCACCTGTTTTACTCCACCGAAGGGCCAGCTCAAGGGGCCAAGGAGGCACCATGGCCTGTCCTCAAGCTAACGCCTGAGGGCAGACAGGGCCAGAGACAAGAGCCGCACAGGACAGGTGTGGGAGTCTGCGGGCTGCCGGGCGTCTGGTCTGAATTGGGAAGGCTTCCCTGCAGAGAGGGCTGGCGTGCTGAGTCTGAAGGGGCCTCCATGTCCATAGGCAGCAGAGTTGGGGAAGAACATTCTAGAAAGACAGCCTTCAGAATGAGTTGTTTCCCACACGCCTGCCGGCAGGGGCCTTTATCATTTTCATGCCATGTGTGTACACATGTGTGAGTTCACACACGTGCATGTGATAATTCATTTAAAAAAAAAAAAGATTTATGTATTTATGCTACAAGAGCTGGGGTACAGGTATAGGCCAGAGGCGCGGGAGGTGAGAGGATTCACCAGAGACAGAGCGGGGAGCAGAACAGGCAGATGGACTGAAACACACTGCTGAGGGAGCAGCGGGGAGGCAGGGGAGGTCTGCTGCGCCCTGTGGGTCCTGGCCGGGGATCGAACTGGCGCTGCTCTGCCTCCGATGCTTGCTTCATAGTGCGGTGCTCAACCTGCTGTGCCACTGGGAGGTCCGCTTGTGGTAATTTAACGGGTGGCGGTGCCGGCAGCCCTGTCCTGCCTCTTGCCAATGCCTTTCAGGCTGCTCTGAAATCCACAGTTCTTTATGGCGAGTCCAGAGAATTCCATTAGCTCAAGATGGCACCCCAGTCAGCGTGTAGGCTGACCGCCAAGATGTGGGGGCGGAAGGGCACCCTGGCCCACCGTGGGGGCTTGGGAGAGGTTGTCCTAGCTGCCGCCTGGCCCACACAGCCTCAAATTCCCTCCCTCTCCTACTTCAAACGTGGCCTCTCTTAAAATGTAAATATTTTGCCTGGGACAGGGAACATTTTGCTCTGTTGCTGCAGGAAAGGAAGATGCAAACTCTTACAGAGTGCCTATCAGGGCGCCCCGCCCTGGTCCTGGAATCCAGGGGTGGGGCAAGGTGGGGCGTTGGCTCCCCTGCAGGTGGGAGGGTGAGACTGCAGGCCGGCAGCTGGTCCAGGCGCTTGGCTGAGTCAGATTCAGACCCAAGCGGACGCTCCACCCACGCGCTTCCCCGCCCCCCCGCCCCCCCCACCTGGCGGCCCGTGCCCCTTGGGGTGTGATTTGGGACGAGGCAGGTTCTGGGAAGCCCAGCCTGGTACCCCGACAGTGTGCCTCCTGCAAGCCTTGGACTGAGCCATCACAATGGCGCTTGGGTTCTGGCCCACACCCTGCAGGCTTGTGGGGACAGAGGGAGAAGGAAAAGCTGGGGACAGCCTCAGGCCAGACCGCAGTGGAGGCAGAGCTGGTATCTTATCAGCTCCCCAAGGGTTGGGTGTCTTGGCCCAGGTCCCCACCCAGGGACACCCTGGCCCCGAGGGGCTCCTCCTCCCCAAGTCCATCCTGGGATTGTGGGAGAGAAGGCCAAGGTGGCTGGAGCAGCTGGCCTGTGAATGGGAGCTTGTTCAGGGTTCTGGAGGCATCTGAGTCACCCGCTCCTTTGTCCTCCCCGAAACCACGTTCCCATTTCCTGGAAGATGCTACGCGGAGGGGGCCAACTTCAGAATCCTGCAGGGCCTTTGGCCTTGGCCTCTGCCCCTTGCTGAGGCCGGAGCCCTCAGTGTGCTGGACCACCCTGTCCCAGCTGCATCCGGCTCCTTGCCCTCGAGGGGGAGACGCTTTGGTCCTACCACTTGGGAAAGGGGTCACTCTGGGAAAGGTGTCACCAGAGCTGCCCTTTGAGTGGCACGTGGCGAGTTTCTCCACGAGACAGACGTTGGTTATATTTAAAGAGCAGGTTTAGGGCCTCCCTGGTGGCGCAGTGGGTTAAGCAACACACTATGAAACATAACTGCAGCTACTGCATCACGAGTTCGATCCCTGCCGCTGGCCAGAGAGGGGACCCACAGGGTGCAGCAGACCTCCCCTGCCTCGCCCGCTGCTCCCCTCAGCAGTGTGTTTCGGTTAGTCTGCCTATTCTGCTCCCCCTCTGTCTCTGGTGGATCCTCTCACCCCCCCCCGCGCCTCTGACCTTTACCCCAGATCTTGTATGCATAAATATTTTTAAAATAAATAAATAAAGAGCAGGTTTATCAGAGAAAAAGGAGTAAAGGACCTTTGCATAGACACAAGTGGGCAGGAAGAGCCACCTCCGCTGAGGGAGGTCAGTGAGGAGAAGCCCTGGCAGGGACAGGTCACGGGCGGGCCAGAGGCCGCTGCCTGCAGAGGAGCGAGCTGGTGGAGAGAAGCACCTGGGCCGGCACGGGTGGCGTGCACAGCCTGGTGTGGGGTGGGGCTGGGTTCTATCTCCTGTTGGCAGGGAGGGGCTCGTCCTGTGCCGGGTGGTTTGTTCCTGAGTCTCAAGTCCTCACCTGCAGGTCCATGCTCCCCGCTCCTGCAGCGTCTGATCCCTCTGGGGCTGCCCCTCCTGATCAGGGCGTTGGCCCCAGGGTCTTGGTCTCTGCCGCTGGGTTAATGGCTCATGCTGACACTCCACCTCCTTGCGTGGCGCAGGTGCCTGACCTGTGCCGTCCCCTCTATTCCTCATCTTCTGTCACAGCCACGGCTCCAGACTGTGGCCCTCGGGCACTGCACGCCAGGACGCAGGGCCGCTTGTGACTGGTGTCGTTGTTGCCGAGGACGAAGCTCCGGCAGGCAGGTCCAAGCTGATCCCAGGCCGAGGGACCAGCTGGTGCCAGGAGCGGGGCAATTCCTGTCCTAACGCCCCAGGATCCTGCTGAAGACCTGAGCCCACCGTGGGCCCTGGCTCAGCCTCGGGGACCCGGCCGGTGGCCTTGGGGGCTGCAGTGTTGGAAGGGGCAAGGCAGGGAGCTCACTCCAAGTCCATGTGGAGCAAAGAGAGGCCCAGAGGCCACTCCGGAAGGGACCTGAGCCCCTCCTAAGGCCACCACGGCTCTGTCAGCACGAGTGCCCCGGGGGACGAGCAGGGGGTGGGGAGTATGTGAGGTGGGGAACGGGACAGTGACCCGGGCTGCAGCCTGGGGCTCGCAGTTCCTGCTGTCTGAGTCTTTGAGCTCTGTCCTTGGGTCTCCTGTAACCTCTGTCCTCGGGTCTACTGCTGTTCCTGCACACACTGGCTTCCAGTGCGTTCCTCACACCAGAACTCCTGCCCCTGGCAAGAGACCTGCCTGACCCCTCCCAGCTGAGCAGCAGGAACTCTGCACACCAGGGCAGCATCCCCGAGAACAGGGGGCCAGGGACCCCACCACACGCACCTCCATCGGACCTAGGCTCAGGCTGCCGTGCAATGCCCCCTGGCCGGGGCACACTGAGGTGGACACCAGGCACAGGGGGACCCGTGGGCGGGAGCCCTGCCATTCAGCCGGCAGGGCTCACGGTTTCCATGAAGTCCTCCCACGGCCACGGGCTGGGGCGCCCCCCAAGCAGCAGTACATCCTGCGGCTCAGAGCGAGGGCCCCGGGTCCTGCTGCCTGGGCTTGCGACCTGTGGCTTCGCTCGGCAGGTGACTGAGCTCAGTCCTCTGCCATGCCCATGGCGCACACCGCAGGCCGGCGAGAGGCGGGGTGCACTTGACCTGCCCGGGGGCGCGCAGTCATCCCTCCGGGAGCTGGAGGAGGCACCGTCCTGACGCCGAGAGGAGGGACCAGCCTGGCGTGGCCTCCGCATGACGCTGGCTCCGCGGCCAGCTGCCATGCGTGCACAGAGGCACGCGGCCGGCGCTGAGGCAGGCTGTGGCCGGCAGTGCAGACTGTGGGTTGGTGAGGCTGGAGGAGCTGCTGGCCGTGGGGTGGCCCTAGGCCCTTGAGATCCCAGAGGGCTCTGGCTCCCGCGGCTGAGAGCCTGTGGACAGCCCTGCATCCCTGCCCCACCCTGTTCTGGCCTGTCCAGCCAGCGGCGGCAAGGGGAAGAGGCGGCGCTCCCAGACCCCTGCCCGCCGCAGCCTACCCGCTCCCCAGCGCTGGCCTGGGGGCCGGCTCTGCGGCGTTGGGGTGCAGGAGCCAGGGCTGTGCCAGCCCAGAGGAGTCCAGATCCTCGAGGGCCCCAGGCAGGACGGGCCCCTGACAGGCACCAGCACCAGCAAATGCAGGCGAGGTGGGCAACCGGCCAAAGACGGGCCCAGGGAGTGCTGCCGAGGCAGGTGGGGCCAGGTGGCCTGTGGGCTGCGAAGGCCCCGGGTCTTGAGCGGCAGGGGCCGGGGAGGGCCAGGTGGACGGTGCGTGTAACAAACTTCTTCCTGTCTGTCTTCTGGAGGCCACTTAAGCACTTTGTCCTCTGTTCAGGTGACCCCAACTTCTTGTCCCCATATTCCTGGACACAGCAAGTGAGGAGAGGGGGGAGGGCAAGGCAGTGCTTCTGGAAATCCAAGCTGCTGAGTCCCAGCCCAGGGCCACTGCCCTCTCCCTCTCGGAGGAGCCTCCCTGTTACCTTCTGGTCACTCTGATGTGGCGCGGCCAGCCCAGGACCAGGCAGCTCCAAGGGGCCCCCTGGTGGTCAGAGGAGGGCCTGCGCCCATGCGTTTGCGGGCTCACACCAGGACATCCTGGGCTCCACTCCCACCCCCACCCCTTGGCCGTTTGCTGGGTGCTCCACGGGGTGCCACTGGGGAGACAGCCTCTGGGGTGTGTGTTACCCTATTCCATAGCCCTGGACTCCTGGGGGGAACTGTCCCCATCCTCAGCCTGTGCTGAGATCCATCGTCAGGGAAACCAGCCAGAGGCAGGACATAAATAAAAATACTGCGCACATGTACTTATTTTTAAACCGAAGAGCCACGTGCTGGAGCATGCATGCTCTGGAGTTGGCCCACACCCTGGCATTCCCACGGCTTCCGGGAAGGGAGCTGGGGCCGGGGTGAAGGGATCTAGGTGTGTGCTCTTGATGTTTCGAGCTGCATAAAAGTATTGCCTGTACTTAAAAGCACCTGCAAGATGTAAGCATTCACAGACTTGACGCAGCGACATCAGAACTTGATAGAATCTTCCCCCAGTTACAGGAGACTGCTCCGTCCTCACTGCAGCCGCCAGTTGGGGGAGCTCACCCCTTAGGGGCCAACCCCCACCCTGGGCCAAACACACCTGCTCTCCCCGGATGCCCGCAGCTGCTGGCACTGCTGGACACCAGGGCGTGTCTCAGCCTAGCGAACGCCAAGCCTGGTGTCTGGGATCCTGCCAGTGAGCAGGACGCTGGGGCCACAGGCACCACTCCCCATGCACGCATGCACGCATGCACTCATGCACGCAGGCACGCAGGCACGCAGGCACGCATGCACGCATGCACGCAGGCTGGCAGCTCTGTGCCTCAGCTAGGAGGAGGCTCTGTGGCCCACAGCTCCTTCCACTAGTGCCCTCATTGCATCCTGGGGCGTCCTCGCCCCGTCTCTCCTGTCCAGTCTCTGCAGAGAGAGGTGACGGGGGCTCGTGCCCTCACCCTGGGAGGGCCTCACGGGGCGCACCTGTCTGGTCGAGCAGCCTCAGCATCCCTGTGCCTCAGTTTCCTCGTCTATAAACCAGGTTAATGATAATACTGACGCTTGAGGTGGCTGTGAGGCTAGAGAGGTAGGGGGGGCGGGAAGAGGAGGTCTGCCTAAGGCTGCAGGAAGGGCAGGCTGGGTGGGAACACGTGGGGGCTCAGGTCGGGGAGCAGAGCCTTGGGGCATGGGGTGCATCTATCTTTAGTCTGCCTTAGCAAAGCACTGTAGATGGGCCTGTGGGGTAAAGGTTGATCAGGTATTTCCACCCTCCCACCACTGATGACGGACACCTGCGGTGCTGCGAGCATTCCAGGGTGGGCATGCGCAAGTGGGCGCACCTGAGTTGGACACGGGCTTAAATGGGCAGCGTCATGAGGACACCAGAACTGTGAGGACCAACAGACAGAACTGCGAGGACCGACCGACCGAGAGAACCGACAGGATGAAGGAGCAGCAACAGTGAGAGAAGAAAGCAGCCGAGAAGGTGAGATACGCTGAGGGCTGGGAGGCCTGCCAGCCTCCCGGCCCCCCGGCACCCCTGCCTGCCATGCACCTGGCCACCTCTACTAAATAAAGCATGAAAAGCCAACGAGGGCTCCAAGACTCCTTCCTTGACCCGTCTGCCCAGAACCATCCCGAACCTTGCTCCTGTGCCGCCTTCCCGAACGCTACAGGGCCTAAACAGCTCAGCCTTGTTCTCCCGCAGTCTGGAGGTTACAGAGCCACAGAGTGTGAGCACAGCCGGGGTCTCGGTGCGGGGAGACGCTCCCCTCCCCCCCCCGCCCCTCTCCCAGCCCCAGGGCCTGTGCGGGCGGTCTGCGGTGTCCCGGCTCTCCGCCTTGGTGTCCACGATGGTCTCCCCGAGAGCTTGTCTGCGTCCCCATCTTCCAGACTCCGCCTGCAGCCACCCCAGGGCCAGCGACAGAGGACAGGTGCAGGGGACCCACCCCAGCGACCTCATTCTCACTGATGGTCTCTGTAAAGCGCCTCTCTCCCAACAAGGTCACGTCCAGAGGTCGTGGGGCAAGGACTTCGGGGGAGACACAGGCCCCTTTACTGTGCAGCTCCAGCCACGACCGGATGTGGGACTGTGAGGGGCATTTTGCGCTCTCGGCCTTGACCCCTCCTCTGGACAGTGGGTAAACGTGTGTGGGGCCGTGCTCGGAAGGGAAGATGAAGGTCCTCAAGGAAGAGGGGCCCGTGAAGCCCGGGGGAGCTGAGCCTGCAGGAAGGGGCGCACACCAGCCGTTCTGGAAGCAGCAGCGTCCAGCCTCAGAGGTCCGCTGCGCAGGCGCATCCCACGGCGAGCCTCAGAGGTCCCTGCACAGCCCGGGGACCCTGAAGGTCGGCCCGGGCGAGGGTCACGGGTGCAGCTGCGCACACGCACACTGCCCCTGCTCCCCACCCCTACTCGGGCCCCGCGTGCATGGAGAGGTGGAAGAGCCAGAACATGGGTCAGGCTATGCGCTGGGTGGACGGGATGCCTCTGGCGCTACTGGCTTGGGCCCGGCTGCCTCTGCCCCATGTCCACTCCCCTCCCCACGCCCGCTCAGGCCAGGCCCTGGACCCGGCTTGGGGTGAGGGTTGCTGTCCTGGAGGAAGACCCTGGGGCCCCGAGGAGCAGCGGGAGCAGGGGCTCGAGGGCACTTTGCCTGTGGGACAGTCACAGCCCAGCCCGGGGAGACCCTGCTGATCCCGACTGCAGAGAAGGTGCAGACCCTGGGGGGGCCGGGGCTGGGTGTGGCGCCAGCAGGCACGGGCACATTCTCGATGATCCCGCCAGACGGTCAAGGAGGAGTCCCAGAGCCCTCGGTGGCTTTTTCAGGCTTTTATTATCAGAGGCGACCAGGTGCATGGCAGGCAGGGGCCGGGGGGCCAGGGGCTGGCAGGCCTCCTGGCCCCCGGCGCATTTCTCTGGGCACTCTGGTCTCTGCTTACTCTCTTCTCTTTCTCTTCTGCTGCTGCTGGTGACCTGGTGACGCCGCCCTGATGTGCCCGTGTCAGCCCGGGTGCGCCCACCTGCGCGTGCCCACACCCTCTCACCATCAGGCACGGGTACGGGACCGCAGGTGTCCATCATCGACATCGATGCGGGAGGGTGGGAAAGCCTGACCACTTTTCCGATCTACCCTGCACTGGGCCTCTGCAATCCGGTCCCTGCAAGTCCGGAGCAGGAAGCACTTCCGGAGGTCACAACCCAAGCACGGCCCCGGGCCTCGGGCTTGGGCGACTGCGCCAAACTGGGCAGCGACCTGGCGCTCCTCGGCCTTCCGGGGCCCTTGGGCCCTCAGATGAAAGGTTTATTTCTTGACCCAGCAGCCCAGCTGTCCAGGACCTGGGCCTTGTTCTGCAGCCCCCACTCCACAGTCCTTCCAGGCACCCCGCAAGCACCAGCTCCGGCCACCGCTGTTGCGATGAGGCGCTGAGCTGGAGAGGGAAAGTGGCCGGCGCCAGGTCGCCCGGTAGTTCCACAGCCAGGCAGGCTGCGTCCCCTGCGTTCTCGATTACCAGTGCCCGTCGCCGCTCCCCTGCGGCTGAATCCCTTGTGTTTTAAAGATTTAAGGTGTCTGAAGCGGAAGCAGCCGAGTATTTAGTTGGGGAAGTCTGGCCATGTGCTCTGGGAGTTCCTCCCCCGGAGCTTTCTGGAGGTGTGAGGCGTTAGCAAACGTTCTGGGTGCTGTCTGCGGCCTCTGCCGGCCCCAGCCCCTTGCCCGGCCAGGATCCGCATCACACCAGTGGTTAGGCTGCAGGGGCACAGCTGTGGCTGCCTGTAGGGCCAGAGAAAATTGTCAGGCTTTTCCACCCTCCACCATCGGTGTCAATGACGGACACCTGCGGTCCTGCACGCGGGCCTGATGGCGGCGCTCCCCCCGTAGGGTGGGGCAGGCGCGAGTGGGCGCACCTGGGCTGAGACACGGCCTATGAGGGCGGCATCACGAGGACACCAGCAGGAGAGAGCGTAAGCAGCGAGAGAGGCGAAAGAGAGGGAGAACGGCAGAAGAAGCAGAGTAGCAGCAGAGAGCAGAAGCTAGAGAGCCCCGAGAGTGAAGATGTGCCAGGGGCAGAGAGACCTGCCAGCCTCCTGGCCCCCGGCCCCTGCCTGCCGTGCACCTGGTCGCCTCTGATCTAATGAAGCAATAAAAGCCTGAGAAAGCCACCAAGGACTCCGGGACGCCTCCTTGACCGTCTGCCGGAATCATCGAGAACCTGCTCTGGGCCCTGCTGGCACCACACTGCCTCACTCCCCAGAGCCCATGGCAGACTCAGGACATTCAGCTGCTGCGGAGAGCGGCCAGCAGCGCCTGGGTCCCAGGGAGAAGGGCTCAGCCAAGAGGGGGAGGGCAGGCGGCCCGGCGAGCAAGCTGGCCGGATGGCCAATGTGTAGTTAGCAGACGTCTGACGCAGGAGCTGAGACGTGACTGCCCACACTGATCTGGTCTGGCCAGGGTCTGTTGGCCTGCGTGTCCTGGTCTGGCAGCCAGCCAGGCCCACTGGGCTCCTGGAAATGTGGGTGATGTGCCTGGATCCTCAGGCAGCTCTCGGGTCAAGGGACTGGGCCCGGGCAGCCAACATGGTCTGGCCGCACCTTTCTGCCCTCACACAACAGGGGGAGCACTGGAGCCGAGGCTTGGGGGCATCCTGCCTGGGGTGGCTGGGACTTCCAGTCAGCTCAAGAAGGCAGTTTGGTGGGTCTTGGGTCATGGCTGAAGGCACAGTCCAGAAGAAGCTCCTGAGGTTTCCTCAGCCACAGCGCTAGCTCCCATGCCTGTTTCCATCAACCACAGTGACAGCCCGGCCCAGGTGGTGTCCGCCCACTCCCACTAACATTAGGTGAGGTTGTCCAGGCCAGCCCAAGTTGTGTCCACCCTACTCTCACCAACATTAGGGGAGATCCAGGCTGGCCCAGGCTGTGTCTGCTCCACTCCCACTAACTTTAGATGAGGTTGTCCAGGCCAGCCCAAGTGGTGTCCACCCCACTCCCACTAACATTAGGTGAGGTTGTCCAGGCCAGCCCAAGTTGTGTCCACCCCACTCTCACCAACATTAGGGGAGATCCAGGCTGGCCCAGGCTGTGTCTGCTCCACTCCCACTAACATTAGATGAGGTTGTCCAGGCCGGCCCAGGTGGTGTCCACCCCACTCCCACTAACATTAGGTGAGGTGGTCCAGGCTGTCCAGCCCACAGCCATCAGCTATGGCAGGAGGTCAGACCCGCTGGAAACAGCAAAGGCAGAACATGTGTCCATTCGTCCACTCATTCACTCATTCATTCACCCTTTCTTCAGAACCGGATGCCCAGCATGTACCCGAAGCAGCAGCCAGGACCCCGTCCTCAGGGAGCTGACTGTCGGGGTGCAGAGGACCTTGCGCTGGCCGGTCTCACACAAACATCGCTCCATGGTGATTAATGGTGTTCGTCTTTCGCCACTGCTGTAGTTCACCTTCCTAAATCTTTGCAGTTAAAGTGGGTCTCGTGTAGGCAACCTGGAGTCAGGCCTTGTTTTTCATCCACTCTGACATTCTTTGTCTCTCCACGGATATGTCTCAATCATTCAGTTTGAAGCTATTATAAAAAAAAAAATAAGGCGATGATGATGACGGCGTAGGGCTGGCGTCTCCCACGTGTCTGGCTGTTCTTTGCGGGTGCTGCATGTTCTTTGTTTCATCCTCCTTTTCCTGCTTTCTCTGGTTTCTGCCAGCCTTTATTCTACGCTTTCATTTTCATCTCTTTCCTAAGTGTGTCAATAGCATTTTTAAATTGTTTCAGTGATTGCCCCAGAGTGTGCAATATACATTTTGCATATGCTGCAATTCTTTATTAATAGACTATTTGAGAACAATTTTAGATTAACAGAAAAATCTGAGCAGAGAGCAGAGGGGAAAATATACATTTTTAGCTAATTGAAGTTCACTTTCAAATACTACTTCCATTTTCCGTGTGGCTCAGGGGCTCCGACAGGGCTTCCCCGCCCTCCCTCCCACCCCTTGGGGTCTGGCCATCATTCCTTCCCTCTCCACCCACGCAGGCGCTCGTAATCCCCTTAGGACAGACAAGTGGGCAGACGCCAGCCCAACGCTGCCATAATCGCTTTATTATTTTTTCCATAAAAAATAACTGTGTCATTTTCCTTCTCCCTAAAGAACTTCATTAAACATTTTTTGTAGGGCAGGTCTGCTGGTGATGAATTCCCTCTGTTTTTGTTTCTCTGAGAAAGTCTTTTTCTCCTACACTCTCGAAGGATAATTTTGCCTAATATAGACTTCTAGGTGGATTCTTTTTTTCTGTCACCACTGAACTTCTTCCCTCTTCCATGTTCTTGCTTGCATGGTTTCTAGGAAAAGGTCCACTGTCATTTTTCTCTGTGTTTCCTCCAGCTAAGATGTCTTTTCTGCTCTGGCTTCTTTCAGTGTCCTCATTGTCTTTGTTTTTCTGCAATTTGGGTAAGATCTACCTATCCTGCTTTATGTTTTCCTAGATTCCTGGATCTATTTGGTATTTGGCATGGATTAGGAAGGTCTCAGCCATTACCGATTAAATATTCCTTCTGATACATTCTTTCTCTTCCTGGCTTCCCGAAATCTATTACACTTTCTCTTCCTGGCTTCCCAAAATCTATTGAATTTTTTAAAAAAAGATTTATTTATGCATACAAGAGCTGGGGTACAGGCCAGAGTCCAGGGAGGCAAGAGGATTCACCAGAGACAGAAAGGGGAGCAGAACAGTCAGACTGACTGAAACACACTGCCGGGGGCAGCAGTGGGCGAGACAGGAGAGGTCTGCTGCACCATGTGGGTCCCCTCCCTGGCCGGCGGCAGGGATCGAACTCGTGCTGCAACGGCTGCGGTTTGCTCCATAGTGCGTTGCTTAACCCACTGCACCGCCAGGGAGGCCCTACGCCTTTTGAATTTGTGCCAGGGTTCTCGGATGTTCTTTTCTGCTTGCTTACTCCTCTAGCCCTCATGCCTTCTATATTAGCTTGAGGAGCCCCATTCACCTACCTCCAGACTCACTGAGGTTCTTCCTGGACGGTGTGTCTTCCGCTGCTGAATTCATCCAGAGCATCTTCACATCAGTTTGCAGTGATTCTTGCTCTCGTTAAAACTTCTCAAGTTCGCATCTCGGCTTGCAGTGCCCTTCACGTGTTGCTCACGATTCAGTTCCCCAGGTCTTCTGCATCAGGTGCAGTTGCTTTTCTGTCCAGATTGTGTCTTTTTACTGATCATGTCTTGCAGTTGTTTTTTTTTTTAACTTGACAGCCAAACAAGACCGGCCAGGCAAGAGGCCGGGCTAGATGGGCGTGAGGCCATGTGCTCATCTGGCCGGGGGCTCAGCGGCGCACGTCTGCTGCTGCATAGGAGCTGGGGGCTCACGGTCCGCGTTCTTGGTCTCCTCTCTGCCGTCCTTGACACTTGTCCCTGAGAACTGGTCCTCGGTGAGCCGGCCGCTCGCTGCTCCAGGCTGGCACCGCAGGCTTCCTGGGAGGAGGCTGCCCAGACCTGCTCTCTGGGCTGCGCTCATTGGCGTCCTTGGCTTTGCCGCCCCTGGAGGGGTGGGAGTCGGGGAGGGTTTTCCCGGGTGCATAAGGCTCAGGCACAGTCTCCCCCTAGCCAGGGCAGCGGACCCGCCCCTGCGAGAGCCACTGGGACCTGGGGAGGTTCCTGGAGGCCAAATCAGAGGACACCTTCCTCCTTTAGACTGTGACCCCCACCCCAGCGTTTCTCAGAACAAGCTAATTCTCATTCAGCTTCCAGCAAGGACCACACACCTGCAGCGGCCTCCAGCGGAGTCCACCCACCTCCCAGATGTGAGGGCGGCACTGGCCCGGGCCTCGTTCTCTCCTGGGTCTAAGCAGAGTGGTTGATATCAGTCTGTTCAGTTTTTTCCTTAACTGCAGACAGGGGTGCAGGTCCACGCCCCTTACCTGTCATTACCTGTCGGGAGGAAGGGGAGACTCCTGGGCACCTGGTGTAAGTTGGGTGGGCCTGGCTAAGCTCCCCCACCTTCAGCCTGTGTCCCTGGCTCTGTATAATGGGACCTGTCACCCAGGTGGGTGTCACAGGGCAGCAGCTGGAGCCGCCGCTGCCAGACGGAGAGCTGGCGACCCCTCCGCAGGACACCGCAGAGCGGCAGGGCACGCCAGGCGTTCCAGCTGCGGGGAGTCTGCTGGCCCAGGAGGGTAGGGAAGGCTGGGCAGTGGCAGGGGTCGACTCTGGCAGCGGGCAGCTGGCGGCAGCCCCAACCCACCCCCAGGTTTCACTTCTCCCTAGGTGTCCCATGGTCAGCTCTGACCCTGCGTGAGACTCCAGGGGGTTCTCATCTGTGGTTCCAGCGCAGACCCAGCCGCGCTGGAACCCAGGAGTCCAGGTCTTGCCTACCCCTCTGAGTTCAGTGGGGTTCAGGGGAGGAAGGCAGGCCCCAGGCACAAACACACGGGCACAGGGCGCAGGAGACAGGCCTCTCCAAGGAGCTCCCCAGAGCGAGGGGCTGTCCGCTAGCTGCAGGCACAGCCGGTGGGTCGATTCCATTCTGGGCTGGCCCCTCCCGGTGTCCCGGCAGAGGTGACTCCTGTCTGGGGAGTCCCAACTCGAGGGCCTGTGGGCGGCCCCACTGTCCCGCCGCGCGCCCGGGACCGTGCCGGGGAGGCGGAGGCGGGCGCTCGGGCGCGGCCGGTGGCGCCCCGGGAGCCGCGCGGGCCTGGGTGCCTCCCTCCGCCTCTTCCTCCGCGCCGGCCGAGGGGCGGCGGCATGGCGGGCCGGCCGGCCGGGGCCGGGGCGCTGCTGGCGCTGCGGGCCCTGCTGGCGCTGCGGGCGCTCGGGGCGGCGGGGCACCCGCAGTGCCTGGACTTCAGGCCGCCCTTCCGGCCGCCGCAGCCGCTGCGCTTCTGCACGCAGTACTCGGCCTTCGGCTGCTGCGCGGCGGAGCAGGACGACGCGCTGGCCCGGCGCTTCGCGGCCCTGGCGACGCGCGTGGACGCCGCCCTGTGGGCCGAGTGCGCCGGCTACGCGCTCGACCTGCTGTGCCAGGTGAGCGGGTGGCGGGGGGCGGCGCCGGGCTCGGTCCCGCGGGCCAGGGCGCGGAGGCCACGCCGTGCGGCGAGAATCGCGAGTGGGCGGCGGGCTCGGGACCCCGCACCCTGCTGGGGCCACTGGGCGCCGGCGGGGAGCCGGGCATCCTGGGCCGGGCCCGGGCTTTGCATTCACTGGCTTTGCGACTTGGGCCTTTGCCGGCCTCAGTTTCCCTTCCAGAAGCAGGAGGACGGACAGGGATGTCTACACTCTCCCCGAGTTGGGGGCTCCTCTGCCGGGGTACCTCCCGGCGTCCGTCCCAGGCGCTGTCGGGCAGGTGTTTGTAGGTTCGCGCTCCCGGAGCAGGGAAGCTGCAGGGGGCGCTGCGGAGCCCTGCATGCGCAGACGACTCCATGGTGGAGGGTGCTGGGCGCGCCTGACCCCAGGGAGCCCCCACGCCTCTGTGCCGTGCCTTCCCCCCGGTGGCGCCCCACAGGGCTAAGCCTTCCTCGGCTCTGAGACCAGGGACAGGGATGACCAGAGACATCCCTTCGGCGACACTCCCTGCCCCCATCTGCCCTCTGGAGACGGGAGCAGCTTCTGCCCGCTCCAGATTGTGCCTTAATGTCCTTTTCCTTTTGACTCCCAAGTATGGGGACCTGGGCAGGTAATGGGGTGAAGGTCAGGAAGCCCTCAGGCTGGCCCTGGCCTAGCCCCTGAGCGGTCAGGGGAGGCCTGGGGGGCCGCAGGAGCAGGGCTGTGGGGCGCGCCCAGCGGCCAGCTTGCAGTCAGTCTGGGGTTGACCTGGCCTTCCTGGTCACGTGCCCACCATAGCATCTTTAAAATGGGGGCGATCTTAGCCACCCTCAGGCCACCACGCAGACAGAACTGCAGACGAGGGTCTCGGTGGACAATTCTGGTTGGATTTCTCGAGGGCCTCCGTGGCATCCCTGGCAGCCCAGGCCTGGAAGGGGCCCGGCAGAGGCCAATTTGGAGAAGGCCCAGTGAGGCAGCGGCTTGTCTGGGGAGTCACACAGCCCAGTGGTGGCCATGGTGGGCACTGGACACTTGCCCGCGTGAACGGCCATCCAGACGGGAAGCACGTGGGGCGGGAGCAGAGGAGGAGGGGTGCAGGGGTGCTGGCCTTTAGTGGACTCCGCTGAGCGCCAGTGCTGTGCGTCTGAGGGGGGCCGGAGTGGTCTGGCCAGGCGCGGCCCCCGCCAGCTGGGGCCTTCTCTGGGTCAGGTCTCGTGGCCTCCCTCCCCTGATGCATGCGGGGGTCACGCAGCCACTCCACATTCGCTTACGGTGTGCCAGCTCAGCGGGCAGGTCGGAGGCGGAGGGCGAGGGGGAGGGCCCCCTCTTTCCTTGGGCCCCTCCCCAGGAGGGCCTATTCCTGAGCAGTGGAATACCCACCCCTCGTCCTGGCGTCGGGGGTGACCTCATGTCTGGAGTGCGCTTGGAGTGGGCAGCTGAGACTGGGTCACGGCTCTCCTGGCGGGGCCTGAGGGAGGGCAGGGCCGCCGGATGGAGAAGGACTCCCAGCCTGGGCTGTGTCCAGAGCGGCGCCTCCGGATTTCCACCAGGGGAGGTGACCAAGGGCTTTATTTATAGGTTTCAGGCAATGACGCCATTCAGCACTCACAGATGCCAGGAGACAGGCAGTGAGAGCGTGCCCGACCACAGTCCCTTCCAGAGCCTCGTCGGGCAGCTACAACCCTCCAGACGCAGGGTGCTCCGTGGCTGGAGGCTGCTTGTCCCTCCTGGCCCCTTCCACTGTTCCCTGGGGTTTGCCCTCACCCAGCTGATGCCCCTGGCATCAGAGAAGAGACCACTCGCTGGGCACCCAGGGCATCCCAGAGCCCAGCGTGGTTGGTGTGAGCCAGCCCACAAGAGGGACTTCCTGTATCACTGAGGCTGCTTCTCTGAATCCCTGCGGACACCAAAGAGTACACACGCTCTGCAGGCTCCTGCACTGGGCAGCTGTTCCCCGAAGCCTGTCCGGGGTGAGCCCTGGCTGGGTGCTGGGCCCAGAGGAAGTTGGCATGTTACAGGCCAGCCTCAAAAGTCCCCTTGTTTAGTTCAGGAGACAGATACACAGGTACTTATCAGAACATGCGAGTCTTTCCAAAGATGGCTGAACACTATGGGATCATGGGGAGAAAGACCATACTCTTCCTGTAAAAGTCAGGGAAGGCTTCCTGGAAGAGGAGACGTCTCCTCTCAAAAGCACTTACGATTTGAGTATTAACTGTACAAATGCATGCATCACTTCAATTTCTTCTTCCTAGCAGCTGTATGAGGCTGGAATTCCCCTTCACAGATGAGGACAGAGGCACTGGGAAGTTAGGAAAATTGCCCGGTCCCCAGTGTGGCCTGGTTCCAAGCCCTCTCATCATACCGAGCTGTCTTGCCTGCCTTCTTGAAGCTCCGTAGCATGCTGGGTCCTGGGGTCCAAGCCTGGGAGGGCCCAGCCTGAGGGGTGGACAGCCATGCCCCACCAAGCAGACCAGCTGTGCCCTCTGGCAATGGTGAGGTGCAGAGAGCTCGCCCCTAAACTGCAGAGATACAGTTCAGTGACCGCTGTGAAGTGGACAGAGAGCCGTGGAAGTGTCCACAAGGGCTGGGGGCATCAGAGCCCTGGGAGATGGGGAAATGGCGGGCTTGTCCAGCCGGGCCTTGAGTCATGCATCGGAGTTGGCCAGATGCGGATGGGATGAGGTGGAACGGCTGCCAGGAACACTGTGTGCGAAGACGCGTCCTTCCTGAAGACAGTGCTGGACAGAAGCAGCCGCAGGACGCAGGCCATGTGTCATGCGCGTCCGTGGCTGCTGCACAGGGCAGTAGTGAGTGAGCTGTTTGCTCCCGGGCGCGCCGGCTGCTGAGCGGCAGGACGCGGAGCCGATTCCCAGGGTTTCCCACCCCACCGCCCGCTCTGCGAGGCTACCTGCTGACCGTCCTTTCTCCAGCAGCAGTCCCTGGCCTTGTTCTGGATTTCCTGCTTCTGGAGGACTCGGGTCTGGGCACCAGGCTGGGGGGGCCCTGCGGGTAGGTGGTGCCCACTGGCCACGAGCAAGGGCCTGCGGGTCCCGGGGTGAGTAGAGGCCGGAATTCCAGCCAGGCTCCCGGAGGCCCTCCACCCCCCTTCTGGCTCTGGGCTGGGCTGGGAACAGTGGAGGGGGCTCAGGTGGACTTCCAGGGGCCTTCTGCCCCCCACTGTCTCTGGAACCCAGGAGGACTCAGGAGCTGCTTGTTGAACAAAATGTTGCAGAGCGACCTGGAGAGAACAGTCTGGGAAGAAGTGGGCTCGGCCACTCTTAAAATTTGCTTGCTTGTTTGTTAATTTTCAGTTGCGGTGCTGTTTGTCCGACACAGAGTAACACCTCTTCACATGGATGTGGTCCCACCGCGCACCACCCAGTCCCCACAGCCCCCGTCAGTTTTCTCCCGCCCTCTGCCTCCCCGCTTCCAGGGTTCGTTTTGTCTGCTCCTGGCTTTGTGTCTCTGTTTCTTTGTCTTTCTCCTTCTGATTTATGTTGTGTGGCGTCATCATTCCTTCCAGTTCCATCCATGTTATTTACGGCAAATGGAGAGAATCTACCTTTTTTATAGCCGAGTAATATTCCATCGCATAGCTAATGCACCCATCTGTGGCTGGGCACACCGGTTGTTTCCATACCTGGGCTGTTGTAAATACCCTGTGGACACGGGACCCGTGTCCCCTTGAACCAGCGCGTCCTACTTCAGGCGGTCACCTAGGAGAGGAGCTGCTGATCCTCTGGCAGATCCATTTTATTTTACTTTTTTAAGATTTATTCATTTATGCACATAGCACTGGGGTGCAGGCCAGAGGCGTGGGTGGTGAGAGGGTCCAGCAGAGACAGAGTGGGGAGCAGAACAGGCAGACTGAAGCACACTGCTGAGGGAGGGAGCAGCGGGCAAGGCAGGAGAGGTCTGATGCGCCCTGTGGGTCCCCTCCCTGGCCGGCGGCAGGGATCGAACTCATGCTGCAGTGGCTGCGGTTTGCTTCACAGTGCGTTGCTCAACCCACTGCGCCACCAGGGAGGCCCCAGATCCACTGTAATATTTTGAGAGCCCTCCAGGCTGTTTTCCACTGGGCCCCACCGTCCGTGCTCCCCCAGCAGCACACCAGGGTGCACTTTCCCCACGCCCTGGCCAGCTCCTTGTTGCTGGCCTTTTTGATGTGCTTGTTCACGTCTTGGCACGGGCCGCCCCGGACCTGCTCCTGCCGGGCAAGCAGAGCAGGTGAAACGGGGCCTGCACCTCCTGGCCCGGGACTGAGCTGCCAGACCTGAGCACCCAGGTCAGAGGCTTAGAGGGTCTGAAGAGGTGCCTCGGGGAGCCTGGTTCTTCTGGGGGCCCTGCCGGGAGGGACTGAGCCTGAAGAGGCGCGTCAGGGGTCCAGGAAATGGGTGAGTGTGGGCATTACGGGCCCACCTGCGTGCCAGCCTGCCCAGTGCAGGGGCCAGCCAGGTCCCCCACCCAGCCTACCCCCCAGACGGCACAGCCCCGAGCCTGTACCCCGTCTTCCCATCTGCAGTGCTCCCTCTGGGACCCCTGTGGAGATCAGCTGATAGTGGAGGTGGGAGCCGGGCTCACCAGTGAGGGCTGGGGAGCGGGGATTTGCACTCCCCTGAGAACTGGCCATGGGCCACTGAGGCCCAGACAGTGTCCAAGGCTCTGGGGCAGGGCAGTGACCGAGACGGGCAGGATTCCCGCCCCCAAGGGATTCATGCTGTGAGACAGCCGGAGACAGACACGGAGCGGGTTCATTTTTGTTATGGTATTAGGAAATGTTCTGTTTTTTGGTTTTATTTTTTCAGCCACGTCAGAGGTCAGAAGGAAATGGGTGTGGTGGGTGGGGTGGTCAAGGAAGGCTTCTCTGAGGAGGTGTCCCTGGCGTGGGGCCTAAATACAGTGGCCCAGAGCACAGCGACCTGCCGTTCTGACTGAAATAGGGCTTATTCAGAAACAAAGCAATGAAGAGGGTAGAGTGGGGACACCCCCTGGCCCTCCCCCAAATCCAGCTGCAGCCCCTGGAGTTCCCCGGGAGGGCGCCAGGCTGCCTGTCCGTGGGGCTCTGGACCTTAATGTTCGTGTCCACAGTAAGTTGCGCGGCCGGCGGCCCAGGCGGGGTTAGTGGGGAAGGGTGACTGTGCCCTTGCTGGGGCGGCTGCACCCGCGGAGACCAGCACAGTGCTAGTCTGCTCTAGCGGGAGAGGAAGGAAGGAGGTGGGTGGCAGGTGCCGGCCCCTTGAGCCTGCGGCGGGGCAGACAGGGCCTCTGTGCGGGGGTCGGAGGTGAGTGGCTGGCGCGGCCACGGCTGGCGAGGCTGCCAAGGCCTCCCTGCTCCCCTGTCCCCGCAGGAGTGCTCGCCCTACGCGGCCCACCTGTACGACGCGGAGGACCCCGCCACGCCCCTGCGCACGGTGCCCGGGCTCTGCGAGGACTACTGCCGGGACATGTGGCAGACGTGCCGGGGCCTGTTCCGACACCTGTCCCCCGACCGCGCGCTCCACGCCCTGGAGGGCCACCGGGCCAAGTTCTGCCGCCACCTGGCGCTGGACGACGTAGACTACTGCTTCCCGCACCTGCTGGTCAACCAGAACCTCAACTCCAACCTGGGCCGCGTGGTGGCCGACGCCAAGGGCTGTCTGCAGCTGTGCCTGGAGGAGGCGGCCAACGGGCTGCGCAACCCGGTGGCCATGGTCCACGCCTATGACGGCACCCACCGCTTCTTCGTGGCTGAGCAGGTGGGGCTGGTGTGGGCCTACCTGCCCGACCGCTCACGGCTGGAGAAGCCCTTCCTGAACATCAGCCGGGCCGTGCTCACCTCCCCTTGGGAGGGCGATGAGCGGGGCTTCCTGGGCCTGGCCTTCCACCCCAGCTTCCGGCACAACGGCAAGCTCTATGTCTACTACTCCGTGGGGGTGGACTTCCACGAGTGGATCCGCATCAGCGAGTTCAAGGTCACGGAGGACGACGTGAACACGGTGGACCACAGCTCTGAGAGGTGGTTTTCCCCGGAACCTTGCTGATAGGGGGCAGGGCTGAAATCCTCTGGCATGCACCCATAAGCACCAGCGTTCACCCATAGGCCCTGGCCTGCACGTATGCACAGACTTGCACTAACATGCACCCGTATGCTCTGGCCTGCACCTCTATGTACCAGCATGCACTGGCCTGAACATATTCAGACATGCACTAACATGCACCTATGTGCACCGGCCCATGCACATGCACAGACATGTGCTAACACACACGTGCACCAGCCTGCACACACACACTGGCATACGCTAACACGCATCCACGTGCACCGTCCCGCACATATGCCTAGATATGTGCTAGCGCACACCCATGTGCACCAGCCTGCACACGTGCCTAGATATGCACTGGCCTGTACCTATGTGCACCAGCAAGCACCTATTGCACCAACATGCACCCTTGTGCATGGCCTGCACCCGGATGGCATGCACAGATACACATCGGCATGCGCCCGTAGGCCAGTGTGATGTACCAGTCCACGCTGTGTATAAAGGTCACCAGTCTGGGTTCAGCAGGAAAATAAGCCATCCCAGGTAATTCAGTGTGCAAGTGGGGAGCAATCCCCCAGCTTCTTCCCTCCTTCTGCCCTCTTACCAGTGCCTCCCATTGGCTGAACCTGGCTGGAGCCAGCTAGCACAGAAGCATGGACAGTAGCTGATAGGAGCTGGCCCATGAAGGAGACAGCAGATAGGAGGGGACAAGGGCAGGACACAAGGGCAAATAGATGTATAACAGCACACCGAGTATTGGATAAATGAAAATCTTGTCATTGAAGGTATGAAAAAGAAAAGGAGTCAGTATGCTGACTGTGAGAGCTAATGAGGACCTTGTCATGTAGTGTTTTAGATGAGCTTCCTGGTGGCCAGTGCAAAAGGGTAAAAGATGACTCTCGCTGCCTTATACAAGACAGCATGTCCAGTTCTCCTCACCAGAGGGGAGACAGAGGGATAGAACAGATAGGCTCCAAGGTGACCTTCCCAACTTGAGTCCTGATACAGACTGGAGAAGGAACACAATATGCAAAGATGAAATGCTTCAGAGTGAGGGCCCTCTGGCACTCATGAGGACAAGCAGAAACTTGACTCATGCGGGCAGGGAGAGGTAAGGGTGCCAGCTCCGGGCAGGATGGGAATGAGCAGCCATCCTTGACTGCGTCAGCTGCCGACCAGTGGAGCTGTCCTGCCCCCCAGGCCAGGTCCGGGGCTTTACTTCGCTCGAGTCACGTGTGCTGGCTTCCCAGTGGAAAGGCTGCTGACCTTGGCTCTGAACTTTTCTTTTTCTTCTCTGCATGGGTAAGGGGTTAAGCCGGTGACCAATCCTGGAGACCTGGCACTCATTTGTAGGGAACTCCAGGGAGCTGGCTGCACAGGTGTAGGAGGACTGGAGCAGGAGAATCGAGGTAGGAGACTGTACAGGAGAACCAGGAGTGCAGGAGAAGGGGACTGCTAGAAGCCAGAGGGGCAAAGCGGAGAGTTCTGTGTGACTCACTGCTCCTGCTATGTCTGGGCAGAAACCGAGGTCCTCACCTGCCAGTCTTTGTCGCCAGCTCCGCCACCAGAACTGGGGGCTCTGGCAGCCAGGGAAATGCAGCTCCCCTCTTGCTGCCCTTCTTCACTGGCAAGCTGTAGCCAGAAGCCAGCTTCCTGCTCTTCTTCCTCATCCCCTCCCCCTCCCGCTTCCCCTCTCCCTCCTCTTTCTCCTCCTCCTCTCCCTGGCCCTCCCCTTCCTCCCCCTCCCTGGTCCCCTCTTGGTCCTCCTCCTCCTCTTCCTCTTCCCCATCCCCCTCCCTCTCCTCCTCCTCTGCCCCCCATCCATGCCAAGCTGCCCACCTTAGATAACAAATAACAGATGAGGCCCGGCCCGTGCTGCACTTGACTGGCTGGTGAGCGGGTCTCCCTGATGAAGAAGCCAGTTGTGCCAGCGGCTGGAGCCTTGTTTCCTTTGCCAAACCAGGGCGGTGCTAGCCATGGGAATCTGTAGAAAAAACACTAGATCAGAATTAGAAGGTCAGAGTTCTAGTCCCAGCTCTGCTGCTGATGAGCCGTGTGGCCTTGGGCAAGTTACTCAACCTCTCTGAGCCTCCAGTTCCTCATGGGCAAGATGGTGTGAGTGACCACTGCCCAGCCTAGCAGATCCTTATCTGCTCTCAAGGACATGAAAACTCTTTTAGCATCCAAGACAGAGGTGGCTTTATTTTTATTTTTTTTTATTTTAAATTTATTTATTTATGCATACAAGCACTGGGGTACAAGCCAGAGGTGCGGGGAGATGAGAGAGTCCACCAGACAGAGCAGGGCGCAGAACAGGCAGATGGACCGAAACACACTGCTGAGGGGAGCAGCGGGCGCGGCAGGAGAGGTCTGCTGTGCCCTGTGGGTCCCCTCCCCGGCCGGCGGCAGGGATCGAACTCGTGCTGCAGTGGCTGCGGTTTGCTTCATAGTGCGCTGCTTAACCCACTGCGCCACCAGGGAGGGCCCACGGCTTTATTTTTGTGGTCTTGTTTTGTTTTTGGTTGAGTTGTGTTTTTTTGGAGGGTGGGGGGTGGGGGAGCCTTTATCTTCTTTTTTTGTTTAAGCCCCTACCCCTGTTTGTCTTCTTTTAGGATAATCCTGGAGATTGAAGAACCAGCCTCGAACCACAACGGGGGCCAGCTGCTCTTCGGGAACGATGGCTACCTCTACGTCTTTACCGGGGATGGCGGGATGGCTGGAGACCCCTTTGGAAAGTTTGGAAATGCCCAAAACAAGTATGTTCTCCTGGGGTTGGCTGCTGGGGGTCTGCACACTCGTCTCAAGGGGGGCGACTCCCTTAGCCACGAAGGACGGGCAGCAGAGAGGGCCCCGCGCAGCCCATAGCTTCTCGAAGGCCACTGCCTCTGGCCGGTTAGTGCTCCAGGGTGCTCTGTCCCGAGGAGGAAGGGCGTCCTGCTCCCCAGGCCCCGGCTTGGAGCGCACCTCTCCTGGGTCCCTGGGGAGCGGGAGGGAGGAAGGGAGCTTCCCAGAGCCACGGGCGAGGGCCAGCGGCTGGAGCAGGCACTTGGGGCCGCCCGCTGCCCGAGCGTCCCCCAGGCTGACCCGAGACGCTGGCCTGAGCAGAGGGCCTGCCCGCGCATGGCCATGTGAGCGTGGACAAGCTGCACAGTCTCGGGCAGCCCCTCCAGCCTCGCGGGAGAAGTGACACCAGCACCCTCAGCTCGGGAAGCAGAAATAGCGACTGTGACGCTGATTACAGTAATTACGGTGCTCGCGGCTCGGGCTCCGAGCCTACGTGACGGCGCGGGAGTCAGCCGCCCTGGCGTGTTGGGATGTGTTTGGAGATGGAGTCGAGAAAACAGGAATTAAGGGTTTGTGGATAATTGGGCAGAACTTCAAACGTCATCTTGCTGTTGCGAGCGTGGCCTGGAGACTTGAGCCGCGTGGCTCCGCCGGCTCCCGCTGAGTGGGGGGGCTGCAGGGTGCCGGGGCAGCGGGGCAGGCCGCGCGGGTCTCCACACCGCTAGGGAGGCATGTCCCTACTGACAAGGGTGCTGTCCAGGCGCTGCCGCCGGGGTGAGGGCCCGGGCGCACCGGGCGGCCGGTGGGTGCACAGACGTCACGTGTGGAGGCATGTGCCGCTGGGCCCTGCGGAGGACTCCCCAGCAATGCCACTCCTGCCACGAGCCGCAGGCGACCCCAGAGCTGTGCCCCCAGTGGCCTGTGGAGTTGTGGCTGCACCCCGTGCTGTGTGGCTCTGCGGGGGCCGTCCTAGGCTCGCTCGAGGGCCCCGGTGTGGGTGTCGGCGGGTGGGCCGTCTGGCCAGGTGCCTCCCCTTGGAAGTAGGGGTGGTGAGCGTGGGATGTGGGGCGACCTGAGTGGAGAGGGTGACCTCTCTGACTCGCCCACTTGGGAGGGAGAAAGCAAGGCTACTGGCCCCCTGGCCGCCAGGATATTTGAGGTCCGCCTCCCCTCTTCTCCCGGCCTGACCTGGCCTGGCCTGGACTCTGGCTTTAACCAGCCGGCCCTGTGCCAGGCGCTGGCAGAGAACCCCAGATACGAGCCGTCAGCACAGCCTGGAAGTAGGCAGGAAGGAGCGGGGCCCCTAAAGTCGCAGTGGGAGGCCCAGCCTGGGGCGGTTAGAGGGTGTCACCTTCTCACCGGGCTTGCCCTGGGGCCGGCTCCCTGCACCTGATCCCAGCCCAGCCACCGACCCGGCGGGGACCTGGCGTGTAGGTCCCGATCACGCTCAGCTGCCCCATCTGCAAAGTGGGTCACAGCAGCGCTGTCCCGCTGAAGGGCTGCCGTGAGGGTGGCGTGGCCGCGGAGGCCGTGTGTCCTCTGCTTGAGCGGGGCTGGGACATGGTGGGGTGCCCCGAATGAGTGAAGGGGTTCGGGCGGAAGTAGCCGGGAGGAACAGCTGCCAGGCGTCCGGCCCAACCCACGCCCCAGCCTGCACCAGCTCGCCGCCCCGAGTCCCGGCAGGGGCGACCCCAGCTCACGTCCTCTGCCCGCCCGCAGGTCGGCGCTGCTGGGCAAGGTGCTGCGCCTCGACGTGGACCGCAACGAGCGCGGCCCGCCCTACCGCATCCCGCCCGACAACCCGTTCGTGGGCGACCCCGCCGCGCGGCCCGAGGTCTACGCGCTGGGCGTGCGCAACATGTGGCGCTGCTCCTTCGACCGCGGAGACCCCGTGTCCGGCGCGGGCCGCGGCCGCCTCTTCTGCGGCGACGTGGGCCAGAACAAGTTCGAGGAGGTGGACCTGGTGGAGCGTGGCCGCAACTACGGCTGGCGCGCCCGGGAGGGCTTCGAGTGCTACGACCGCAAGCTGTGCGCCGACGCCTCGCTAGGTGACCGCCCCCTGCGCGGGACGCTGCCGGGCCCCTCCAGCGCACGTGGGCTGTCAGCGCGGCTCTGGGGCCTCCTGCCCCCTGGGACCACTGGCCCCAGATCTCCCCCCCTCCCTGGACCTGCGCCGGTGTCCCTACCTGGACATCCCCTCCTGATCCCCCATTCCCTGCGGAGCTCCTCCCACTTCCCACTGGCCCCCATCCTGGCATCCCTCCTCCCAGTTTATAGCCGTGAGCATCTCCCGCGCTGAGGCGGCCCATCTTGGGTCCTCCTAGATGCCTCGATCCCTGGGCTCCAGTTTTAGGGACCACCCACAGCTGGGGGGGAGGGGCTGATGGAGCTCTGTGGGGAGGGGCAGGTCCCAGCCACTGAACTGCAGGCTGCAGGCTCACCCGGGCTTGCCCCTCTGCAGATGACGTGCTGCCTATTTTCGCCTACCCACACAAGCTGGGCAAGTCGGTCACAGGGGGCTATGTGTACCGGGGCTGCGAGTACCCCAACCTGAACGGCCTCTACATTTTTGGGGATTTCATGAGTGGGTAAGTGGCCCGAGGGCCTGTGTGCCAAGACAGACCCAGAGCCCTGGGTCCCCCTGGTTGCTGCCACTGGCCCCCTGATTGCTGCATGTGTGTATGCACGCGTGTACGTGCATGTGTGCACATGTGTGTGCATGCATGTATGCACGTGCAGACCTGCTCTCTGACAGGGACGGTGTAGCCAAGCAGCTCTCCCTCTCTGTGGATGTCTAGAGTCACAGCTGAGGACACCCCTGCCTGTCTCCTGCTCTCCCCACATGCCATCCCAGCTTTCCCGGCTGCCTCGAGCACCCCCAAAGCACACCGTCACTTGAAAACCTGATGCTCATTGTATTTAAAGATTTATTTATTTATGCACACAAGAGGTGGGGTACAGCCCGATATGGGAGGTGAGAGGACTCCCCAGAGACAGAGTGGGGAACAGAACAGGCAGATTCACTGAAACACACTGCTGAGGGGAGCAGCGGGGAGGCAGGAGAGGGCTGCTGCGCCATGTGGGTCCCCTCCCTGGCCGGCAGCAGGGATCAAACTCCTGCTGCAGTGGCTGCGTTTGCTTCATAGTGAGGTGCTTAACCCGCTGCGCCACCAGGGAGGCCCCGGGCTCATTTAATGGCAGCCCCTCCATCCTGAGGCTGTGGCCTGCAGACCTAACCGCAGTTCCGAGGGTCTGGGAGGGCAAGACGGAAGGGCGCAGGGGTGACTTCCTAGACAGACTCAGGGCCACCTCGCTCCTGGGGGCCAGGGCCTGCCTCTGTGCCCACGGGCCAGCATCCAGAACCTGCCGTCCCACTGCAGCCAGCATGCCCCAGTCCAGGGGCGACCGCCCTGCTGGGGACAGAGACCCAGGCCACGGCTGATGCCAAGGGAATGCAAGACGGACCAGCCATTTCTGGAGATGCCTAAGCTTCATCTCATGCTCTGAAGTGGAAGCAGCTCAGGGTCTGCACCAAGGCCTGGGCACCAGCCCGGAGGATTCGGAAACTGAAGTCAGCTGCCTGCCGTGAGCCCTGCTCAGTGCTGCTAACTGGGATAAAAATCACAATGACAGCGGGCCCTCCCTGGGGGCTCAGTGGGTTAACCGCAGCCACTGCAGCACGAGTTTGATCCCTGCTGCCAGCCGGGGAGGGGACATGGTGCGGCAGACCTCTCCTGCTTCCTGCTGCTCCCCTCAGCAGTGTGTTTCGGTTGATCTGCCCACTCTGTCTGGTGGATTCGCTCACCCCCCCACCCCCCGCAACTCTGGCCTGTACCCCACCTCTTGTATGCATAAATAAATCTTTTTTTAAAAAATCACAATGATAACTAGACATAGAGTTTATTAGCTAATCGGAGTGAGAAGTCAGATGGGGGAGAAGAGGCTGCTGGGAAGGGGGGCCCAGCCAGCTGCTTTCTTAACCCCCCTCCACCCCCCACTAGGCAGGACTTTCCTTATAATGTGCTGAGAAGGGGAGGCTTTCTCAGAAAAAGGAGGGCTCAGGGATGAAACAAAAGATCTGCTCCCCAGGCACCCTTCCCCTGGGCAGATGCTAATTTCGGACAGGTAATGTGCACACCTGGACTCCGTGGTCTCTGGTGGGCGTCACTGACGTGGTGGAGACAGGACGGTGAGGGATGCGGTCTCGCCCGAGGCTGGCCCGTCTGGGGTCTGGAGCTCGGGTCTGCACCGGCACTGCTGTCGCTGGTGTCCGCGGGCAGGCTGGCCACAGGGCATAGTGCTTCTCTGCTCCACGGGCTCCTGTGCCCACCAGCCCCATCTCTAGCCACCGGCCAGGCCTCCCTGCTGTGCAGCAAGCGCAGAAAGGGGACTCTGGTCCCAGCTGCGCTCGCGCACTGTGGGCCAGCCTGCTCCCTGCTCGGCCAGCCATGCTCCGGCTGCTTGTGGAGCATGAGGGCCTGGTGCTCGTTTCGCACCGACCTGCCCTGTCTGGCCCTGCTGGCCTGGAGGGGAGAAGAGGGGCTGACGGCTGGCCGGCCGGTGGATTGGCGGGGGTCCCCAGTACCGTGCCAGGGAGCACCCACAATGCACCCTCCTCCAGGCGCCTGATGTCCCTCCGAGAGCGCCCAGAGACGGGCCAGTGGCAGTACAGCGAGGTCTGCATGGGCCGTGGCCAGACGTGCGCGTTCCCGGGCCTGATCAACAGCTACTCTCCGCACATCATCTCCTTTGGGGAGGACGAGGCCGGTGAGCAGCCCTGAGCCTGTCCACTCTGGCAGCCCAGGCCTGGGCCTCCGGACAGCACCGTGCACCAGGGGGCCTGCCCCAGGGCCGGCGAGAGGGGATGGGCAGAGGGGCTCCGTGGAAAGAGAGCTGCCTGGGCCCATCCTCCTGGCCTGGGTTCTTGCAACCTCCTCTGGAAGTGGGGAGCGGGGTCCCAGCTCACCCTGGGCAGGGGTGCTGTGAGGGCAGAAGGAGGACGCGAGGGGGTGGGGGCAGGCCGCAGAAATTCGGGAAGTCCTGTGATGTTGGGCACGGGCAGGGTGGGCAGAGAGATGCCCGAGCCTCCTGCCTGGGCTCCCCATGCAGGGGTGTTTCGGCCTCATGCGCATCCACGCTGCCCTCCAGACGCGGCTGGACACGGCCTCGTGGCTGTGAGTGGGCACTTTCAGGCACTCCTGCTTACTGCAGAGGCGGGGGAGGGGAGAGAGGGGCCAGGGAGGCTGGGCCACTCTGCCTGCTGCCTTTGTCCTTGGCCCTGGATTGTCCCTGGACAAAAGCCCAGGGGCCCCCAGTGGGGCCTGAGGGATGCTTGGCTGGGTTGCTAGGCAACGCCCACCCAGGGGGCCTTTGGCGGGGTATGCCCTGCTGGGCCCAGAGCCCAGAGCCCCAGGCCCCAGTCTGGGAACTTTTGTTGAGCCCATCAGAATCTAGATTTCCAAAAGGGCAGCCCCAGCCCCCACTGCCATCTTCCAGCCCACGGGGCCCTTGAAACCCTTTTATTTCCCTCAGTAGGGGCTTAAGGCACTTTGGAAGGAGGGGTGCTCTCTCTGCCCTCTNCCCCCCCCCCCCCCCCCCCCCCCCCCCCGCCCTCATGAGCAGGGCCTGGAAGGTACAGTTCCCAAGCCGCCCCAGCCCCCTGAGTGACACCAAGTGATGGGCAGCCAGAGGAGGCCCCTCTGGAACTGACCAGCCCAGGGTCAGCGAGCTGGGGGCTTGGGCAGGCAGCCCCGAGGCACAGAGCCCTGGGGTCCAGCGCACACAGCCTCGCCCAGCTCCCCACCCGTGTTCTCCTGACATGGACCTCTGCTGGCCCAGTGTCCTCCAGGAACCGTCCACGCCATGCCAAGAGGGCAGTGTGTCTTGGGCAGAGCTCCGCAGGACTGGTGGGGCTCCCGCCAGTGCGTGGGGTTGGGGGCGACCACTTCCGGGACCTCCAGGCTTGGCTTCTGCCTGGTCCAGCTCTTCTAGGAAGGGCAGCTGAGGCTGACCGCCCTGCCCAGTCATGGGAGGGGCTCGGTCCCATCCTGGCCCCTGCGGGCCCTAGAGCTGGGCCTTAAGCTTGAGCTTGACCCGCCAAATGACACCCTGTGAGAAGGGCATGCAGGCCAAGTGTAGCCGTGTGCGGGAGCCTCGAGTCCTTCCGGAAAGAGGCCCAGAGGGAAGCAAAGGCCCAGGCAGCCAGCACGGGGGTGGCGTGCGATGGTCTTTGCAGCTCCTCCAGGTCCATCATCACCGTGTGGGCCTCCGGCCCCTCCTCCATCCCCTCCTCCATCCCACAGGGGGCTGGTGCTCCTGGAGGGTCCAGGAACCACTGACCACTCAGTGCGCTGCCCTCCCCAGCCCAGCTCCCACGCAGCTGGATCCCGTCCCACTCAGGCCTCTCCTGGTTTCCTTGAGTCTCGCCCCCACCCCCATGCAGCCCTCCCTGACTGCTCCAGGAACATGCCTTCCCCAAGTGCCCACGTGCTCACTGTCTGACCGGACCACTCCCTGGGGAGCCCCCTTCCCACCCGCCCCGCTCCCTCCTGTCTCTGGGAGAGCTCTCTGCGGCTCTTCCAAGGGGAGCTGGCATGGCTGAACAGTTGCGCTGACTCACTGCTGGCTGGTGTCTGGGCCTTCGCTACTGAGTGTCCCGCACTGGTGTGGGTGGGCAGAGGCCCGGCCTGGCGTAGCCACTCACCAACTGACCTCTCTGAGCCTCTGTTTTTCCGTCTGTGGGACCAGCGGGAGCCCCCTACCTGGTTACAGGTGCTGGCGACAGTTTCCCGGGGGCGGGGAGGGGGATGAGGAGCCCACATGCCCGAGAGCATCCCTGGGCCAGCGCCCACGGGCCCGGGTGTCTCCACGGCAGGGGCTCTGAGGCTGGCTGGGGCTGCCCAGCACCGCTGGCCTCACAAGCAGCCGGGGCGGGCGGGACCTCCCACCGGGGCCTCTGAACATGTCCTCTTCTGTCCCTGCCCCCGCGGGGCCTGCGGCCAGCGAGCGTGGTGGCCTCAAGGGCTCACCGGACACAGGTCCTGGAGGAGGACGCTGACCACCAGCCATTCAGCATGGCTCTCTGCCCTCAGAGCCCGTGCGGCCCGCCCGTCTGGGGGGCTCAGGGGGCCAGTGTCTGCAGATCCCTGGAAGTGGTGGGTGAGCCAGGCCGCACCCTTGCTGTGCCGGGGCCTGTGTGGTGCTGGATCCAGGGAGGGGGCAGGGCAGGGCAGTGCCAGGTGGCTGAGCAGATGCCCTGGCCTTGCCTGGACGCCTCTCCCAGCCTCGGCTTCCAGGTCTGGGGTCCGGAGAGCAACCCTGAGGCAGGGTCTGAACCTCCCGGCTCATTCGGTGGGGTCCACTCAGTGCTTGGGGAACAGGGGCAGGGCAGCGTCCCCGCGGCCTGTTCACCCCACCCCGCCTGCCTCTCGTCCGCCCCAGGGGAGCTGTACTTCCTGTCCACAGGCCAGCCCAGCGCCATGGCCGCACGCGGGGTCGTCTACAAAGTGATCGACCCATCCAGGTGAGTCCCTGCCTGGCCGCCGTGGGCTCGCCCCCTTTTCCGGATGGCAACAGTGACCCCCCAGGCCCACAGCACTGCCTAGAGGGCTCGGGACTCAAACCGCCTTCCGCCCTGTCCAGAACAGCCCTGACCAGGGGAGCCGAGGGTCAGCGTGCTCACGGCTCCCGCAGCGGGGTGCTGACGTCTGAGAGCGGTTTCGGGGACAGGTGAGGTGCGGGTAGTCCTGAGTCCCCAGCAGGCCCTGCCGCGCCTGTCTTCAGCACCTCACGTCATCCTCTGTCACGAGCGGTGAGCCGACGCAAGGCAGCGCCATTAATGAGATGCCGGGCTTTGATCTGTTCACCGATCACCCAGTTGTCACTGAGGCGACACTTGTTGCCAGCGCTCCGAGATGCAGGCGTGCCAGTCCAGGAGAGCCCCTCCCTCAGCAGGCCCTGCGCCTGCCCCGGCCCTCCCCGGCTCCGGCTTCGGTCCTGCAGTGAGATTTCTGGGTTTTGTTTGCTTCGTTGCGTCTGTTCCTCGGTCCTGTCGTTGTCCCCCTAGGAGTGCGATCACCCGCGTTTGTTTCCTTCTGACGTATCTTTCCAGCCCCATCCAGCTGCAGAAAGCGCTGCCACTCTGGAGAGAGCATTTCTCTGGTTTTCCCAAAAGTCCTCGCTCTGCCCTGGGGCCCCGTCCAGAACCCGCGTTCCTTAGTCATCTGTCTCCGGCGTCTGCTCTGGTCTCTGACGGCCTCTCGAGGCCCCTGGTTGACCACACATGGTTCTTCTGAAGCACAAACCCGTCAATTATCGAGGTGACTGTGCATGCAGATGACACAGGCCTGCCTCCTGGCCCCTGGCGTCCCCCCAGGTCTCCCCATCTTTGCCTGCGGGTGCCAGCTTTGCGTCCTCGGGGGCGAACTTGCCAGCTGTGTCTCCTCTCCCCTGGTGTAAACATCTCCACGTTGCGACATCCGTGCCAGAAGGTCCTTGACCGGGGCTGAATTTCCACCACGCCTCTCGGCCCGGCTGTCCTGCCGCCCCTGGATGTGAGGGCTGTTTCCACTTGTTTTTACGAGCCTGCTTCACCTAATTCATGCCAGATGTCGCCTCTGACCCGGCAGGCGCTGGCTTGTTATCTGCAGGCAAGAGGGGCCTGGCCAGAACGGGGAGTCCCCCGCTCACGGCGGAGTGGGCCACTGGCCGGCGCCTGGCCCTCCCGCCCTGCCTTCTCTTCTGCAATGCATAACTTTGCACCCACAACGTATTCGTGGGGTCCCCGTCAGGGATCTATGGAAACTGGGAGCCGAGGCCCCGGTCCTGTCCGCCATCATTTGGGGACTTATCTCCTACTTTTTGCAGAACAAAGATCTGGCCTAGCACACGGGACGGTCCACCGCAAGGTCCACACGTGGCCTGCCCGCTGTCTGAGCCAGACTGTTGTTCTCTGGGGCCGAGGGCTCCAGAAACCCCTCCTCCTCCAGCTGTGGGAGGTGCTGCCTTGCCGGCTCTGGGGCCCAGCCCCATTGCCAGGCTCCCCGCTTCACCCACGCCTTTCTGGGCGCCCCTGGGGTCCCGGGGCACCTGGGCTTTCCTCTGACGCAGATGTGCTGCCGTGTGCTGGTGGCCGTGGTCACAGCTGCTGCTGCTGCCGCCTCTCCCCTGCTCATCACCACTGGCTCTTGTCTCGTGAAGCCCTAGAAAGGAACTCACGGACTTTTTAGATGAGTAAGCAGAGAGAAGCAAACTTTGTCCCGGAAATTAAAGAAAAGTTTATTTAGGAAAAAAAAAGGTAAAGAATGAAGACTCCCAGGTGTAAGGTACCTGGGAGGGGCAGAGAGCCGGGCGGAGTCGAGCCTCAGGGACTGTCTGCCTGCCTTCCCTCTGTCACCAGTCTTTCCTGATGGGCCCCCTTAACCCACTTCTGTGTCTGGAACCTTGGAATCTTTGGGTTTCTGCAACCCCCCTGGTTTACATCCATTATCTCCTCTTTGCCTTTGACCCCACCATCTCTTTAGAAGTTTGCACTTCCCATCTCCTGGCATCTTCCTTTCCTTTTGTTCCAAACTTGACCATCCCGGCTCTCACCTACCTATTTCTCTCTCCCTAAAGCTGCCTAATGATCGAACTTGCCCCAGGCCTCAGATGGGCCTGGCGCGCCTTTCCCTCTGGGGCAGCCCCCAAACAGGTCAGTCCTGCGCAGAGACGCACAGCTCCTCGCTGAGGGGCCTGATGTGGTTCTGGCCTCGTGCCCACCATGTCACAGCGCAGTCTCGCCTCTCCCCGGCACCACCCACCCTCAAGGCCCTGGGCCTTGCGTTCCGTCCCTGCTCTGAGCCTGTCCCGACCCCAGTTCTTCGGCCTTCCCTGCCCATTGCTGGTTCCCCATGCAGACACCCTCTCTGAGTCCATCGTTAGGAGTCTAGGACCTGAGGGGCAGAGACAGACTGGGGGCTTGGGGCGGGCGGGCCGAGCGGGCGCCAGGGCTGGTCGGGCGGGCAGGTCATGACCTTGGTCGGTGGGGCCCGGGACCCGGGACCGCGAACGCGCTGAACTAGAAGAGGCTCAGGGAAGGGGCTCCCCGGCCCCGGTGGCCCAGCCGAAGCTGGTAGATGGTTTCCGGGTTGGGCCAGCCCGCAGGCAGCGGCCCCACAAACGGCACTGGGTGCCGTCCACACCGCCCTGCTGCAGGCACGTTGGCCTGTCCCCCCCGCGCCCTGCTGCAGGGGCGAGGGTGCGAGACAGAGCGGGGGCTCCTGGGAGGGCCCCTGACCACCTCCCACGTGTCGGCAGGCGGGCGCCCCCCGGCCAGTGTCGGACCCAGCCTGCCCCGGTGAAGGTGAGGAGCCGCCTCATCAGCTTCCAGCCCAAAGAAGGTGAGTGCCGCCCAGGGGTGGGGGGCATCCCCACAGCGCACCGGCCCCCTCCGACCCGTGTGGGTGCTGTAGCAGCACCTGCGCGCCCTTCCTCCGCTCTGGGCCTCGCTCTGTGCCCGGCATCCATCGGGCACTCAGTTAAAGGAGCAGCCCCTTGACCCTGTCGCTTGGGTGCTGGTGCTGGTCCGGGGCCAGGACTGCAGGCCTGGGGCGGGCAAAGGGAGAACCAGCTGGCGCCAGGCGAGGTGCCCGACAGGGAAGTGTTCCGGACGCCAGGGCCCCTTGGGAAGGAGGTGGTCGGTCCCACCTCCCTGGTCTGTCTTGGCTAACTTGGGGGCATCCTCATGACCTGGCGCGGGCAGGTCCCCGTGGCATCGGGGGCACTGAAAGGAGTGTGGGGCTGTCCCGCTGGGCCCAAGCCAGGTGGGCACAAGGCCCAGAGTCTCGAGACTCCCCATTCTCAAGGGAAGCGGGAAGTGCACCCACTCGTTAGTTACCCACCCCGCCCCCCATGGGCCACACTGTGTGCTTCGTTTGGGGGGACAGCACCGAACAAGGCGGACACTGACCAAGTCACGGGGGACTCCTGATTCTCAGCTCCTGGTTCTGGCTTGTTCGCAGTCTCCTCGTTTGAAGTCCATCTGAGGGCCGAGGGAACACTTCACCCTCGGCCTTCAGCGTGCACAGCAGGGATGGGGGGCAGGAAGAAGGCGAAGCTGGGCAGCTGGAAGTGGGGCGCCCTTTTAGGTGGGAAGCCAGTGTTTGGGACGTTCGCTCTGACTGCGCTCGGAGCTTTTTAAAAATGTATGCTTATTTGTATTTCTCTTTTTGGACCTTTTGTTAGCCACCTGCTCTGAGCTGGACGCTGGGGCCGTGGAAGGCAGCCCTGGCCCTGGCCCTCCAGGCCGGGACATTCAGAGAAGGCTAGGCTGGGGCCATGGAAGGCTAGTCCAAAGCAGCAGAGGACTTGGGGTGTCTGGGGGTTCCTGGAGTGGACTCTGAGGGTTGGGGGTGGAAGGAAGAGGGAGGTTACTGTGCGTGCATGTGCGTGTGTGCGTGTGTGTGTTTGGGAGGGGCAGTGTAGACAGAGGGAGCAGCCCGAGCCGAAGTGGGATTGGCCAGCAGGAGGCCTTCTCCCTGGGGGCAGGGGCAGGGTGCAGGGAGGGGCACCCTGGCTCATGACAGGGTGCTCCCAGCTCGCCAGCACTTGGCCTTGGGGGGGCCCTTTCCCCACCCCCTCTCAGTGGTTTTCAAAGCGGACTTGACAGAGGTGGGGCGAGGAGGGGATCTGGCTGGGGTCCTGGGATCCTTCCCACACTAACCACGTCATCTGGGGGCCCATCCCCCCAAGGAGGCCGTGGGCACCCGAGGGTGTGCTATAGAGTGAGGTCACCCCGTGGCTGGCCTGGGCAGTGAGGGCCGTGTCCTGCAGGGACAAGGATCCCCCCCTCAGACCTCTAGAACCTGCTTCTGGCCCTCTGCGGGGGTGGGTGGGGTGCACCCCGCCTCCTCTGTGTGCGGGCAGGGACTCCAGAGGGCTCCACCCGGCTCTTAGACGCTGGTAGGGGGGAGCCCTGAGAAGCAGGAGGGGAGGGCCCCCTGAGGCCAGGCCCCTGGGCAGTGGGAGCCCGACCCTGCCAATCTGCGGGAGTTTCCTGCAGGGGCTACAGCTTCCTCAGCCAAAGACCAAAGGCAGGAGGGACGTGGGGCAGACTGGCACAGCTAGCGGAGACTGAGCCGCTGGCTCCAGCCCCAGGCGGCGGCCTGCGGGGAGGACGTCTCTCCCTGGACTGCAGTGCGGGTGGGAGCTAGGGGGCTGGGGGCCACCAGGGTCCCTCTGACAACGCGTTTTCCACTGTGCAGAATTCATCTGGAGGCCGGAGAGCACCCCGCGGCCCACAGCGCGAGCGCCCACCAAGGCGCCCCGGCGCAGCCGCCCCACGGCCGCGCAGCCCGCGCCCACCCCGCGGCCCGCGCGGCCCACCCGGCGGCCGGGGGCACCGAGGGGCGGAGGGCGCCGGCGGGGGCGGCCGAGCACTGCGGCCCCAGCGCCCCCCAATGGCGCCGTGCGGCTGGTGCGGCCCTCGGGGCTGAGCCCCGGGCAAGGGCGCGTCGAGGTGTTCGCGGGCGGACGCTGGGGCACCGTGTGTGACGACGCCTGGGACACCAAGGCCGCCGCAGTGGTGTGCCGCCAGCTGGGCTTCGCGCACGCCGTGCGGGCGGCCAAGCGCGCGGAGTTCGGCGAGGGCCGGGCGCTGCCCATCCTGCTGGACGACGTGCGCTGCGCGGGCTCGGAGCGCAGCCTGCTGGAGTGCGCGCACGCGGGCGTGGGCCGGCACAACTGCGGCCACCAGGAGGACGCGGGCGTGGTGTGCAGCCACGTGGACCCCGACCTGTAGCCCGCGGCCGAGCCCTGGGCACGCCCGGCCTGCGGGGAGGCGGCCCCTGTCCGTGGACGCGCGGGAGGTGCGCGGCAGGCGGACTGGGCGCCGGGCGGGGGCCAAAGCTGTGGCGGCGGTCGGTGCCTGCGGTTGGTTCTAGGGCCCAGGGCTTCTTTCCTCACCTCCCGCACCGCCAGCAGGAGTAGGGACAGGCAGGACCCGGGATCCTGAGGGCCGCACCCTTCCAGGGCAGACCCGCCCGGCCACGTCATCAGAGACAGGCCAGTGGACTGAGGGAGGGCCGGCATGTTCTGCCTCCCTGGAGTGGCAGGTCCCCACCAGCTGGACCGGAGGGCAAAGGAGAGCTGTCTGACAGGCGGCCCACGTGGCCTGCGGCCGGGCCGCCCAGCTAGGGTCAGGCTGCCCGGAAGGAAGCAGCGGCTGGCGCTGGCCGCTGGGAGGGCTGACCTTGGGCACGCTCCAGAACATCGTGGACCTCATCAGCTCACTGGGCCCACGCCCTACTTTGGGGAGAGTGCCGGCCACCCCCCTGAGGCTCGACCTCCCCTGCTCCCCCGACAGAACCATCACATCTGCGGGCAGAGCCTCAGAGGCCCCGGGGGCACGGTGGGGCTTCTCCACACTCAGGTTTGTCTGCGCCTCTGGGACCCCACTGTCCTCTCCAAACGCACAGCCTGCTCAGAGAAACCCCAGGGGAGCCTCTGACCCCTCCAGCCCCGCTGGGGCCCACCAGCTGGGGGTCCACTGTGACTACGCAGGCTCTGGCTGGGACTGTGCCAACAGCGTGACCGTTTACAACCTCCCTCCTGCCTCTCTCTGGTTTGTTCGACCTGGAGCTGGGGAGGGGTGGGGGTGGGTGGGGAGGCAGGTGCCAGGGCGTGTGCCGGGCAGAGGTGAGGGGGCCGCATGAGTCTGGGGCGGGGTCCCAGCTGCCCTCTGAAGCTGAGCGGGGAGTGCGGGCTTTGAGACACTTGCAGGCTCACCTCTGGTGCGCCTCACGTCTCGCCCTCCCGGGACTGGAAGGGCAGGGCGGTGGGGCTCCTCTGGTCCCCAGCGCCCGCCCTAGGTTCTGGGCGCGTGCTAGGCACCCTGGAACACCACACGGCCCTCCCCCGTACGGACGGGAACTGGGTATGTAGTGGTTAAATGTCTTAGTGGAGGCTCCCAGCCAGGGGAGGCAAAGCCAAGTAAGAGCTAGGGCGGCCTGGCCTGGCCGCACCCTGACCACCGTACCCCAGCCCAAGGGCGGCTGGGTCCACAGTAGGGCCCTGGAGTGTGTCACGGCCCCACCCACCATGGCCGCCACGCTGGCGGGGAGCAGCCTGCTCAGGATGCAGGGAAATCCGCGGTGTGGGCTAAGAGGTCCGCGGTGACCATCAGGTGCGGAAACCAGCACTGGAGGCTGAGTCCTGAGTGAGCTGGACCAGGAAGGGGCAGCCCGTGGGCTCTCGCGCCCAGCAGGGGCGTCTGTGCAGGCAGCCGCTCTGGGCCTGCAGGGGGGATAGGTGGCACAGCCTCTGCCGCCCCCTCCCCTGCACTCTCTGCTGCCTCTCCGGCCCCGCTGAGCTCTCCTCCTCATTTCAAGGCGTCCAGACCACAAGCCACAGATGGGGCCTGGGAGGTGTGGGGGGGGTGCTTTCCATTACATTGCAGCCCCAAAAGCCTGGGGCCACCCTCTGGGGCACCTTCTCGAGTGTGGGGCACCCTGCCCTGGGCTGGGCCCTGCTCGCACTGCTCTGCGTTGAGGCCCCTGGGGGAGGGCGGTGCCAGGCCCTCCACCCCTCCAGGCAGGCTGGTCCTGCCCGCCAGGCCTCTGGGTAGGTACCCCCTCCCGGTGCCCGCACTCAGGCTCCAAAATACAAGGGGCTGCAGCTGGACGCCCAAGGAGACTGGCCCGGCCTCCCTCAAGAGCAGCGACGCTCACGCCGACGTCAGCTAAGCTCTCACTCACGGAGGCTCATCTCGTGGTTTGACAGCTTACTCATTTAACTGTTGCACTCGCTGCTCGGCAGACGGTCACCCATTTTACAGAGGTGGAAGCTGAGGTCCAGAGAGCTTCAGCTGCACGGCAGAGTCACACAGCCAGCCTTGAAACCAGGCAGTCTGGCTCTGGAGCTGTGGGCTCGAGGGCACTGAATTTGGCGTCACCTCCCCCCCCCCGCCCCGGGTCTCATCAGTGTGCAGTGTGACCACCCTGGCAGAGCAGAGGTGGGTGTGGGCTCTCTGCGCAGTGCTCCCTCGCTCCTACCCTGTGGCCGCTGCTCCAACGCATGAGCAGAGACTACGACCCAGGGATTCTGACGCTGCTTTCAGGGGTCTCTAGCCAGGGACTGGTCTAGACGAGGTTCCCCTGTGTCCTCCCAACCCCCACCCTCGTCGCTCTGATGGGGCCTCCGGGTGCAGCTGCAGCGTCCTCAGACCCTGGCTCGGAGAGGGGCTGTCTCTGGCGGTGGCACACAGCCTGGTTCTGAAGCCCTTGGGGCCCAGTGCTGCAGGGCCGTCAGGGTGGCCCGGGGCTCAGACGTGCCTGGGGGGTCCGCTTCAGGTCGTGAGACCCCAGGTCCTGGACTGGGTGGGGCCCGCTTGTTCCTTCGTCACTTGTACCCCAGGTGACTGTAACTGGCCTTAGGCCCCTGGTCCAGAGAAAACAGTGGCTTTGACTCCCCTCCCCACATCTCTGCCCAGCCAGCGGCTCATGGAGGGCGGCATGTACACCATGTCTCCTGCCCACCCTTCCCTTGGCCAGCCCCACTGGGGGGCATCTGCCCTGGAGTCTCTCGGGCGTAGGTGGTGTCTCCTGCAGCTGGTTGAACCACAGGTTGCCTGGCGGAGTGTGAGTCCCAGTGAGGCTCAGGGAGGCTGAGACTCTGCAGGTGACATACACTGCCGGGCGCCGCTTGAGAACCAGTCTATGCAGCGCTGCCCGGTGCACAGAACGGGGAGTCACACGGGGCCTCGACATTTCACAGCGGTCATGAGAAAAAGGGCCTCCTGGTGGTGCAGGGGTTAAGCCTCAGCGCTATCAAGGTGTCAGCCGTGGCCGCATTCCAGGCCAGAGAGCTGACCCACAGGGCGCAGCAGACTCTCCTGCCGCAGCAGTGTATTATGTCCACCTGTTCTGTTCCCCGCTGACTTTGGTGAACCTTCTCCCCACCCCACCCCCACCCCTCCGCACCTCTGGCCTGCACCCCAGCCCTTGTGTGCATAAAGGAATAAAAATAAATATATCTTTAAAAAGTAAACCGGTGAAATTACATTTTAGCCTTGTAATCTACATATACCAAAATGATCATTTGAACAGTTCGTTTGACAATATCCATGCAATTTCTCCCCACCCAACGTTCTTTTGGGGGGAGGTACTAGATCGCCGTGCTCCCGTGTGTGTTTCACAGGCCTAGCACGTCTCCACTTGGTCCGTCACATTTCCAGGGCTGGAGAGCCACGTGTGGCGGGTGGAGCGCGGCTGCCCCGGGGACCTGCCCAGTGCAGCGCCAGGTGCTGCGCCACGTGCTTCTCGGCTGCGCCCTCTGCTGGCGGCTCCCAGCGCTGCCGACCGCGGTGGAGCGCCTGACCCGCCCCCAGGTGCCGGCTCTGAATTCCCCACCTAATCCCAGCAAAGCTCGGAGGTCAGCTGGGGTGTCCTAGGGGAAGCAGAGGACCTGGTGCCCACGGGGAGAGGACCCTGATTACCTCTCAGCCAGGGCAGGGATGCTTTGCTGACAGCAGTGCCGGATTGGGCCTCGGTCACTCACGGCCTCTGATTGGTCGTTGTACCCCGGGCTGCAGGGCGGCCAGCTCACGTGGGATCTCAGATTGTACTCAGAGCAGTGCAGGATCTGGCCGGCCTTCAAAGGATAACTTTCTGAGTGCTTCCAAATCCTGGGCTTTCACAGGACTGACCTCCGCGTTTGCTCCGCCCCACCCCGCACCCCTCACCCCGCCCGCTGAGCCAGCCAGAAGGCCCTGGGCGCTCGCGCCTGCGGTGGTTTCTCGCCGCCACGCGGGGGCGCATTGGCAAGCTAGCGACTCCCAGTTCCACCTGGAGGCGAGCCCAGGTCCCCGCGCCCTCTGGACGTGTGACAGTGGCCCCGGAGCACAAGTCCTATCTTCTCTGTCCGGATCCAGCTCTTCCACTTGGCCCTCCCCGTCACCCTGTAGCCATACACCTGCAACAGTCGTGTCCCTGGCGGGCACTGTGGCTGACATGCCTGGGGTGAGGTTTCACCAGTCTTGTCTGTTCTCCAGTCCCCAAAGTTCCCGGGAACTGTCCCAAGAGTGGGGCAGACGCAGACCCTTTCCCCGGAATCCACCTGCCCCTCCCCCGCCCCCGAACTCTTTGGATTGTGCGCCTCTGACCCGTTCCGCCCACTGCGCTCAATCTGGGTGCAGGGACTGGGGACTAAAACGTCCAGATGGGCCTCTTCCTGTCATACCCCAGAGGGTGAGGAGAAACCGGTTATACAAGGAGGGGAGTCTGGTTTATCTTTAAAACACCCTTTGGTCACGCTGGACACAAGTCTCATTTTCCCTCGGGAGCCCATTGTATCCAGATTTTTTCGCCCATCCCATTCCAGCTCCCTGGTCCACGCCTCTGACAGGGCTTCTGCTGGGCTTGGAAGATGCCTCAACGCCGACCCCCGGGAGGGCAGCCTCGGGTCGAGCCTTGCACTCTACATTCGCCCCCGGGTGTCCGGCTGGGGGGCCGCGGGAGCCCTGGTGGACTGGCCGGGCTTCCTGGCAGCCCAAGCCATGGAGGTTTGGGCTGCCAGGAAGAAGTTTATGGCCGTCGACCTAATACGGGCATTTGGAGGCTGGTGAGGGGTTTCGGGTAGGGAAAAAGGAAGGGTCTATCTAGGGCTGCGCGCGGAGACGCGCTGTTTTTGGAAGGTGCCAAAGAGGGCGCATCAGCCTTCAGGGCTTAGCGCCCGCGCTGGGGCCGCGTGCACCGGGGAATCGGGGTTGCCATGGACAACGCGTTCTGGGCGGAGCTGCTGTTGAGGTGGAGTTTGAGGAATGAGGGCGGAGCCTAGGGGGTCTGAGCCAGAAGCGGGGTTGTGATTGGTAGAGACCATGTGTTATGGGCGTGGCCTGAGTGGGGGCGGTGTTCGAGTGGGGGCGGAGCCTTCGCGGAAGCGGCGCGAGGCGGGGGCGGGCCCTGCGAGCTGGAGCCGGAGGCGGAGACCTGGTTGGCGGGGACCGAGAGCCCTGGGAGGGGTCGGAGCCGGCGGGGGCGGAGCCGAGCGGGCGGGGGCGGTGCTGGGTCGCGCCGGGCCTGGGGCCGAGGCGGCGCACGGCGCTGACAGCTGCGGCGGCTCGCGGCCTCCCGCCCCCCGGGTGCCCAGCCGCGACCCGGCCTGGCCTGCCCCGGAGCCATGAGCCCCGGGCTGCTGCTGCTGCTCGGCAGCGCCGTCCTGGTCGCCTTCGGCCTCTGCTGCACCTTCGTGCACCGCGCTCGCAGCCGCTACGAGCACATCCCCGGGCCGCCGCGGCCCAGGTGAGCGGGGGGTGGGGACGGGGGCCTGGATGGGGCGCTCGGATGGGGTCGGGGGTCCGCGTCCAAGCCGGCGTGGGGACCGGGGGTCAGCCTCGCCTTTAGCGCGCGGCCGCTTGGAGACGGCGGCCGGGAGAGGGGCGCTAACTATTCTTAGAAACAAATTACTCACAGCCGCGGCAGCTGCTTGGCGCCCCCCGCGCTCCGCTGGGCCCCACAAACGTGATGGCAGCGACAACCCCATTAGGTAGGCGCGATTGTTGCCCCATCGTTCAGACGAGGAGACTGAGGCACGCAGAGGCAAAGTCACCTGCCCAAGGTCACACAGTTGGTAAGCCTAGATTTAAACCCGGGTCAGCCTGTCTCTGAGTGGGCGCTCTTAACTTTGGGACTCCGACTGGGTCTCTCAACTGGGACCAGAACACACGGTGCCCTGGTCACATTCGCTTTTGTGTTTCTGTCCTGGTAGAGCCTTTTTGTCTTCTCCTTAGCGCTTCTGTTCCATCCTTGGCCCCCACCCCCACCCAGCTTGCCCCCTCCACACCAGCGCTCCCCTTTCTGAAGCTTAAATCAGATGTGTCTTCTCTGTTCCAAGGCTCCCCATCCCTTTAGAAGGGAATCTGATTCTGCAGTAAGTCCACTCCGCGGCTAGCAAGGCCCCTGCTGAGGTCTCAGAACCCACTCTGTGCTGTTTTCTCCCCCCTTGCTTACTGCTCCCCCCAGTCTCTCTGCACCCCTAGCTCACCTCCAGCCCATGCCATCCTCCAGGATCTTGCTGCCCTCTAGCCACCCCAGCCCCATACTCCCATGAGGCCATCCCCCCGAAGTCACCTTCTTTTCACCTGTTGGCTGTCTGTCTCCCCTTTAGAATGTGAGCCCCAGGAGGGCAGGGCTGCTTTGTGTTCGCTTGTGTATCCCCAGCGCCCGGCACGTTGCAGATGCTCAATAAATATGTGTTTGATGAATGAATGAACAATGGTACTAGACATACTTCTTAAAACCTCAGGACATGAACATTCTGGAAGGCACCCACCTCCAGCACAAACCAGATCCCCTGGTCTTAGAAGCCCGAATCTTCTTTGGTGAGTTCAGGAGAAGAACTCTGTGAATGGTGACAGAGAGGCCCCCCTCTCCACGCTGGTTCTCCGTGCTCCCGAGTACCCTTGCCCCTTGCCCACCTTGGGGTCTCCCCAACCCCTCTTCCCTTGCCTGACGGCTCTGACCCCTCCTTCACATAGGCCATTCTCCCCCCAACCTTCCAGACCTGGCTTCAATGCTAACTTCCCAGGGAGGCCCCACCCCTACTGTGTGCATTTTATAGACTCCGAGTCACCGCCGCTGCCTACTTATTTGTGCGCCCTCGTGTTAAATGTCTGTCTCTCCATAGGCCTGTGTCTGTCTCGTTCACTGCCATGTCCTGACATCTTGCACAGCAGCGCCTGGCACCTGTAGTCGGTGCTCGCTAAACAGTGATTCACGGTTGGATGGTGGAAACCGCCTACGGGTTCCTCTAGGTCCACGATTGCCCTTTCAAGCGTTCAGATCAGATCAGCCATCCGCCACTGGCAGTTGGCTGAGCTATGCATTTCTTTTGCTAGGTCTCCTCGTGACTTGGTCTTCTTGTAAAACTGAGTGCTTCAAGCACCCCAGAACCCCCCTCCCTATGTTGGGAAGGCAGAACTTCAAAATCGACCCCTCTCTTCCTATCTTTTTTTACACTGTTTTAAAAATAAAGTGATGTGTGCCATCAAATGTCCCCCTGTGAAGTGTGCAATTCTGTGTTTTTTGTACAGTGACAGTGGTGCACTAGTTGTGTGATAGTTCCAGAACATCTTCATTACCCTCCAAAGCACCCCTCTCCCCACGAAGGCATCGCTCCTCATTTCCCTCGAAGCCCCCACAGTCTAGAAAAATCTGCTCTCTGCCTCTCTGGGTGCGCCTGTTCTGGACATCTCACAGAGCTGGGACTGCAGCGTGGGCCCTTGGTGTCCTGCCTCCTTCACCAGCCTGGTGTTTGCAAGGGCCCTCCACGGAGTGACCCAGTCTGTCCTGCTTTCCTTTGGATGCCTGCGTCCTCCCCCACATTTCACACCGGAGTCTGCATGTGACCTACAGGTGTGCGTGGGTGGATGGAGGCGTGGGAGGAGGCTGAATAGATTTATGAGCGGCTCTTTATGCTAAGGAAGTGAACTGAAGGATGCATATGCAAAAAGGTTTTGAATTAAACGTTGGTGGGTGGTCAAATAGAAAAACACACCAAATGAAAGTTCTGGAACCTCTTCTAGCACAAATCAGTTGCTTTGGCATTCAAAGCCTGGAGCCCTGGGCATGATTGACAGCACCGTGGTTGACAAGAAGTCTGTGTATTGTGTCTCCACTGCTGGCATCTGCTGCCTGGGGTTGGGCCTTTGCCAGCTGGCAGGCGAGGAGCCCTCTGCCCTGGAGGAGGCAGCTACTGTGCTCCCCCTGCCCCACCCTTCATCCTCCTTGTTCTGCAGGAGTCACCAAGATGCTCTCTCCTCCAGGATGCCCTCCCTGAGTGCCCCACTTCTTACAAACCACATCCTACTGCACCCATCCGTGTATCAGCTGAAAACTCAGACCCAGACCCTGCGCAGACACCTGTTGCTTCTTTGTTTCTCTGACACTGCCCTGCGCATCCTCTCAGCTCCCACTCTCCTGGTAGTGCGGGGTGAATGTAGTTTTGACAATGAAAAATCTCTCTAGCTTTTGTTTATTTCCAGTGAGTGTTTCAGATTCAGCTCCTGGGTAGCGCCTGTCTCTCCTCCCACTCCTCCTTGCCGAGCTGCTGGGCTCGGCATTCCACTGGGAGCCAAGTGGCTCCTGGTGATGGGGGAGACCCACCTCTGGCTTTGGGGGCCACTCTTCCCGTGGGCTTTGGGCGCCAGCTGAGCACCGCCACCTACCTTTCTTTCTGGTGTGAGACACAGCCAGGGGGGCCCACACCCCAGACATGGAGACCCCCTTCATCCCTCTGGGTGGCCCCACAGAGGGCGCGCCAGATGGTCTCTGCCCCCGTGACCATTCAAGGCTTTATCTGCCCCAGGAAACTGGATTCCCATATTGCCCGTCCATGTAATAGGACCTGGTGGGGAGGCAGGTTTGCACCTCCCCTCTCTCCCTGGGCTGCTCTACCGTGTCCAGCCTACCTCCAGGGCATGCCAGGTTATGGCCCTTCCGTCTGCCCTCCACCCCAGTGTCCTACCAGGCCCTCATTCCATCATCCCTTCCCCATTTACTGCTAACATCTGGTCTCTGGCTCTGCCTTTGCCTCTTAGCGCCCCCTGCAGGAGCTGGAAGGGACAGCTTTTATTCCTCTTCCCTGGCCTTGGGACCTCAGCGGTTGGTCCCGTCCATGTGGTTTTGGAGCCCAGTGCTAGAGTGAAGGCTCTGGGGACTGTTCCTTCTCAAGTTACTCAACACTCAGCACTTCCCCCCAAAATGTGCAGCTTGGGGAGTGACCGCAGACTGTCGATTATTCTCGAAGTACACCCGGCCAGTCTTGTGTGTGGTCCAGGCGCTTGTTTCTGCAGGCAGAGCTGTGCAAGTTCAAGGCCACTCTCCCGGGTGGCCTCAGTAGCCGTGGCCACATGCACTTCCCGGCCTGGGTTTGCTCCCCACTGCACAGCCTGCTGCCTCGGCTCCCATCCCCTCGCCGCCCCTCCTTCCCTTTATTCTCGCCTCCTACTTCCCCAGCAAATGGAACCGCTGAGGGGACTTCCTTCCAGGCGCTGCTGTCACAGCTGCCCCTTCCCCGCAGCAGCCCACGCACCCTTCCCGCCTCCCTGCTGGCGGCTGCCGTGCCCCTGGCCGGCACGGCCGCTCAGCGACCTGCCCAGCAGCCCCTCCTGCTACGGTGTGGGTTTTCCTTCTCTTCTGCCTCATTCTCATTTTTATATAAGATGCCATTAAAAACACTTCTTCCCCCTCTCATTCTTCTGCCCTTGTCCTCCCCCCAGCCGCTTGGGTCAAGCCCCCAGTGCCCTGCGTGGAGCCAAACCCCACCTTTGGGGTCCACATCTGGTCTGGCTCCGCAGCAGCCTGGCCAGAGCACCCCACCCCCTCGTGGCGCTCTCTTTGCGGGCTTCCCACTCCAGCTGCCCTCCAGCCCCACGGGCTCCTGCTCACTCTTCCAGGAAGCTTGCGCCTTTCCGCCTGCGCCCTCCGTGGCCGCTGGGTTCCTGCACCTCGCCTGTCAAGGCATCCTGTGGTGGCCTGGCCCCCGCGGCTGTGCTCTGATTGCCACATCTCTGCCAAGGACTGCCCCCTCAGCCCGGACCCCGCCCCAGGCCGCCTCTCTGCAGGGTCTGCCTGCCGAGCCAGCGCGGCCACATAACAGGCCGCCACCCCGCGGGCCCTAGCCGCGTCCTCACGAGCCCCCTTGCTTCGGGTTGGTCCTCGAAGACCATCCCGAGACCACGAAGTGAAAGTAGCACATGGGTGGGTTGGGCCGAGGGGGGACAAAGGCCACCGAAGCACTTTACCTCAGGGCGACTGAGGCACAGCCCCTGGGGACTCTGGGAGCCGGGGCTGGCAGGGGGCTGCCCTGGGGTGGAGCCCCATCTCCCCCCTTAGTAGCAGCAGATCGTCCACCCTTCCTGTGCCCAGGGTCACCCCACTCATGCCCACATCCATGCTGCCCGCTGGTCCTGCCATTGCTATGACCTTCACCTCTGACCGCTTCCACTCACCTCCACTGGAGGGGCCCCTCACCCCACAGCTGCCCTCACTGCCGCCCACCCTGGCCTCTCGGCAGGGAGCAGTGAGAACCATCCCTCTAAAACTCAAGCCAGACCCACCTGCATGGCCAGACCCCAGTGGCCCCCACTCCACTGGCTCCCAGCAGAGCATGAGACACAGCCCACAGGGCCACACCCTGTGACCGACGCCAACTCCCGTGACCCCGCCTTAGCCCACTTCCCCTCCACACTCTGCCGCAGTCACCCGGCTTCTTGCTCCTCTTCCAACTGATTGGGCAGCTCCTACCTCAGGACCTTTGCATCTGCTGCTCCCGTCCGCACAGTGTTAACCCCTCGCTTCCTGCAGCCCACAGGTCTCTTTCGCAGACAGAAAGACCTGGACCCCCCTCCCCCGGGATGAAAAGGCCATTGTTCAGTGTCCCCACTGTCTCTACTGCTCCCACCCCAGCTGGCTTTTCTCCCGTCACTCTCTAGCTTCTATTGATTTGCTTATTTACTTACTGTCTGTCCTACGCCACCCCCACTCCTGGATCTGTGTTTCATGACCCAGAAAACACCAGTTGCAGCGCTGTCCTCACGCGCCTGGATGCTGCAGGGAGTGAAAGTGGGCTGCTGCTGAGCCCTGAGCACCCGGGGACCCACGCCAGGGCGCCCCAGCAGACTTCTCTGCCACCTGGGCCCACTCCGCCTTAGCCCTGGTACCAGCCCCACAGCTGGGTGGGCGAGGGCACCTCCAGGACTTAGTTGTCTTACCTATAAGATGGGTTGGTGATAGAGCTGCCGCCTGGTGGTGGGGGCGGTAGGGCAGGGGAGGCTCAGCTGGGCGCCCAGCATGGAGCGGCAGTGTCAGGGTGACCGCGCCCAGAGCGGCAGCGAGTCCCGAAGATGCAGTGGAGGATGCCTCTCCTCCCGGGGGACCTGGGTTTGCATCGGGCCTGGTGACGTACCTCCCGTGCCTCAGTCCCCCATCTGCAGCGTGTGCCCGATCACCCTGGCCTCACGGGGCCCTGCGGGACAGGGAGCCACTCGAGGTGACGGCTGGTGGTCTAAACGTCTCCATTTCTTCTAGTTTCCTTCTAGGACACCTCCCCTGCTTTTGGAAAAAGGATGAGGTCTGTGGCCGCGTGCTCCAAGATGTGTTTTTGGATTGGTGGGTCCTAACTTGGCATTTGTTGCCCTTACTCTGGTTCAGGTTCCGCAGCCCAGCTCTCTCCCCACTCCCACCCCGTCCCGGCCACCCAGCTCGGCTCGCTGGCCCCCAGCCCCGCAGACTCTCCCTTGAATGGAGAGGCAGACCGATTCCTCCTGAAGGCAGGTGTTGCCCTTGCCTGCTGCTGCAGTTACGCCAGCCACCAGCCACTGTCGGGCCTCTTTCCTCGCCTGCAACTGGGCGGTGTGCCTAGACCTGTCCTGGCTTGGGGGTACTATGCACTGTTCACAGACTGGGTATTGTGCGGTTCCCAGGTCAACCTTTCGGGGTAAGGAGTTGGGTAGCGACCCTATCACAGACCTGGAGATGGAGGCCTCTTGGGATGTGACTCAGCAGGGTGGAGGCGGCAGCAGCTGCAGAGACTAGGTGGCCCCAGGCCTTCCGGGCCCCAGTGCAGGGCAGTCTGTTGGCCTCTGCTGACCCCCACCCCCCGGGAGGGGAGCCCTGTCCTTCCTGCAGGGCCTGGGCTGACCGCCCCTCCGGGCACCTTGGTTTCCAGGGCTAAGAAATACGGTCCTGTTGTGCGGGTCAACGTCTTCCACAAAACCTCGGTCATCGTCACCAGCCCCGAGTCAGTCAAGGTAGGAAGCAGAGCGGTCTCCCTGGGTTGGGGTCTGCGGGCGGAATGTTCCAGAGTCCTACCACTGGGCCGGTTTCTCAAGGACCCCAAGGGGAATGGCGTCTTTGTCTAGCCCCGTGTTTAGCGGCACCTAGCAGCAGCCTTTTGAAGTGGGGCCTTTGCTCCCGGCCCAGTCGGGCTGGGAGTTGGGCCAGCTGGAGCACCCACGTTGAGTTGGTTCACCTCTCTCAGTCCCAGGTTCTTCATCTTCAAAATGGGTTTTGAATCCCCTGTCAGGGCTATGATAAAAATTAAATATTGATTGATTGATTTAATAAGCAAAGTACCCACAGGTACTTAGACATGCAATTTTCTGTGTTCTCCCCAATCACCTCCCCACTTAACTCTCATAGGAGTTTCTACTCGCTGGTCCTCATTTTAGAGATGAGGTGTCATTGCTACCAGAATGGTGTCTGCCAGGGAGCTTAGAACTGCCATCAATATTGGTGTTGGTGGAAGTGGCCTTATTTTTGGGCTCTGCCACCAATGGGGAACTTGCCCAAGTTATTTCATCTTTCTGTGCCTCAGTTTCCTTCTCTTTAAAATAGGGATGACTGAGCTCTTGCAGTGTGAGATGTGTGTGAATTATCTCACCTGTACCTGGCATACAGCAAATGTACAACGAATGATGGTCTATTATTCTCATAGTGGGCACTTGAAAATGTGTGGCAATGATTCTCTACTTGGAGAGTGTGGTGACACAGAGAGGAATACATACAACTTAGGGTCCTCATCGGGAGACAAGTGGAACAATCACCTGATAGGATGTTAAAAATCATTATATTTAGAAGAGTTTTATTTCAAACATAGACACAGTTTAATACTTTTAAAAGCATACTATCAGGTGCAACATGCCTCTCTTGTCTTACCTGCAGTATATTCTCTTAGCAATGTATTACAGTGAATCCAATTTTTCTATTCTCCAATAAGTAAATAAATTAATAAACAAATAAAACAAAAGCATAGTACCAAAAGCTATGCCCAAAGACCTCCATAACACTAGATGAGAAAAGAAGTTAAAAGATACACATTATATGATGAATTATGTTCATTTAGTAGTTAAGTATTAAACCTACCTTGCATTCCTGTTTATGATACAGTTTGTTGGTATATGCATGGATATGTGGATACAATTTGTTCATCTTTTTGTTAAGGATTTTTTTCCTATGTTTATTTCTATAAAACACTTGTCTGGTTTTGGCATCAGGTTAATAAGCCTCTAAAATAGGTTGGGAAATGTTTTTCTCCTCTGTTTTCTGAAGGTCTTTTTATAAGAGTGGTATAATTTCTTCCTTTAATGTCTGGTAGTACCAGTAAATGCCACCGGGCCTGGCATTTTCTTTGAAGGAAGTGTTTTTAGTTTTGTTTTAATTACACATTCAATTTCTTTAATTGATATATGGGCATTCAGCTGTTCTATTTTTTCTTGAGTTTGGAATTGTGTTTTCCAAAGGAATTTGTTCATGCCATCTAACTTGTTGAAATGATGGGTAGAAAGTTGTTCTCAATATTTATAGGAGATGGCTATAGGATCTGTAACAATATCACCTCTTTCATTTCCAGGAACAGCAACTTGAGTTTTCTTTTATTTTCTTCTTCAGGTTAACAAGAGCTTTATTAATTTTATTGACCTTTTCAAAGAACCAGTTTTTTATTTCATTGTTTTTTTGCCATTATTTGTCTTATATTTTATTGATTTCTATTCTTTATTATTTCCTCCTTCTACTCACTTTGGGCTTAATTTGTTCTTGTTCTGATTTTAAGGTGAGAGTTTAGATAATTGACTGTAGACTTTGTTTATTTTTTAATATAAGTATTAAAGGCAATGTATTTTCTTGTAAACACTACTTTAGCACAAATGTACCATAGACTTCAATCTGTTGTGATTTTATTTTCATTTAGCTCAAAATGTTTTCTAACTTGTTAATTCTTCTTTGAATTGTAGATTATTTAGAGGCATATTGTTCAATTTCTAAATATTATGGGATCTTCATAATGTTTTCTGATATTGGTTTCTAATTTAAGGTCAGAGGAAATACTCTTCATGATTACAATCCTTTTAAATTATGTTTTTAAAGATGTATTTATTTATACATACAAGAACTGGGGTATAGGTCAGAGGTGTGGGGGGTGAGAGGATTCACCAGAGATAGAGTGGAGAACAGAACAGACAGGTTGACTGAAATACACTGCTGAGGGGGCAGCGGGTGAGGCAGGAGTACATCATGTGGGCCAGTTCCCTGACTAGGGATCGAACTCGTGATGCAGTGGCTGCAGATAGCTTCATAGCACAGTGCTTAATCCCTTGTGTCACCAGGGAGGCCCAATCCTTTTATTTATTTTTTTATTTTTACAGATTTATTTATTCATATAAGAAGTGGGGTACAGGCCAGAAGTACAGGGGGTGAGAGGATCCACCAGAGACAGAGTGGGGAGCAGAACAGGCAGATGGACTGAAATATACTCCTGAGGGGAGTAGTGGGCACAGCAGGAGAGGTCTGCCGCACCATGTGGGTCACCTCTCTGGCCGGCGGCGGGGATGGAACTCGTGCTGCAGTGGCTGCGTTTTGCTTCATAGTGCATTTCTTAACCCACTGCGCCACCAAAGGAGGGCCCTCAATCCTTTTAAATTAAAATTTCTTTTGTGACATGGCATATAGTCATGTGCAAATGTTCATGAGTGATTAAAAGTATATATATTCTGTAATTGTTGAGTGAAGTACTTTAGAAATGCCAATTAAGTCAAGTTGGCTGATAATGTTATTGAAATATATTATTTTAGCAACTACAGAGAGAGGAGTGTTGAATTGTTCAACTACCATCATGTTTTTTTTTTTTTTTCTACTTTCAGTTCTATCAGTTTTGCTTTGTGTATTTTGAAATTCTATTACTAGGTGTGTACATGTTTAGAGATGTTATATCTCTGTGATGGATTAACCCCTTTATTTTTAGCAATTTCTCCCTTTATTCTTGGTAATATTTCATTTCCTAAAGTATATTTTGTTCTAGTATTGATATATCTACTCCCACTATCTTATGTTTACTATTACATGGAATATCATTTTTTATCTATTTACATTTTTTAAAAGATTTATTTATTTATGCATACAAGCACAGGGGTACAGGCCAGAGGTGCGGGGGGTGGGGGGGGCGGTGAGAGAATCCACCAGACAAAGTGGGGAACAGCACAGGCAGATCAACCGAAATACACAGCTGAGGGGAGCAGCAGGCAAGGCAGGAGTGGTCTGCTGCGCCATGTGGGTCACCTCCCCAGGGGGCGGTAGGGATCAAACTCGTGCTGCAGTGGCTGCCATTTGCTTCATAGTGCGTTGCTTAACCCACTACGCCACCAGGGAGGGCCCTAAGGCATATCTATTTACATTTAACCTGTCAAGATTTTCATATTTAAAGTGGGCTTCTTATGGATAGCCTTGAGTTGGATCTTGTTGTTTCATACAGTCTGACAATCTCTGCCTTTTAATTGCAGTTTTAGGTCATTTATATTTAATGTAATTATCAATATGATGAGATTTAAATCTACTATGCTGTTATTGGTTTCCTATTTGTCCTATTTGTTGCTTGCTCCTTTTTATTCCTTTCCTGACCTCTTTTGGATTAAGTCTGTTTTAATATTCCATTTTATCTCCCCTTGGCTTATTAGTTCTGCTTTCTCTTTGTCTTAGTGGTTGTTCCAGGGTTTGTAGTTTAATATTTAACTTACCTCAGTCTATATTCAGATGAAATCATACCATTTCCTCTCTATTTTTAAGACTCTAGTTTCAGACATTTGGTTATGCTTTGTTTTGCTTCTCTTTGTGTAATTTCTATGTAGTATTCTTTTAATTTCTTGGTTATGTGGGTTCTTTGAGCATACTTACAATATTTGAAAAAAAAAAGTCTTATAGCTCTTATCTGTGAATTCTGTCATCTCTGTTATTTCTGTACCTGTTATAGGTGAGAGTCTCCTGCTTTTTGGCATGACTAGTGACTTTAAGCTAGACATTAAACATTGTGAACTATACATTTGTGAGTGCTTAGCTTTATTTTATTCCTTTGAAGGTGAGTTGGGAAATGTTATTTGCAGGTGTTAAAGTTCCTTGCAGATCAATCTGATCACTTCTTGTTTTGTACTAAGTCTTTGTAGGTTGATCTAGAGTAGGGCTTTACTCTTGATTTTGCTTGTACCCACTACTATGGAGTGACCCTTTTAGGACCTCTAATTAAATGCCTGTCTGAGGTTTATCACCTCTGGCCAGTGGGAACTGAATGATTTTGTGTAAGTTTTGAGAGTTTGTTCTACAAATATGTAGTTAGTAATTCTCCTTTCCTAATAGTTGATTTTTTTTAAACCTGGTTCTTGGAGTTTTACACTGTACTCGCACAGACTGGTAGTTGTCTAAAGACATGAGGGATCCCTGTGCATATTTATGCATAGGAAGGTTTTCTATTAAAGGCTCCATCCTCTCTGGGTCTCTTCCCTGCAGTGCTAGCCTTCTCTGACCTGCCTAGACTGTTCCTATCTCATTAGTTTGGAAATGTCAAAGACTGGAGTTGTTCTTTTAGTGTCTTTGTCCTGAGATTGCCTCTGAGCAGAAAGCAGGAGGGAGTAATCCTAGGTTGTAGGGCTCACTTCTTTTTTTCTTTCCTTTTGTATTGTTTTTTATTGAGGTCAGGGTGGTTTACAACACTGCATATGATTTAGAGGACTAGGTTCACACCTCTTCGGATGCATGTTATCCACCACACCAGAGCACCAAGAGTCCTCTTCCACAGAACTGAATTCTCCTCCCCCCACATTTCCATGATGCCCACCCCTCACCCTCCCCTTCCGGTAGCTTCAGTTCTATAGTCAGATTTCTAGGGCTTCTTTTGGTTTATTTTTTTCCTCTTTTCCCTCTCAGGATTCACACCCACTTCGTAATTTGTCTGGTTTTTTATTTTTATTTTTCTGGTTATTTAAGGAACGAGGGCAAATCTTTAACTGTTACTCATTTGTGTATAGAAGTGCAACCTCATGGAGGGCAACTAGGGAAGGCAGCAGGATGTTGGGGTCCCCTGTGCATCCCTCCAACCCCAGAGCCCAGCCCACTGGCCCATCACAGCCTCTCCAGGCTGGGAAGAGCAAGCTGTAGGGACTCCTGGAAGGGGCACGCCTGTCAGAGCTAGTGTTACGGCTGCCTCAGGGTAGGGGTCCTCAGTTCAGCAGAGAGGGGCCGGCCCCAACCTCAGAGCAGTCAGGGTCTCTGGCAGGGTCCTGGGAGGTGGCCTGTGTGGTCGTGGCCTTTGGGCAGGAGACAAGAGCAAGTGTTCCCCTTGGCAGGGTGGGGTGGTGAGGGAACCTGGCTTACAAGTGACAGTGTGTGGGTGAGGTGGGATTCCCCTCGGCTGTGGCTTATGACCCAAAGTCACTGTTTCTAGGGTTTCCTTTCACCTGAAAAATTCAGACTGTCACTGAGGAGTCCATGGCCACCAGCAGCCCTTGGGTTACTAGACGGCAGAGCTAGTCCTGAACCACAAGAGGAAGCCCAGCATCCGACGGTGCTCTGCAACCTGCCGCTGCAGCCACTCCAGCCCCTTTGCTGACGGTCCCCCCTCCACATACCTCTGGGGGAAGTCACAGACTCCCCGACCTTCCCGCAGCAAATCCCAGTCTCAAATCCTTTTGCAGCCTTTAGCGAGTATGTGACCTGGGCCAGTTTTAAATACCAGTTTCCTCATCCGTGTGAGAAGTATGTGTAGTATAAATGAGCACGAGGAGAGCACCCACACCTCAGAGCCGAAGGGGTGCTATAGAGCGGGGTGTGCAGCTGGCACTGATGGAGCACCTGCTGTGTGCCAGTGCCCTTCTCAGAGCTGGCATGGGGCGTTGACCTGGCTGACCATGCTTACCGATGTCCTGTGAGATGAAGAAACGGAGGGCAGAAGATGAGGCACTTACCACAGGGCACTGAGCAAGTGGAGGGGGTTGCTGAGTCCAGGTCCCAATTCAAGTCAGCCGAGACACAGCCTGAGCTGTTAACCCAGGGTACACTGTCTCAAGAAACACTGCTGATGGGACTGTCACTGTCCTCCACTCGTGGTCAGATGAGTTGACCCTTCTTCCAGGAAGCCTTCCTTGACTTCTGGGGCTAGGCTGGCACAAACATCACTGACTCTTTGCCCAGAAGCCCTCTTTCTGGCATCTCCCCTCTCCCACCTCCATGTCAGAGCCACACCTGCCTTTCCCTGCTCTGGAAGGCACGTGCCGTGGGGTCCCCAGCACCGTCCCACCAGGGTGCAGTCACGGTCTCCCCCAGTGCCCTGCTTTCCAGCACAGAGAGGAGGTGATGACTTGAGGGCAGGACTCCTGCGGATTAGGCGAGATCACACCTAGCAAGCGCTGGCTGTGCCTGGCTTGAGGGGTTATCTGGGGCATGTGTCACCAGGAGCAAGGAACTGCTGAGCTCTCAGCAGCTCTTGGTGAGTGCACAAGCTCATGGGGGTGTTTTGGGCCTTTAGAAGTTCCTGATGTCCACCAAATACAACAAGGACTCCAAGATGTACCACGCCATCCAGACCGTGTTTGGGGAGAGGTGAGAAGGGAATGGGGGTGGGGAGGGGTTGCGGAGGTCTGGGAGGGGGGGTCTGGAGGTCCTCCTGGGGGCCTCGACTGGTCAGGCTGGCCTGTGGGGTGCAGAACACTGGGGTGGCACCAGGCCCAGCTGCCGGGCCCTCCCCGGGCATCCCTACTGGGGGCCGCCCCTCTCGTCGCTAGCACGTCCTTTCTGCTCATCCCCACCTGAAGGTCAGGCAGGGCTGGGGGCCCAGGGCTTGGGCATGTGACCAGCCCGGTTCTACTGCATGTGTTTTTATCACAGTAAAATGCCCAGATGAAAACTCCACCACTTCCACCCCGCTGAAGTTTCAATGCCGTGGCATTTGGTGTGCCACAGCGGTACCTCCTCCACCACTGGCGAGTCCCCTGTACCTGCCCCGCGCGGCCTCCCCGTGTGTCATGCCGGCCTTTGTCCCCGCAGGCTGTTTGGGCAAGGCTTGGTGTCCGAGTGTGACTATGAGCGCTGGCACAAGCAGCGGAGGGTCATGGACCTGGCCTTCAGCCGCAGGTGAGTGGGGCCGGGAGGGGCGCCCAGGAAGCAGCAGCTGCACCCCAGGTGACCCAGGCCAAAGGGAGGACGGAGAGGCCGCTGGGAGTCCAAGAAACATGAGTACAGTTGGCCAGAGGGACACGAGGCCGAGGGAGGCCCCACGCGTCTTAGGAGCAGAGGGCCTGAGTACCAGGGCGCCTGGAGGCGCAGGACCCCAGACCCCAGGGGCTGCCCTGCGTCAGCGCTCACCACCCTCCTCTGGCTCTTGAATTTAGCTAGTTTCACTTCAGGGTGGCATTTCTTTTGTGAATAACCATTCAGTTGTGCTATAACCCACACACCATACAATACACACATTTAAGGAGTACAAGTCAAAGGTTTTTAGTAGATTCACAAAATTGTACAACCATCATGCCATTCAACCTTAGAACATTTCACCACCCCCAAAAGCAGCCATGCCCCATTTCCTGTCAATGCTCCCAGCTCTGCCAAACACAGAACTTACTTTCTGTCCCTGTGGATTTTCATAGTTGGACATTTCCTAAAAGAGGTTTTGGCCACTCTGTGGTGTCCTGTGCCAGCTTTTTCACTCAGCACCAGGTTTATCCAGGGTACAGCACATGTCAGAACTGCCTTTCTTTTTACTGCCCAGTAATATTCCATTCTATGGACGTGGGCATACCACATTTTTTTAAAGATTTATTTATTTATGCGTGTAAGAGCTGGGGTACAGGCCAGAGTTGCAGGAGGTGAGAGGATTCACCAGAGACAGAGTAGGAGTAGAACAGGCAGACTGACTGAAATACACTGCTGAGGGGAGCAGTGAGTGAAGCAGGAGGGGTCTGCTGCGCCACGTGGGTCCCCTCCCTGGCCGGGGATTGAACTCGCGTTGCTGTGCTGTGGATGCTTCACGGAGCAGCACTCAACCTGCTGCGCCACCAGGGAGGCCCCATACCACATTTTTAACCCCTATTTCAGTTGTTTCCACTTTTTGAGTGTCATGAAGAATACCATTCTGCACAGTTTTGTACAGGTTTTTGTGTGGACAGAGATTTTCATTTCTCTTGGGTGTGTGTAGGAGTGGGGTAGCTGGAGAGTAGCTCTGTTTCACTTTTGAGAAAGACTATCTTTGACTTTGACATGATTTCAAATTTATGGGAAAAGCAGAAGAGTCAAAAGGACACCTGTATGTCTTTTACCTAGAATTACTAGCTGTTTAAATAACCATTTGCGTCATCATTTCTTTTTTGTGGGCATATATTTGTATTCTCTGTGTTACATACATATGTATATGTATTTCATATATATGGTGTTTTATTGAATGCATTTTTTAAAAAAAGAAAAGATGTTCTCTCACTTCTTAATTTTAAACAAACTCAAGCTACAGTTTTGTTATATTCTTTGGGAACTTCAAGTGTAGACCTATTTTCAGCTTTGTGTCTGGTTAATCTAACATCTCTCTCACTCTGTTTTTCCCTTGAGAGGCTGCCCTCTTGCTCTCTTTTCTTTTCCCACCATCATCCCTCAGACCTTGTTGATAATTTCTCCCTCCCTGTAGCGCTTTTTTTATAAAATTTAAGAGTGACCGGAGACATTGCAATCCCTTCCCATAAACAATTCTGGGTGTATTTCCTAAGAACCAGAATGTGCTCCTGCATGACTACAGTTCAGTTATCAAAATGAAGACATTTAACATTAATCCAATACTGTTATCTAATCCAGTCTGTCTTTGAATTTTTTCCACTGCACAGTTAAGGCTATTGCTCCCATGTCTGGGGTGCAGCCCACCTTTCCTCCACCTCATTCCTTCCAGACAGTCCCGCCTTCTTCTTGACTTTCTTGACCTAACACTTTCAATGATAGGTCAGTTTTGGAGCTTATCCTTGTATTTGAATTTGTCTGATGTTTCCATAATTATACTCAGATTTTGCTTTTTGGTAAGAACAACACAAAAGTGATGCTGTGTCCCCCCTGGGGCCTCATGTCAGGGGGCATGTACTCTCATTTTTTCTCCTTGTGGAGAAGGTGATTTTGCTCACTTGTTAAAGGCATCATCCTCTAGGTTTCTCCATTATGAAATTACTATTTATGACATAATCTGTGGGTGACTGTAAAAATCCTCACCCGCACTTTCATTGCTCTCTCCTGTCTTCTGTCTCCCTCATCCACTGAATTCACTATCACTGCCCTGGAAAGATCTTGCCAAAATGCAGATATGACCATATCACTTCCCTGACCTGAAGCCTTCAATGGTTCCCAATCATCTGGAAGAGGAAGACCAGTCCTTGCCCTTCCCCCAGTCTGGTCTCTAGATCCCACCAGTCTTTTCACTCTCACTTTTCCACCTTTGTGGAACTATTGTTCTTTGTTCCTTCCATTACCACCCATCTCTGTATATCCCAGGGAATGTCTATACCCTTTTATACCCAGCTAAGATGTCACTGTGTTGGGGACAAGTTTCCTAGTCCTTAAATGTTGAGGTATGACTCTATCACACTCTCTGCAGTGATTATCAGTAACTTCCATGTCCCTTGCCAGACCACAGGTCCCCAGTGACCAAAGACACAGTCTGTCCCTGGACACCTGCGATGGGCACAACACTAGGCATTTTGCAAACCCTCTGGGAATGTCCATAGAGTGAGTGAATGCCTGTGTGAATTAAATGACTTGGGTGGACTTAGTCTCACTGGGAAGTGGGCAGAAGTAAGAATGAGAAGGAATAGCTTAGAGAGAGGCATTTGCTTAGTAAATAATGATTGTGCCAAGAGCCAGGGTTCCAAAGGCCAACCATGCTGACATGGTCCTTGACTTCAGGAGGCTTTGAGATTATCAGAGCATGTGACAGCAGTGTCATAAATACCAGTGGCATTGTCTTAATGAGGTTTCTCCAGCACCTAAGATCTGTGTTTGAACAGCACTTTATGTTTTATTAAGCATTTTCACCATTATTTTGATGTAAAAGTTTTTTAATTGTGGAAAAGACATATATAACATGACATTTACTTTCCTGCCCAATTTAAGGTGTACAGTTCACTAGCATTCAATGCATTCACACTGTCATGCACTGTCACTGGACATCTTTATTTTTCAGTCTTATAATAAGGTCATTGAAAAGATGACTATTTTATTTGAAAAGCAAAATTAACAATGTCTCATGAAAGAAGCTGTAGAAATTGCTTGTGTCAATGAAAATGTTATTGAGACTTGGTATATTTGCAATTACTAATGAGAACAGGGTAGAAATCACTGGTGAGTTTAATCTGCATAGAGTATCATTATATATTTTAATAAAATTACAAGAATAAATTATGAATTTCTGCTTTTCCAGACATTACTTTTACTGAAAGACCTCAGTCCCAGTTATTTCCATCAAAGACAAGAGGATTGGGATTTTACTGGACCTTTAACACCCCAGTCCAACCTTTCATATCCATAACAACTGCAGAAGATTTAGGATTGCTGTGCGATAACCAGCTACCCACTCTCCAAAGAGTCAACTCAAATGTGAATTTAAAAAGGCAACTACAAATAACCTTGTGAATAAACATATACTTGCATGGTAAACCATGTAAGTGTGTAAGAAAATCGAGGGTCCATGGGACCCCCATGAAGTCACACCTCACTTAACAACAGGGATATGTTCTGAGAAATGTGTCGTGAGACCATGTCCTTGAGGTGTGAACATCATAGAGTGTAATTGCACACACCTAAATGGCAGAGCCTCCGTCAGACCTGGGTTCTGAGGAGTGGCCTGTTGAGTCCACTGCCGTATGTGTGCTGTGTCTGACTGAATGCCATTGTGCAGCACATGACCGCTTTGGGCCTACTAGGGGCTCAAGAGACATTCCTCAATGTGGCATTTGCACATTTATCTGGACAGTGGGATGGTATTAAGGTGATAAAGGGGCAGGGGATGGACAATGGGAGCGAGGAGAGCTCTAGGCATAGGGACAACTTGTGCAAAGAGGTGGAAGGGACATCCTACTTTGGAAGAACTAAAGTCCAGTGTTACAGGGAAGTGACCCACAGGTGGGAATCAGCAAGGGGCAGACTCTGCCTCCTAGGCCTGGGGGAGGTTTTAAGGATTTTTTATCTTCCTTCTAGGAATAACAGGTGATTTAAAACTTTCTACCATGTCAAGAGACTGGACCAGAGTGGTACTTTGAGTGGATACCTGGGCAACAGTGTGGCGTGGGGACTGGGCAACAGGGGGCACGAGGGTGCTGGGCCTGTGCTAGAGCCAGAATGCCAGAGCAGGGTTGGTTGGTAGGCAAGGTAGAGCTGGGTGTTTTAAATTCATGAAATAATTACTCTTTTCTTTCATGTTTTTTTCTTTTTAATATTAAAAAGCTCTTACTTGGAAATAATTTCAAGAATAAAGATAGGAGACAGTATACTCATATACCCTTTACTCAGATTGCTAACATTCCAAGTTATTTTTAATTGCAACAGCAGCACTTTCTGTTTAGCGACATATCATAAACAAGATGGCAGTCTCCTCCCTTCCCATGTCCTCAGGGTTGCTAATTTTGTGAATTTGGAGTGCATCCTTCCATACCTCTTTCTAAACTCTGTGCCTGGGAGATTGACCAAGGTGGCTGTGCTGGGGCGGGGAGCTCCTTGCCTGGTCTGAGGACTCTTTTCCATGCTGAGCTGGGTACCGTGATGGCTCAAGGACAGGGAGTGAGGTGGGAAAACCATAGGCTGCTGACAGTGGTCCCAGCAGGGCAGGTAAGGAGAGTGGACGGTGTGAGCAGAGGGGGCTGAGAGGATTGGGATGGTCCTAACAGGGATTCTAGGGGGCACCCGAGGTTCTTCCTCCCCTCCATCCTCTGGAGTTTCTACATGGCCACATCCTGCCATAGTGGAGGGACCTTGTTAGGCCTCTACTGGTGGAACCATGAAGACAAGGACAAAGGGACAGTGTCCGTCCTGAGTGGTATGTGGGGGAATGGTGTATGTAGGGGAGGGGCTTAGTTTTGATGACTTCAACACCAGCTGGGCTGGGGTACACCACCTCCACTCTGCACACTGGCCCCCCTCCAGGGAAGGAGGTGCAGGATGGCTGCAGGCCCAGCTGGTCCTGGTGGTCACTGATTGTGTTTCCACAGCTCCTTGGTCAGCTTGATGGAAACATTCAATGAGAAGGCCGAGCAGCTGGTGGAGATTCTGGAAGCCAAAGCGGATGGGCAGACGCCAGTGTCCATGCAGGATATGCTGACCTGCACCACCATGGACATCCTGGCCAAGGTGATGGATGGAGGACTGAGTGGGAGCCCCAGGGGCAGAAGCCTCTTCCGCTCCTTGCCCTCCTCCCCCCCTGCTGTTCCACCTATCAACGACTCCTTCTCTGGCCTGGGATTTCATATATTCTATTCCTTAAATGTTCAAAACAATCTAGTGTGAGATTGGAGCTACTAACTTACCCTCTAGAAATGGATGCCAGAGGTCTGATCACCGGCCCAGGGCCAGTCAGTGTTCAGAGCTAGATTGGCCTAACGCCCGGGTCAAAGCCTACCCCAGCCCGTCACCCCACTCGGTGTGGCTTGGCTTCTCACCCCGCAGACGCAGAAGTGGTAAGGACAGCCAGTCGCTGAGCGGGGAGATCCCGTGAGTCCTCTTTGACAATTCACAGGCGAGCGGGTGCAGACAGATGCTCAGGGAACGCTGCTCAGTGGGTCCGGGGAGGCGTCTTGTCAGAGAAGGAAGTCGGGGGCTACTGAGTTACCACTGCTCGGATTTTAATCCTCCCCAACTCCCATGGGGCTAGGACCTAAGGTCGCTGCAAGGAAATGACGCTGGGATGCGGAGCTACCCCATGCCCAGCCTGGGTCTCGGCTCTGGCCTGGGTCTTCCGTCCTCCTGCCCCTTCGGTTTGACCAGCCCTTCTCTCCCCAGGCAGCTTTTGGGATGGAGACCAGCATGCTGCTGGGTGCCCAGAAGCCTCTGTCCCGGAAAGTGAAACTGATCCTGGAGGGCATCTCCGCGTCCCGCAACACCCTGGCGAAGGTACTGCCCTGTCACGACCGGCTGCCAGGGCTAGTCGTCCTCGTTTGCTGGGGCACCTCCTCCTCCAGTCGTATTTTTCCAGGACGGATTTGGTGTTCTGGCACGTCCGAAGTGACTTCTGAATCAGTTAGGGCTTGCAGGCCTCTTCCAAAGTAGAGGCTGTGTGTCGGTCAGGAGTAACCACCCAGCTGAGGAGGGCTGTGGCGTCCCGAGTGTCTTCTGCTTTCTGGGCCACTCTCTGCCACCTCCTTGCGCTGAGATGGCTGCTGCGGCTCCAGCTCTCTGCTCCTTATTCCAGGCATGAGGAAGGAAGAAGGGGGGAAAGGTGGCACTCGAGTCGACTCAGGTGGACGCCCAGTTCCCTGGGGTGCCCGCCTCTGAGCTTGCTGTCCCCGGACACCACTCCATCTTGTCGGCAGTGATCCCAATTGGCCTTGCTCTGGCTGTGGTTCCCCACTGCCTCGGTCCCTCAGGGACAAGCCTTTATGTCCAGTGCTAAGTGGAGATTTCCAGGCTTCTCGCCCGTCATTTCTAGGTCTGGTGCAGAAAGGGGAAGCTGGTGTCTGGGCTTAGCCTGCCCTCTTGCTCTGGTCTCCCTGGCTACTTTATATTTTCTAGAACTTCCTCCTAGTCCTCCGACTCGGGCTTGCTGGTGCTCCAAGTCACTTTGGAGCTGGGGCGGGGTAGGGTGCATGTCCACGGGACCACCCCGAGCCCACTCTCCTTCAGTTCATGCCAGGGAAGTGGAAGCAGCTGCGCGAGATCCGGGAGAGCATCCGCTTCCTGCGCCAGGTGGGCAAGGACTGGGTCCAGCGCCGCCGGGAGGCCCTGAAGCGGGGCGAGGACGTGCCTGCGGACATCCTCACGCAGATCCTCAAAGGTGCGGCGCTTCCGCAGGGCTGCAGGGCGGGGTGCCAGGGTGGGGGTGGAGCGCTGTGCACCCCAGATGTCCCCGTCTGGCGGGAGGGGAGAGTGGCTGGGTCCTCCCGTGCACGGCGGGAAGGGGGAGGCTGTCGTGGGCCCACCGCCAGGCCTGAGCCCCTCCTTGTCTTGCAGCCGAAGAGGGGGCCCAGGACGATGAGGTTCTCCTGGACAACTTCGTCACCTTCTTCATTGCCGGTTCGTAGCTTCAGCGCTGGCCAAGGGCTCAGAGCTTTGGGGAGGTGATGGGAACGGGGTCCCTTAAACCCTGCCGTGCTTATCTTCTCAAGTTCCTCTGTGGCCTTGGGGGGCTGGGGTGAGGGGCACAAGTCTCTGCCTGCAGGAGCCTGGCGGCTCTCGGTGGGCTCTGGCCTGGGGCTTTGTGGGGCTGCCTGTGCAGGGCTCGGGGGATCTTCGGGGTGTGACTTCAAGGCTCCCCTTCGCTTAGAATCTAGGGGAGGTTTGCCTTGGACTAGTGCAAAATCACGCGCTGACCAAGCCACTCAGGTCCCTCGCTCCTCAGATATTGCCTAAGCGTTGCCGGTCCATGCCGGACAAAAGCACTGTGAGGATGTCAACTCCCCATTTGGGGTGCTGGACTTGGACCCACAGCCCAGGGCAGCCCCAGAGGGAGAAGGAATTTTATAGGAATATTGAGTATCAAAAATGTGGACAGTTCTCCCGAATGGCGAAGGCTGAAATCTCTACCCTTCGTTGGGTGACCAAGGATGGACGTTCTTATTTTCAGTAGGTCCTGCCTGACATGCATCAGTTTTAGCTTTGAGTCGTCAGCAGAGGGAAGAACAAACTGTCAGCTTTTTGTCAGCAAACTTAGGGGGCAAGAAGGAAGTCACTCACAAAATGGTGTGAGTGTTGCAAAGTGTTCCCACCCAGAACACGCCTCGCACCTTTCAGGGATCCTACAGTGCCTCTTCCTCCAGGAAGTCCTCAGGGCTTGCCCTCACCTCCACTAGCGGCAGCTCCTGGGGTATGGGGCTCCTTTCTGCCCACACATCTCCCAGAGTCCTGTATTTATTGGTAGTAGTAGATGAGGTCTGGCCTTCAGCTTGGTGAGTCAGGGGTGTGTGGTTTTGCTCACCTGTGTATTTTGGGGTACCCATGCAGTAGGTAGCCATAAAGATCGAATGAAATGGGGCAGGGGAAACTGGGGAGCAGAGAAGGGACAGTCCGCAGTCTGGGGGGTCTGGAACTGGATGGCAGGGCACAGCAGGGATAGCCGGCCTTTGCCCCAGGAGCCAGGAACTGGGCTGGGATGTGGCTCCTTGCAGGCTGGCTTCAGGTCCAGGCCTCTGCTTCCTCACCCCAGCCCATCCCTGAGCCCGTGCCCAGACACGGGGGGCTGGGGGGGGGCCAGGGCCACCTTTCTCTCCTCCCCTCTTGCCCAGGAAACCAAGCAGCAGCTCCACAGAGCCTGGGGACTTACGGCTGCTTCTGCCGCCCCCCTCAGCTCCGCTCATGGGGTGCCCTTCTGTCCTCCCACCCTGGGAGCTGCTGACTGTGAGGTGTAGGCCCTTCTCTGGCCGCCCTGAATGTCTGGCCGGTGCTTGTCCTGGAGGAAATCCGCAGAACCCGGCTGCTGCCCTTGGGCGGGGTCAGCTCCTGACCCGTTCTGGGAGCCGCCTGCAGCAGGACATGTGCCTCGGGCTGGAAACCCGCGTGGTGGGCCCAGCCCACCCTCCTGCCGGCGCCCTAGGAGGCACTTTCCTCCCCCTTCGGCTTTGACCTCAGTCGTGGCGATGAACGTCCCTTGGCCAGGAAGCCTCACGGACGCTGGGGAGGGGTTTTAGCGCGGGGAGGGGACGCGTGGGCTGACGACCTGACTTGGCGACACGGCTGGCACGGGGCAGTGGAGGGGACAGCACTACCCCTGTGCACCCAGTTTAGCGTGGGCAGCTGTGACCGCCGGCACCGCCCTTGGCCTGCAGCCCATGCACAGCTGCCAGCCACCCTCCTCCTCTCCGCAGGCCACGAGACCTCTGCCAACCACTTGGCATTCACGGTGATGGAGCTGTCCCGCCAGCCAGAGATCTTGGCGAGGTAGGGAGGGAGGAGCGGGGTGGGGGCTTCCTTGACTTGACTAGAAGGTGGCATCTGAAGTCCTTTTCTAGAGGCCCACCTGTCCCTACCTCTCATGACTGTGTGTCCAGCTTCTTGCTACCTCAGGGCCTTTGCACATGCCATTCCCGCTTATAGAAGCTCTTTTCCCTGTTTACTTTTTTTATTTAAAAAAAACTGGAAACCTCTCCTCTCCCTCCCCTCCTCGGGTTCCTCTTTCCTCTCACTCTGCCTCCCCTTCCCCTTCTCTCTTTCTTGCCCTCCTCTCTCCCCTTCCACCTTCTCTCCCTCTTCCCCACACGGCCCACCTCTGCTCTCCCTCCTCTCATCCTTCCCCTCCTTGGTTTTCTCCTCCCCTTTCTCTTCCTTCCTCTCCCCTTCCCCCCTGGAAGCTCCCAGCCTCCTTCCGGTCCCCACTGCTCTTTCCCTGGGCCAGTTCGCTTTACGTCTAGTTCAGTCATGAGACAGAAGGTCCGAGAGGGGGGGACTGGAGCCCTTCCCTTCCCCACCATGCGCCCAGTGCCCAGCCAGGAGCTGGCACTGAGGACTGGACAGAGGCCAGCCAAAGTGCTGAGGAAGCCCTGCGCCAGCCGGCGAGAGCCAGCGAGAGCCCAGGGGTCAGGGGTCGCCGCCGCCGGGAGAAGGTGCTCAAGCCAGGCCGCTGGTTTCCATAGACACAGCAGATCCCTTCCAGGACGGGTGCAGGCCCAGCCAGAGCTCAGCGTGGGTGCGGGCAGTGGGGAGGCCGGGGTTCGCACCTGTCACTTGCATGGCAGGCGCAGGAAGGCCGGAGCAGATGCAGCTTCCTGGGCCCGGGTGTGGACCGCCTCGCTCTTCAGGGACCTGGGAAAGAGCAGGGGAGTTACAGCCACAGTGAGGAGCCACCTGGGGCACCAACCCCTACCTTGCCCTTTTAGCTGTCTCTGTGAGTGCAGACGGTGGCCCTAGGTGCACTTACAGTGTTGTGCAGACGTCACCACCGGCCACCCAGGATTGCTTGATCACCCTGACTGAGATTCTGTCCCGGCTAAACACGGACTCCCCGCTCCCCTGTTGTAGTGGCAGGAAGGGCACAGAGCAAGTTCTGGATGGTTCTAGCAGGCAGGGTAAAGGAAGGAGTCTTGGAGCCCTCGGGGGCTTTTTCGGTTTTATTTACAGGGGTGGCCAGGTACATGGCAGGCAAGGGTGCCGGGGGGCCGGGAGGCTGGCAGGCCTCCTAGCCCCCGGCGCTTCTTACTCTCTGCTTCTGCTGCTGTTGCTGCTGTTGCTGGTCTTGCTATTGCTGGCGTCCTGTGACGCCGCCCTCATATGCCCGTGTCCAACCCAGGTGCGCCCACTTGCACATGCCCACCTAGGCACGCACGCAGCACCGCAGGTGTCTATCCTTATACTAATGGCAGGAGGGCGGAAAAGCCTGAGACTTTTCTCTCTGACCCTATACCTGTCCAGCCCACAGCCCCACCCTCTGCTTGCTGCGACTGTGACCCTCTGGGGACCTCGTCCAGGTGGAATCAACAGTACTTGCTGCTGTCTGAATGCTTCACTCAGCAACACATCCTGAAAATGTGTGTGACAGTTTTGCCATTCCTTCCTTTTCAGGGCTAAGTAATATTCCAGTTGCTGGCTGGCCCCTCTGGCTTCCTCACTGGTGTCTGTGGACACCTGGGCTGCCCCCACCTGTTCACTGTTGCAGATAAGCCTGTACCTATGTACTGACCTATGTGCCTGTGCACTGACCTATTTGAGGCCTTCCTTGCATTCTTTGTGGGACCACTGGATCAGACAGTACGTCTACACTGCCTGCAGGAGGCACCACCTGACATGACCCGCATGCACCACACTGTTTGACAGCCCCCGCAATGCTCAAGGGAGTCGTTTCTCTGTGCCCTGCCTACCATGAGTCGTCTCCCATCTTTTGGTACCAGCCTCTCGCAGGTGTGAGCTCATCATCCTCGCAGGTGCGCCCCAGGCTTGCTCAGCGCAAGCCCACCTCCGTGTTGTTTCCAGCTGCAAGTGGCTGAGAACCAGCTGAGAGACAGGCCCTTGTGCAAAGTCCGTGTTCTGTGCCGTGGCTTATTTCCAGCAGCTGGTTCCTGGCAGCACACCCAGGCCCCAGAACACGGGCCTCGGCTTGGGCGTCCGGCTGGTTGTGGTGTTTCCAGGATGTCTCAACAATGGGGCTGTGGTGTGCGCAGGAGGGGTGCCCAGGCCTCCCTCTTCACGCTTCCTCCCACCCCACTTCTTTTTAATTTTTTCCCTTATTTATATATATTTGACATCAACTGTGGTCCCCATTTCCTACACCAATTCTCCAGGGCACCGTCACCTCAGTCCCTTGTGCACTTTCTGCCTCACCCCAGTCCTCCCCACACCACCCCCACTTCTTAAGACGCGTGTGGGGCTCTCTTCGTGGAGGTGACCTTGCCTTGGCCCGCAGGCTGCAGGCGGAGGTGGACGAGGTCGTCGGCTCCAAGAGGCACCTGGACTGTGATGACCTGGGGAGGCTGCAGTACCTGTCTCAGGTGTGCGGGTGGGCGGATGTGGGCGCCTCGCGGCGTGAAGCCTGCTGCCCCGAGCCCACTCTGTTCAGTGCTCGAACTCCCACACTGAGCTCCGGGAGAGGAACTGCGTGCGGCACGGTCTGCGAGCACCGGGCCACGCGCGGCTGGGCGGCCCTGGGCCCGGCCCAGCACTTGGCGCCTCCTGGCTGATGCAGCCGCCGAGCCAGTGCTACTTGCAGAGCTGGGCCGGGCGCGGCTCCCGAAGCCCTGAGCTCTGTCCCAGGGAGCTGGGCCCTGCAGGGCCTGCAGAGTAGATAGGCTGCTGCGGGAGTCCTGCTGGGGGCGCGGGGCGCGGGGAGCCTGGTCTGGGGTCCCCACCTGGGCCGTACCCCTGTGGCCTCGCACAGCCCCTTCTCCTCTGGGCCCCACCCCGCCCGTCACTTGAGGGTTGGCCATGAAGGTGAGGCTGACGCCAGGGGTCCAGATGCGCCGGGCTCGGTGCACACTCCGCTGTGTGGCGGGGCGCACGGGTGCAGGCCCCTCCGCCCGGTCTCCCAGCTCCCCCCCTCGTGGCTCCTGCAGGTCCTCAAGGAGTCGCTGAGGCTGTACCCGCCAGCCTGGGGCACCTTCCGCCTGCTGGAGGAGGAGACCTTGATCGACGGGGTCCGAGTCCCCAGCAACACCCCGCTCCTGGTGAGTGGGCCCTGCCTGCCTGCCCCCCACCGCCAGCCGGGCTGTCCCTGCGGCTGAGGGACAACGGTGCCTCGCTTGGCCCGAGGGTCTTTTCTTCTCCCTTCACCCTGTCGGTGTGAGGTTACAGCGCACGCTCCCGGAAGGGTGGTGCCCGTGACGCTGAGGCTGCTGAGGCTCAGAGAGGTTGGGTCACTTTCCTGAGGTCCCACAGCCACGAGGTCCCGGTCCTTGTCCCTTCTCTGGCCCTGTGACAGCTCCTTCTCCCACGGAGATTGGTTTCTCTCCTCTTCGTCTTTACATTGTTTCTTTCTTGCTCACCTGTTTTGGAGACAGAGGCATGCAGAGCCATCTCCCCTAAACTACTGCCGCCCGAGCTAGCACGCGCCATCTGCACCGTCCCCGCTCTGTCGCAGGGTCTGCTCTCTCGCCCCGTCTGCGGTGGTCCGGGAAGTGTGTGCACAGGGCACGCTGCCGCCGTGTCGCGCGTTCGGGGTGCTCGGCACTGGAGAGGCTCCAGGCTGGTAGCCTGTCCTGTCCATACCTCCTGGGGCACTGAGCAAGCTAGTGTGTGATGGGCTATTTGTGTGACCTTTGCACACTTTAGTCTCCAACTCGTTCCGATGGGCCCCGCTGTGCGCCTCCCCTCCCCCCTTGCTCCTTTGCCTCTTCTGGCTTAAATGTCTTCCGTGTCTGGCGCTCTGCATTTGTTGTTCTGTTGTTTCATAGCAGCCCTTTGAGACACCTCTCATGTGTGGTTCGGTGCTGATAAAGCTTTTTGGATTTGGTTTTTAATGCATACAAGAGCTGGGGCACAGACCAGAGGTACGGGAGGAGTCACCAGAGGTGAGAGGAGCCACCAGAGACAGAGCGGGGAGCAGAGCAGGCAGACTGAATGACACACACTGCAGAGGGGAGCAGCGGGCGAGGCAGGAGCGTCTGCTGCGCCTTATGGGTCAGCTCCCTGGCTGGGGATCGAACTTGTGCTGCAGTGGCCGTGGTCGGCTTCATAGTGCTGCGCCTTGACTCCTTGGTCACCAGGGAGGCCCAACTGTTAAGTTTTTTTTTGCTTCTCAGTGAAGCTTCTTCCTCTTCCTTCTGTTTTGAATGTTAATCTTGCAGGGTAGAGAATTCTGGGCTGGAAGTCTTTTTCCCTTGTGATTTGAATATCTTTTTCCTTTGTACTTTGAAGTACTTTGATATCTCCTGCCAGTCCCTTCATGCGTGTCGTGTTTTGACTGAGAAGCCCACCAGCCATGGATGGTAAGCCTTACAGGTTACCTTTTTTTTATTTTTTAAAGATTTATTTTATTTATTTATGCACACAAGAGCTGGGGTGCAGGCCAGAGGCACAGGAGGTGAGAGGATTCACCAGAGACAGAGTGGGGAACAGAACAGGAACATCGATTGAAACACACTGCTGAGGGATGAGTGGGGAGTTCAGGAGAGGTCTGCTGCGCCCTGTGGGTCACCCCCTGGCCAGGGATCGAACTCGTGCTGCAGCGGCTGTGGATGCTTCATAGTGCTGAGACTTAACTACTGCGCCACCAGGGAGGCCCTACCTTTTTTTCTTTTGATATTTTTTGTTTTCTATTCTTTCGACTGTTTTATTGGTGTGAGTGTATCTGATACTATTTTGTGTGGGCTTCTTTGCCCCTCTTGGATCAGAATGTCTGATTCATTTCCCAGCTTGAGATGTTTTCAGCAATTAAAAAAAAACAACAACTCTTCTATGCCTTTCTTTTTCTCTCTCTGGGACCCCCATGATGCAGATGTTATTTCTTTAAACAAGCCCAAAGGATTCTGCATGATTTTCATGTTTTCATTCAGGTTCTCTGCGTTCTACATGCCTTTCTCTGGCCCTGTGCTTTGGCTGATTCTCTCCCTTGCATCTGGCTGTCTGCTGTTGGGCCCCCAGTGTGTTTTTAAATTCTGTTAGTGTCTCTGAGCTGTTACTCCAAATTTGTTGCTGTTTCACATCCTCATTGTTTGAGTTTCAGTGTTGCCAGAACTGTTACCTTGAATTCCCCTTCTGCCATGTTCTGCTGGCCTGAGACCAACCTCTGGGTTTTTGTTCCTGCACTTGCCGTATGTTCTTCCGTCTCCGCATCTTCAGTTTTTATGGCTTGTAGCAGGGATTGACCTTGGGATGATGCTTCTGTACCTGTTGAAGTCACTGGAGCTGGCCCTGTGACAGTAGGTTCCGAGGCAGGGGGCACCAGAGAACCCCTCTATGAGATCAGGGACCAGGTGCCTCTCGCTCTGCTGGGGGTGCCAGAGTTGTACGGTAGGGACCCACGGGGTCCCGCCTCTAGGCCAGCAGCTCAGTCTAGGTCTGTGTGTTTTACAGTCACGTCACTTCCACCTCTTGCCACGTTTGAGCCTCGATGCAAAGTCCATTTGCCTTTGGGTTTTAGCCTGGGGTAGGGTGTGGCAGGTGTTTTTAAAAGTCCACCTCTGTTTTAAGTAGTAGCCTCTTCGGGAGGAAACCCAGTGATCAGGCACCTGTTTTTCTTGGAATGTTCTGGTCCTGCTGTTCCAGGTGCAAGCCTCGGCCCAGGCCAGCCACCCTCACTGCGCATCCCCAGGCCCAGCTGCTCCCTCTGGGGCCTCTCCCTCGGCTCGTAGGTGGCAGACTTCCGGGTCTTCTCTCCGCCTGCATCCATGCCTGTGACCAAATCTCTTCCCATAAGTCCAGCAGCCATCTTGGACTAGGCTAATAGTCCCAACTAACCTCATTTTAACTTAAATACCTCTTTAAAGCCTCTCCCCACAAATGCAGTTATATTCTGAGAACTTCAACACAGGAGTGGGGCGTGGTGGACACAGTCCAGACACAGCAGGACCCACTTTTACCTCTACGAGTGAGAGTGGTGCTCAGCCCCGGCTGCTAGACCTGCCCAGGGCTCTGCCAGCCTTCTCCAGCCATCAAAGCGTCATCCGTTCATCTATTTGTTCTCCCCCAACCCTAGGCCAATACCATCTGCCTTATGACCCTCTCTCCTGATGCCCTCACATCTGGTAGACTGACTCTCAACCCAGATGTGCAAACCCCAGGACCTTGGGTGGGAGACCCCACTCCCAGCCCTGCTGCTGGTCAGCTTGGTCATTGCAGGCCAGCCCTCCCCATCCCCAACCTGTGACAGCCTTATAAGATGGGGACAAGTGTACCTCACTTGTGGCTTATTGAGAAGCGCCCACAGGATCACCTGTATGTAGTATGTATGTAGTATGTACCTGGCAAACGCCTCTGGCATGTAGTACGTGCCCTCGCATGACCGCAGGCCCCTCCCCACCTCATGTCTTCACTCACTTTTCAGAGCTCAGCTTCAGGTCTCCTGCCCCCCACCCCCAGCTGCCTTGGGCTCTGCACCAGGGAATCAGGGCCAGAGCCGGCTCAGAGGGCTACTGAACGCAGGGCAGGTGAGACAGGAGAGGCCAGGGCCTGGGAAAGTGGCCCAGTCAGCACCACGGGGTGTAGGCAAAAGGCCGCCACGTGCCATCGGGCCCGAGTTGAATCCGTTTGGTCACTAATTTTCCAGGGGACCTCAAGCAAGTCTTAAACCTCCTTCTGAGCCTCAGTTTCCTCATCTGTAAGAGGGGTCACTGTAGCTCCCCGACAGGGCCGGACCAAGACTGGGACAACCAGCCTGTCCCCTTCTTCCTCTTGGAGATCGATGAGACCCCACCCTGGCTGTGATGGGGGGATGGGGGGAGCTGGGGGGAGAGCAGAGGTGGGCACGGAAGTATGGGGCACCGCTCTGCTCCCAGTGACACCACTGGGAGCCACGGGCGGGGGAGGTGCAAGAGCACTGTGCTTGGAACGGAGGCTAGCAGACCGTGTGCCTGACAGTTCAGCACCTACGTGATGGGGCGGATGGACACGTACTTTGAGGACCCGCTGACCTTCAACCCTGATCGCTTTGGCCCGAAAGCACCCAAGTAAGCTGCTCTCGGGGCTGTGCACAGTGGGGCCCCGGGGGGCAGGGCGGGGCTCAGCGGCCTCTGTCTGGCCTCTGAGCTGCTGTTCCCGCTGCGTCCACAGCCTTCCAGAGGGCTGCGATGTGGCTCCCTGCTCTGCCCCTTTTGCTGTGGGGGAGCTCGCAGCCCAGAGAAGTTAGGAAAGTTGTCCCAAGGCGGAGACAGTGAGCGGCAGAGCTGGGGTTCGAGCCCGGCTCAGACCGTTTTAAAGCCCCCCGACAGCCAGTGCCTGCTCCTGGGTGGCTGCATTTCCCTTCCTGGTTCCTCTCTGGGGGCTAGAGCACGGCTGCTCCCCTGGAGGTGGCTGCGGGAGGCTGGGCGTGGGTGCCGGCAGTGGTGGGGAGGCAGGCCCAGCTATGCCAGAACTGGACGTGCGGTGAGGGGTGAGGATGGGTGAGGGAGTGGCGAGGGTCCTGGGCAAGTGGCTTGTCTCTCTGAGCCCCAGCGTCCCCACGCGCGAGGGGGTGCTAGCTCCTTCCTAAATGCACAGGAACGCCATGAGAAGGGGCTGACCCAGGGCGTCGGCAGAGCCAGCCTGAGTGTGAGTGTGCCGGTGACTGTCTTGGCGCTCACCCCTACCTCCCACGCCTCTCCCCTGCAGGCCGAGGTTCACCTACTTCCCCTTCTCTCTGGGCCACCGCTCCTGCATCGGGCAGCAGTTTGCTCAGGTAGGAGGCCCGTGTGGGGGTGACGGCCTGGGGCTGCCTTGTCCTGGGGGGGAGCATGTCTGGGTGGGCTTGGGACCCTGGGCCTGGGGCTGGCCACCGTGATGCCATCCTCCCTGAGTCCCTCCTCCCTCCTCCGGCTCTGCCCCCGCACAGATGGAGGTCAAGGTGGTCATGGCCAAGCTGCTGCAGAGGCTGGAGTTCCGGCTGGTGCCCGGGCAGCGCTACGGGCTGCAGGAGCAGGCCACACTCAAGCCCCTGGACCCCGTGCTGTGCACCCTGCAGCCCCGGGGCTGGCAGCCCGCGCCCCCGCCCCCACCCTGCTGAGGCCCCAGGGCAGCACTGGACTCCTCAGGCGGCGCACCCGCCTCCTCCCACAGCCCCCCTGCTGCCCCCGCGCCCTGCGCGCAGCCCCTCCGCGCGGCTCCCCGGGCCCTCTGCTCCTGCCCCTCGCGCTCCTGCCGCTGCGAACTCCTGGACCCGCGCCCTTCCTGGACGGACCCTCTCGCTTCTCCCAGCTGCCACCCAGACGTGCTGTCCCCCCACACTGCACAGGCCACTGCTTCTGCTGAGACCCCCTAACTCTTGCTAAAGCTCCCCACATCCCAGGGTCCTCTTCAGGCTTCCCTTCCTGCAGGAAGCCACCCCTGCACCCCCGGCCGGGCCAGGGGCCCCCTCTGTCCCTCGGTCACCTGTGCTACCTCTAACACTACTGACCACACCATATCGTGAGTGTCCTTCGACCACGGCCGACGCCCTGCCAGGCAGCCGCCTCCGGCTGGCTCCGCGTGCGGTCCTCTGAGCCCCCGCGCCGCCTCGGCAGGCCGATGCTCAATAAATCCGCGCCGACTGCATGAACGAACATCCAGCCGCGGGCGCTCTGGCCTGTGTGCTCCTCTGTAAAGCGGGGTGGTGTGGGGGGCGCCCCCAGAGTACACAGACATCGCCTCCGGGGCCGCGCTGAGGGAGGAGCCCGCGGAGGCGGCTCCGGGTCAAAGGCACCCCAGCCCTGACCCTTCCCTGTCCAGGTGCGGCGGGAGGCGGGGCTCCCAGGCAGGGTTTTGAGAGCGGGTTTGAGCCATCAGGGACCCAGCACCTTCGGGGTCCAGCCCACTCTCAGCAAGGCACCGCTGGCTCCCCAGGTGGCCCCCCAGAGGCCAGCCACTCAGGGCCTCTCCTGGGGGCAGCTGGGTGCAGCCGGCCTGCACGCTCGGCGGGGGGCTGGCTCTGCGCACGCACGTGCGCCCCTTCTGGCCTCCTGGCCGGCTCCGCGGGGGGCTGACCTCGCGGGGTGGGGGGGGGCGCTGCTGACTCTTCTCTTCTGGGCTGGGCCTGCAGGCTGTGTGGCGTGGTGAGGCCGCCCAAACAGTGGGCCTGCCGGGCCCCGGCGCGGACAGCGGCCCGCCCACCGGCCCTCCTGTGCCTCTGGTGGCCCCAAACAGGACCACCGCCGAGGGAGCGCCCCACGGGGCAGATGGGCAGCTGAGGCTGGGAGGAAGTGGCTGTGCAGTTCAGCCGGTAGGCTGCACTGGGGTGGAGTGGGGGCACCGGGCAGGGTCCCTAGTGTGGGGGGCTGTGGAAGCGGCATGGGGGGCGGGGCGGGGACATGGGCGGGGGGGGGGTGCCGGCCTTGGGACCCCGCGGGGGGAGGCGCCTCCTGCTGCTGCAGGCCTGCCCAAGTTCTGCCCGCCCTCTCCACTCCAGTCCCCAGCCAAGGTCCCCAGAAGCCCCGTGGCTCTGGCCAGTTCTCAGTGTCTCCAGTGCCTCTTATTGCCCCGTTTGTAGAGGGCGCGGGGCAGCTCACGGCCTGGGTCTACCCCGGCCTACGGCCGAGTAGCCTCCTAGTGCCTCAGTTTCCCCAAGGTGAAATGGGGTCGCGAGGGCACTTTCCACATTGGATTGGGTGAGGTACAGGAAAGGGCCGCCCCCACGCGCTGGCCACTGGCTCCTCCCGGCTCACTCCCAGTGCCCACTGCCCCCGGGACCTGCCTGCGGGGCACTCGTAGCCTCCCACCAGGCCCCTCCTGCAGGTCCTCCCCGCCCCCCAGCCCCGCCCCGCCCCGCCCCGCCCCCTCGGCGCGGTCTGCTCATGCAGCGCTCGGTTCCCGCCGCATTTGAAGCACAGCCCGGCCGGGCATTCCAGGGTCACGACCTGGCGCTGTCTGGAGGGCTCCGGCCCCTGGACACGCGAAGGAGACTTCACTGCCCCTGACTTGGCGCGTCTCCACCGCCACGCCCGCCTCGCGCCACTGCTGCTCGGAGTCCTCGCGCGAGGCCAGCTCGCGGATGAGGACGTTCAGGCCGCAGCCGCAGCCTCGAAGTGCGCGCTCTGTGCTCCAGCGTGCACCGGTCAGGGGGTGCGCCTGCGTGCAGTTCCCAGAAGCGCCGCGCGGTGGCGCCCGGGCCAGCGCCCTGTGGCCGCGGTAGCGAGTGCTTTGGCTTCCCCCGCCCCGCAGGGGTGCGGCACCCAGAGCCGCCCTCGGCCTCGGGAAGGGGCCGGCCGGCCGCCCCCGGGAGTGATGGCTGCACAATTGTGCTGCTCCTCATGGGGCCAGAGCTGGAAAGGTCCAGGCCAGGGGGGCCCCAGGGGGTAGGATGATGCAGAGGGGACAGTCAGAGGGACCTCGGGGCCGGGGAGGGGCACCAGTGGCTCATGGGCGTTCCCCCCCTCCTGTGGGGCAGGACCCCCACATCCTCAGCTGGCTTGCCGAGGACATGTGACCCCAGGAGGTTGGAGACCCCTGGGCCGGAGGCTCCTACTCCTCATGTCTGCAGGGCCTCGCCCGGCTCCAGCCAGCCGGCCATGTCCCAAAATAGGCCCTGACGGGCTGGGCAGCCTGGGGGTATTTCTGACCAAGGGACTCCGGATGTCTCTGAACTTCGCTGACTCCCACCCCTCCGCAAGGACCCGGGGCCCTACCCAGCCTGGAGCGCTGAAGGACTCTGGCACCTGGCTCTCACACCTATGCCCCGGCGTGGCCGCCCCGAGCTGCCCCTGCTGGCGGGGTCTTGGGCCAGCCAGGCACCGTGGCACCCCAGCAGGAGGCAGCCTGGGGTCGGGGCAGTCTGTGGGCCTGGGCCCCAGCTGGGGTGCAGGGGTAGGGGAGGCCCCAGACACCCCCTCCGGCCGGCTTGAGGGCAGTGTTGTCCCTCTGTGCCTGGGCCCTGGCCAGGGCAGGGTGGACACTGCGTGTGGTCTGGCCACCCAGGGGGTGTAGGCGGCCCTAGCTTGGCCCCTCAGCCCCGTCCTTCCGTCCACCCCCCCAGGAGCCTGGGAGCCCCCAGACAGCAGCTGCCACATGGCGGGCGTCCATCCAGCGTTGACACACAAGACACAGGAGCTCTGGGACCAACCCATGCCAGGGACATGGGTGGCCATGGAGACTCAGTCTCAGGAAACAGAGAGCATTTCAGGAGCCAGGTTACACACGTGTAACCACATGTGCATGTGTGACCCCTCACATGGACACACTCCCCTGCACACACATGCATGTGCTCACAGGTGCATGCACACGCTTACAGGTGCACACACGTCTCTGTACACATGCGCACAGCTGCACACATGTACACAAACACGTGTGCACATGCTCACAGCTACACACGTGTTCACAGGAGCACATGCTTCCCTGCACATACATGTACGTGCTCATAGCTGCACACTCCCCTGTGCTCACGGGTGCACACATGTCCCTGCACACATGTGAACGCTCCAGCACATGCTACGCACTCATGCATAGGACCAGCCCACACTTACTGGCACAAGCTCATGCCACAAACACACGTGCACACACAGTCATGCAATACTGCACAAATGCACATCACGCAGCACACTCCCTGGTACATGTGCTTGCACACGCATGTGCACACAGGCGGTGGGCCCGCTGGAGGTCGCAGTGGCCTTGAGGACAGGAGCGCAGCTGTTTTCCCAGCACACGTTCCCATAGTGAAGGAAACAGGAAGGGGCAGGGACAGGAAGGGGAAGTGCCTGGGCGCACGGGCGGCCGCAGGGGACAGTCGCGGCCGGTGTGGGTGCGCCCGGGCACTGACTGCGGCAGGGTGGGAGGCGGGACCCCTCTCCGGGTGTCCGGACCTGAGCTCGCCCTCCTGCAGCCCCGGCGTCACCAGGCTGGCCAGCTGCCCGCCCGCCCAGGCAGGTTCGCGGCAGAGCCCCAGCCCTGGAGCCCCACCAGCTGCGGCCAAGGCCAGGCCTCTGTCTGGGCGCCAGGAGCCTCAGAGGCTGGAGCTCTCTCTGCAGCCCCCGCTTGTCCTGCACTGGGCACTGTGGCCCCTGGGCTGGACTCTGGGGGTCTTGGGTGCCTGCAGTGAGCTAGCCCCTCTGTTCCATGGTGTGCTGCCCGCCCACAGCCCCTAGGGGAGCCAAGGACAGGCTCCCGAGGGGAACTGGGCCTGGCAGCGAGGCCTCTCCAACATTCCTGCCTGAGGGCGGGACTTTGGGGTTCCTCCGGCCCCAGCCTGGCCCAGAGTGGGGTACACGGGGGCACATAAAGGCCCCACATGCGTGGGAAGGGAGGCACAGAGTGGGGCTGCCACCTGCCCAGGTCGCACAGCGAGGCAGCTCTGGCCCCACCGAGCCTGAGTCCCTCAGCCCCTGTGGGGGGCGAGAGCGTGATGCTGGGCACTTGGGTTGCTGCCTGGGCACAGCTGCCACCTACAGAGACCTGTGGATTGTGCTTCCCAGTCTGCAGAGCATGGCTTTGACATCGGTTAATCCCTGAGACTCCCACCTTGCCTGTGAGGGGCCCGAGCATCCGATTCTCCTTCCCATGTCCACCTAAGACTCCCAGAGCGGAGGAGGGAGGGGGGATCCTGGGTGCAGCATGGAGGGGGGTGGGGCTGTAGGATTCCGGTCTCACTGCTTTTTTTCTTACCTAAAAGAAAAATCTGTTAGGAGGGGCCAGGATGCCCAACGGTGCTGGGAATGGGGGCTTGCTGGGTGCATGCAGGACTTCCAGGGCTAGCAGTGGCAAAGGCCTAGCAAAAAGGACAATCTGGTCACTCTAGAGGGACCCCAAAGCCATAGAATCTAACACCCGCCCAGTGGCTATCCAGCCCAGCTTACATACCTCCAGAGACGGGGAGCTCATCACCTTCCCGGACAAACAGACTCCACCAAGAGATGGACACCGCTAGTACCAGGCACGGGCCCAGTGAGGCCGGAGCTGGCAGGGTGAAGTGTGGGACTGTGGCCAGTCTTCGGGGGGACAGGCTTCTCAGAGGAGGCAGGGCAGGCAGAGGGGGCCAGGCCAGGAGGTCTGGCATCACCCGCAGGACGGGGCACTCGGGAAGTCCGGCAGCTCACCCTCTATCTTTACCCCTGGCCTGGGAAAGGCCTCAGCGCCTGCGGGGTTGCTGCACGGAAGCCTCAACTGCTTCACCCCCCCCCCTCTTTTTTTTTTTTTTTTTTTTTGAGGCTCATGGACTCTTAGCACCAGCATTTGCCTCTTCCTCTAAGGAGCCCCCCTGACTCCCAGTTTTGGATGCCTCCTCTTCTAAAATATCAGCCTTCTCTCCTCACACCATCACCACCCACTGGCTGCCAGGAACCCCGCCCCTCTCCCACTGAGCGTTCCCACCTCTTAGCATTTACCTGCTGGCCTCCCTTTCTGGAAGACCCATTCTTCTCCCGAAAACACTTTCAAGTGTCACTTCTTCCAGGAAGCCCTCCAGGGTCTCTCTGATTAGGGCTGACCAGCCCCTCTCCCTTCTCTTTAAGCCACTTCTCTCCCGCTGCTCTGTTTACAGAACTGGTTGCACCTGAAGCCCAGGATGGGGGTGGGTGTTGGTGACCCAGCAGAGCCCAGCCCTGGGACAGTGCCCACGGGAACTCGGCCAGAGCCACCCACTTGCCTCACTGCCCTGGCCTCTGGCTCAGGCCTTAGCCAGACTTCCCTGCACCTGTGGAGACCCAGGGGACTGGAATGGCTCTCAGGCTGGCACACTAAGTGCCCGCGGGGTCTGTGTCTCAGCTAGCGTTTCCCGCTCGGGGCCCAGGGGCTGCCTCTGCTCCTTGCACACTCATCACACGTGCAGCTCAGCATGTGGGCGCCCACGCATGTTCCGCAAGGGCCGCACCTTCCTGTGGTGACTGACAGCGGGATCCAGAGTCAGTTCCGGTCACACCCAGCTGGCCGGGTGGCCTTGGGTGGGTCACTGAAGTCCACCCGTGACACAGAGAGGCTGGTCACCGCTGCCTCGAGAGCTGAGGGTGGCGGCACCCATCTCGGCCCTGCACACATGCAGCAGCGGCCTCACGCCGGGGGTTCTCCTCTGTGTTTGCAAAGCCCCTCGCTGGGCAGCTGGAACCGGCTGCAGGGAGAGAGCACGCAGCCGTTCGGGGTCCTCAGCTGGGGCTGGGGACTGACCAAGCACCCAGGGGTGCAGTGGTTTCTCAGGCGACACTCCCAGGCTGCCCGGGAGGGGCCCGGGCGAGGAGGGCAGTGCCCAGATTTATCCACCAATCACGCAGGCTCCTGGCTCCGACTGGGGCTTGCTCTTATCTGCCCAGCCTGCGTGGGGGTGGCCACTGGCCGGCCGGCGGGGGCGGGGCACTGCTGGGGGACGGGACTCCCGGCAGGGCAGGCAGCCCCAAGCCCCACCGGGAGGGTGACGGCCGCTGAGGCGCTGCGTGTCCTGCAGGCTGGTGACCGGCTGCGCGCCCACCCCCTGCACCATGTCAGACGGCGAGGGCCCCTCAGCTGGTGAGTGGCGGCGCTATATTTACCCGCTAAGGCTCCAGTTGCACAGCCAAGGCCGCCGGTGGCTGTGGGCACTGGGCCCCCCGGGCTGCAGGCAGCTGTGCGGCTGGACCCCCCCCCCCCCACCCCAGCCTGCTGTCCGAGGGCGGCACGCCTGGACTTTCAGAGCTGAGTTCTGCCGCGACCTGGCTTCCTGAAGGGGCTGGGCAGGAAGCTGAAGCAAACCCCTCCCCACTGCCCCCCTCCCCACTGTCCGCGGGGTGGCAGGCGCTGACCCAGGGGGCAGCGGGGCCTGCCCGGAGACTGGGCGCCTGGTGGGCTCGGGCCCTGAGCCCTGGAGCCGCTCGCAACCAGCGTGTGTGGGCTTGCTGAGGCTGTGCTAGGTGGGCACTGCTCCTGGGCCCCAGGCCCTCTGGGGGTCCCGAGACATGGCCTGCCAGCCGGAGGCAGGCCCTGCGAGGCCACCCGTGCTCTCGGTGCGAAGAGGCCAGGACACAGGCGGGCAGGGGCGGGCTGTGCCCACACGCCTCCGCCCTGCAGGGTGAAGGGCCAGGCTGTGCCCCTGGCTGGCCGCCCCGGCTCTTCTGCTTGGAGACGAGCTGTGAGGTCAGCCCAGGTGGGCAGGGGCTGTGGGCGCCAGTTAATCAGGGCACATCTGGGGCTGGGGCCAGGTGCCATGGGTCAAAGCCCAGTTCTTCCACTCCCGGGTTAGGTGGCCTCGGGCAGGTGGCTTCGCTGCTCTGGTCTACGTCACCTGGCGACAAGGGAGACGTGCGCGATGGCACCTGAGCCACAAGTGTCATGAACGTGGTGGTGAAGGCGGAAGGCGGCCGGAGCCTGGTGTGAGTGCCCAGGTGCCTGTGTGGATGCAGCATGTGAGTCCTGGCCAGGAGCCCGGGGCCGGGCCCGCTGGTCTCTGTCTGGCCCCGCAGCAGGGCCCAGGGGTCACTATCTGTCCAGCAACGCTTTGGCGACGCAGGTGCACACCAAGTCACAGGTCCCGGGCCGCGTGTGGGTGATGGCAGAGTGGCCTCTCCTGGGCGCCCACGGGCGGCCCCAGGGCCTGCACTGGCCGAGCCCGCGCCAAGCTGTGTGTGTGCGTCTGCATGGGGGGCGCTGAAGACTCCGCTGACCTCGCCCCTCCCTGGCGCCTGTGGCCTCGGATGCCAGGAATTGTCCGCCGTGGCAGTGGAGGCCATGGGGCCACTCTGGGGGAGGGGGCAGCAGGCGGGTCCTGCTGGCCAGCTCTCCATGCCTGACTCGAACAGGAATAGCTCTCCCCTCCACAGGGACACGGCCCTGGTGTTAGCAGCCTGTAAACCAGGGACGGGTATTTCAGGAAGGCCGGGACAATATTTAGCCTGCCGGGCCAGTGGTATGGCGGGAGCCGGTCAGCTGGGCAGGGGCCGGGGGCCATCCTGGCGCCGCGTCCCTGGGACGTCCCTGGCACTGCGTGTCTTCGGCGTCTGGTTTGCTGGGTGTGCGGGGCGGCAGCGTCTGGGTGTGGGCACAGGTCTGCTGGTCTCCTGGACACTGTCGCCGGACACGCACCTCTCCCTCGGAGTCCCGCGGCAGCCGGGGCGGGGGTAGGAGGGGCTGGGGCTGCGGGAGACCAGGGCTGCCGGTTTCCCTGCGCTCCCAGCCACCACCTGCGCCACCTGGGAAGAGGCGCGAGGACGCTGTAGTGGGCGCCGTGAAATGGGGCCAGGACGGGACTAGCTCAAGCTCCCGGCGGATTAGGTGGTCCCGAGCTCTTCTGCCCTGAAATAACCGTTGTTGGCGGGCTCTGCTCTGTTATTATTATTCACCCAGTGAAGAGCAGCGCCCAAGGGGAGGGGGCCGGCTCTGCCTGAGCTTTCAGGCCCGTTCAGTCCCTGGAGGGGCTGAGGCTGACGCCGGTGGGCAGCGGAGGAAAGCGCAGCCCAGCGAGGCCTGCAGCCTGCCCGGGCGCTGTGAGGCCGGGACTCGGGCCCCTGTGCGGCCCGCGCTGGGGCCTTCTGCGCTGGGACCTTCTGGGAGTCCCACCGCCCACCGGGGGGGCCGGCGCCGCACAGGGCTACCGCCGCGGTAACTGCCTTCCTCTGGAGACCGCCAGCCCCTCGGTGAGCCGAGCACGCAGCCCAACGGCAAAGCCACACCTCGCAGCGCGTCAGGAGAGCCCCGCGGGCAGGAGAGGCGGGAGGCCCGGGAGGTGGCCGCGTGCCCGGGCGGGGCGCCCTCGGCTAAGGTTACCTGGAGTCAGCGTGGTATTTATAGCAGGAGCCGGTCCGGCCCAGGCAAGGGGCTTCCCGCGCGGTCCTGGGACAGTGGGGGCGGCCCTGCGGGGGTTGCTTCAGCGGGGGCCTCCGGGGCGGGCTGGGATTCCTGTCTGTAAACGGGGCCTGGCCCCGCCCCGCCGGCCTGGACGGGTCTGCGGAGGCTGCCACGTGCCGGAACCGCGGCCCAGGAGTCGCTGGAACCGCGGCCCGGGAGGCGCTGGCCCGGTACGTGGGTGGTGCTTGGCGCCCGTGGCCTCGCCGTCTCTCGTCTGCCCTCCGCGGACTTGGCGGACCGAGGGCCCGGCGCTGTGCTGCCAGCTTTGCCCACGTTTGGGAAGGTTTCCAGCAGAGCCATTCCGACGCCAGCGCCAGGGCCTGGGCGGTCGCGCGGCAGCCGGCGGGGGCAGGGCCTCAACCGCAGGGTCTGGAGCCCGCCTGCCGCCCCCGCTCTGCGGCTCGGGCCGGCACTCAGCCTCTCTGGGCCTCGTGTCCATCCTCCGGGTGGAGCCTGGAGCTGGGTCCTTCTGCTCCTTCTCTGGCCGCAGCGCTCGGTGCTGTTCCACGAGATTCATTCTGGAGGGCCGATAAAGGGGGTCCCCAAAAGGCTCCCAGGTACTTGACTCCCCAAGTCCCTCTCTGTAAACTCAAGCTGTTTATCCCAGGGCGGGGGCTGAAGACAATGGGGTGGGCGCCCCATCTTTCACTGCCGTCTTCCTGGCATCCCAGAGCCCCAAGAGAGCCCCAGCTTCTTGCCCCCAAATCTCACCGTGGGGCCCCTGGTGTGGAACAGCCCCCCTTTTCCGGGCCTGGGTTTTGTTGTTCTTTCCAGTTCCGACTGACCTCAGGGCTGGGGCCTCTGGTCGGAACCCCGGAGGGAATGAGAGCAAAACACTTCCCGTCTTGCGTTTGGTTCTTGGAGAGGCAGCGTCTCCTGGGAGAGCGGCCCTGCCCTGGCCCTTGCCCGCGCTGCTGCGTCCCGCCTTCAGATGAGGGCTCCGCTCTCTGGAGGTAACTGGGTTCGCACTGTCTTGGGCAGTTGGGAGCCAGTGAAGGCTCTGGCGCAGGGAGGTGGCTGGATGGCTTCAAGGCAGGTGAGGGACGAGGGCGAGTCCGGAGGCCAAGGACAGGAGCAGATGAGGATGGGCCTGAGGAGAGAGCGGGCGGTGACCGGACAGGAGGGCAGGGGGTGGCAGGGCTGGGAAGTGCTCGGTGGGGCCTGGGAGCGGGGGCACAGGGTGGGCGGGTCCTATGCTGTCTCCTCGACAGGAAGGTCCAGGGGCCTAGGGGGTGACCTGGAAGAGTCCTGGGATTAGACTGTGAGCATAGGCCCCTCGACGGCACCCCCTACATGTCCCCTAAGTGCCTGCACGTGAGGCCACGCCACATTCGTGTCCACACCAATTGGTGAGCTCCCACATCATGGAGGGGAAACTGAGGCCCAAGAGGACGAGACTGGCTCAGGGCATATGCTGAGGGATTGGTGAGCTGGACTGGGACACAGGCCTGCCCTCTGCTCTGGTCCACCCCCTTTCTGCTCCAAGTTAGCCCCCCCATCCTGTTCTCCAGGGACCCCAACTCTGCAGTCCTGGGGGATTTGCCCTTGGAGCGCCGACCCTGGAGTCTGCTCCCCTCCTTCTGTCCCAGCGTTGCTCACGGGAGGTCCAGTTGCGGGTGACCCCTCCCTGCTGCTGACCGTGCAGGCTCTGCCCTGGCCAGGAAGTCTACTGCTGCAGTCCACCCTCGTTGGGTCCCAAGGGCGAGGACAGGGCTCTGCGCGCATGTCACACGCAGGTCCGAGGGGCAGGGTGCAGTGGATGCGTGAGCCATGGGCGGGGCCCCCCAGGGTCTGCAGGAGCCCCGGGGGCTTGGACCCTTAACACAGCAGAGCAGGTTGGAGGCTGCTGGAACCCAACTTGCAAAGCAAAGTTTGTGCTTCTGTTCTTTCAGAGTTTGAGCACATTCCAGTCAAGCAAGAGAAATTCTTTCTTTTAAAAATTATTATATTTGTAAAGTGAGAGCTGCTAAGCAACACAGGCACTTCCCTAACCCTTCTGGAAAGCTCCAGGCAGCATAAAATCTCAAAGCCGCTGGCTGCTGGAGACGGGTCACGCCACCGTGGCCACCCACCACTGCCCATGTCCTGCCGGCCTTCCCCAGCCACTTGGCTCAGGACAGGAAATGGTTGCCTGAAGCGGGCGCTGGTGGGTAGCTGAGGGCAGGTGTCCGGAGGTGGACAGGGCATGGCACTCACGGAGACCAGGCGTCCCCATTCGGGGGCGGTGCGGGCAGAGGTGGAGACCCAGGCCCTGGAAGTCAAGCCACATGGGCTCCCACAGCCCCACGCTTCATCGAGCAAGCGCAGACCTCCCAAGGGTGAGAGGGCGAGTATGCCCCGCCAGTGTGTGGTAGCAACATCTGCCCTCCCTGATTCCCGCCAACCGTCGGCCCCAATTAAGAGCCCGTCTTAATTAGGAGATGTGTGAAGTGTGTCGCCTGCGTCTGTGGCAAGCCTCTAGATGCACGGCGCGAGCCTTCCAACATGCCAGCCGCAAGCCAGGCACAAGTTTCCCAAATCTGTTCTCTCCCACAGACTTACATTTGCATTTAAACGTCTAAAAATAAATTCTGAAAGATCCGGTCACCACAGCAGCTAGGAAAAGCATACCCAAGGGAAACAGGGATTAGTTGCCAGAAATACGTCTTTGAATTTATTATTTGCTATTTATTGTTTGCTCAGGCACGGAGGGAGCTGGGGCGGCAGGCACCCACTGGCCTCATCAGTGCCTGCAGACAGCACGGGTGGGGTGTGGGCTTGGGGGACGTGGTTATAGAATGACATTGGGAAATGAAGACTGTGCCCCAAAGCTTCGCCCCTTTAATACACAGCTGTTTCCTGGATTCTGTGACACCTAAACAGAAGCTGAACGTCACTTAAATAGCAGACTTTCCCAAATGACTTCTAACAGTATGAAACTGAACTGATTTAAATAAAAACTCAGGGTCTAACAGGACTCAGAAATGAACAGAACCAACTCTTTTGTAGAATGAGACAAGACTGGGTTTTAAAATACTTGCCCTCAGTGGAGTACTACACAGCTATAAAAAAGATGAAACCCTGCTGTTGTGTCAGTGTGGACAGACCTGGAGGGATCTTCCTCTCAGACAAAGAAAGATAAAACACTGTATCATTTTGCTCACCTGAAGTGGAACACACAATGTGCTGAATAAAACAAAAATCAACTGTTGGACTATAAGACCAAATTAGTGGTCACCAGAAAGGATGGGGAGAGGGTGGGTCAATCAGGTAAAAGGGACGGTTGTCTGGGGAAGGAGAGAAGTGGACTCTGTGGACCCAGTAGGGTGTCCACAAGTGGCTTTGTGAGGACGCACACCCAGACTTACGTAGGGTCATAACGACGTTAGTGTTAGCCGAGACTAGTGGGCTCCCAGGCCCTCCGGAAGAGTTGAATGTTTGGGCTCAATTGCTAGGACTGACACCAGGACAGGGCTTGGGATGGTGGCTGCGTGTGGGGGTCAGGCAGCCTCCCACCAAGCTGTTCAGGGCCCTCTCTGCGAAATTCAAACGCATCTTTGGAAAACCCCACCGCGCTCACCTCAGGTGGAAAAACACACCAGCGCCCTGGCGTGGGTGCAGGAAGCACCACCCGTGGCTTCCGGCTGCAGGCGGGCCCCAGACGGAGTGGCCGCTCCTGCCCCGCGGCGCTTAGCCAGCACATCCTGTGCGTGGAGACCCCCGGGGTCACAGGCCTGGAGGGTTACCAGGCCGAGGTGCCCGTGCAGACACGACACTGCGTGGGGCAGCGCTGCACAGACCAGATGCCCGTCTCCTGGGCCCTCCACGCAGCCCCTCGAGCCCTCGTGAGCATGGCCATCCTGCATTACGGCGGCCAAGCCGGCGTTCAGAGCGACTGGATGGGCCCCGGATCTCACAACGAGTGTTGGGGGGTCCGGCAGGGGTGCTCTTCTCTGCTCCACAAGGGGGTGACTGTAGCTCCCTGGACTTGCAAGCTGGCCTCTGCCAATGGGAGCTCTGGAAATGGGCCAGGGGCCTGGCGGCGGCCTGGCCTGGCCACGGCGGAGGTGCTGATGGTCAGGCCGATGGTGTCATGGTAACCTGAACCGGGAGCCGGGCGGAGTGAGGGCGCCGGCAGCTCATCCCAGGTGCGGGCAGATGCCTCCCGCTGCAGGCTCGCCAAGGCGCAGGGAGGGCGCATGGTTGTCGGGGAGCCGGGGAGGGGGACGCACGGAGGGGCCGAGGCCTAGATCTGGGAAAGGCGGCTCAGACGAGGGGACCAGGCTCTGCGTGGGGTGCTGCGGGAGTGCCAGCTGCTTCTCTCCTCCTACCGCCATGCCCACAGCTCCTTGGGGCAGCAGGTGGGGAGCGGGGCCCGGGTGGGCTGAGCAGCTGGAGACATGGGCGCTGCTGTTGGAGCCCTGCCACCTGCTGCTGTGTGATCTTGGCGAGTCAGGTACCCTCTCTGGGCCCTCTTCCCCAAGTGCAAAAGGAGATTGATGGCATCTGATAGACGACATAGTCTGTGTGTGAAGACAGAGTGGGGGCAAGACAGGCGCCGACTTAGGTGGACCCCTTTTTGGGAGAGAATCTCAGGAGACGTCGTGGAGGAGGGAGGCAGGATCAGGCTGCAGGCAAAGTTTGGCTTAATTTCATTCGTTGTATGTAGGCGGCGTCCCTGTGAGGCAGAGACCGCCTTCCTCCCCTGCAGCTGACCAGGTGTTTGTTGAATGACTGATGGACCAATGCGGCTGGGTGACCCAGGACTCTCCCCACAGCCTGATCTCACAGGAGCTCTGGAGTGCAGATTGTGCATGGGGTCTGAGTCGAGGGGACCTGGCTTCTGCACCCCAGCCACAGTGGCTCAACCCCCGGTGGCTCTACTGCTACAGGGTCCAGCCGTCTTCTCACCCCCACTTGCTCAGAGCTGAGGCTGTGTGTAGGTTCCCGGGGCTGCAGTTGCAAAAGGCCGCAGGGGAGCGGAGAGGGACGGCTCCCTGGCAGTCCCACGTCTCCGTCCTCTGCTTTCCTCTCCTCTCTACGAGGTGGGGTGGCAGGGGCGTGGGCAGGCAGGCTCACACGCCCGATTCTTGTCTTTGAGGCCTTGTTTTGAAGATGGGCGAGTCATCCTGGCCTCCGCTAGGGAGGGCGCACCCCAAAGCTGTCTGCCCACTGTGTGGTCAGCCTGCCCATCCTTCCCTCCGAGGTGGGACGAGGGTGCTTGCACCCAAAAGCCACTCGGACCCTCAGCCTCGTCTGGGCCACCTGCAAGTGCAGCTCCCCACCCCCGCCCCTGGAGCCCATGCACGGGAGGGGACGGGCGGCCACGAGCAGAGGCAGTCAGCCCACGTGGCCATCACGCTGCCACGGTCTGTGTTCCTCCGCTGGGAAGAGGGCCTCCCGGGCGGTGACAGCGGGCTCTGTCTCTCCGAGGGATTGAAGGCTCGGAGGACACAGCCAGGTGCTGCCGCCTTATCTTCCCTGCAAGGCCTGGCCCCAGGCCAGGCCTCTGCTGGCCCCGAAGGCAGCATGAATAATGGAAGGGCTGGCACTGGCTTGGCTGCCCAGCTGTGCCAGGGCCGAGCAGATGTGCCGCGGGGTTCCGCAGCTCGCTGGCTTGGGGGTCCCAGAGGCCAGAGACGCTGCCGGGGTAGGCGTGGCTGCATCAGCATCGCCGGGACGGCTTGGCTTTAACTCTCAGCCTCGTGTGCTGTGCGTCTCTGGGCAAGGCGCCCGGCCTGCCCAGCCTCACCTGCTCCCCCGTGGCACTCCTACCCTGTTGCTGGCATGGATACGGCAGAGCAGGTGCTGGGGTGGGACAGGGGAAGTGCCCCTTCGGCCATTTATGGGCAGCGGGACTTTCAAACAACGTGATAGGACAAGCTGATGTTCAGCCAGCAGCCCTTTCTGCCAAGACACTGATGGGGGCCTGGCGTGGAAACGGGGAAGCCAGGATGCAAAGGAGGCAACAGGCCCCATCACCCAACTCCACACTGACCTTCTGAAGAGTCTGGGAGAGACTGAGGCCCAGAAATGGCCAGAGGACAGCTGAGTCACAGGGGTGGCCGAGGGCGAGGAGTGTGGCTGGAGAATCAGATGAATAACTGTCTTGGGCTCAGTGAGTCACGCTTGAATGGGGTCGTGACTCGTTTGGGAAAACTTTTAAGGTTAAAAAAAAAAAATCTCTTTTTTTAATTTGCCAGTCATTTATATGTCTCCATAACTTTGGGGTTACATCTTTAAAAAATATTTATGCATGCACACAAGTGCTGGGGTGCCGACCAGGGGTGCAGGAATGAGAGGACTCCCCAGAGACAGAGTGGGGAGCAGAACAGGCAGATCCACTGAGGGGAGCAGCGGGGAGACAGGAGAGGTCTGCTGCGCCCTGTGGGTCTGCTCCCTGGCCGGGGATCGAACTCAGGCTGCAGCGGCTGCAGATGCTTCACAGTGCTGCGACTTAACCCCTGCACCACCAGGGAGGCCCCTTGTTTAGGAAAACTTTTAAGCTCTCCCCACTCCAAATCCAAATTCGACCTGCACCTGTGGTCAGTTCTTTCAGATGTGAAGCCGTCTCGGTGGGCGTGAGGTCTGTGGCGGCTGCTCTTTCCAGGAAGGCAGGGAGCACGTTCACTGCATCCACCCTGCTCTCAGAGACGCCCGGCCCTGCTCTCAGAGATGAGCCATGCATCCAATGCACCAGGCATGGTAGCTGCACACAGTAGGTAGCTGCACACAGTAGGTATGCAATAGTGCCGAGCGCCTTGCTGCATTTCATTGGCGCCTGCTGATGGAGAGGCAAGTCCATTGCATCGCCAAGAGAGAAAACACTGCAGCAAGCCCCTCCCAGCAAGACACTGATGGGTCACACTCTGATGCAGGGGGGCCTGACGTGAAAACTGGGGGAGCCAGGATGCAAAGGAGGCAGCAGTTCCCCGCCAGCCCCCTCCACACCAAACATCAGACAGGAAAGACTGAGGCCCAGAGAGGGCCAAAGGGGCAGGAGGAGGTGTGGCTCTAGTTCTTACATCACCAGCGGCTTGGGAGGGCTCATTCCCGAGCCCCCCCCCCCCCCCCCGGANCCCCCCCCCCCCCCCCGTATCTGCTGGGCTGTTTGGAGGGGGGAGAACGGCCTCAGTGTCCCTGAAATGCTGCCGGCACGCCCTGAACTGTGGCCTGGGCCAAGGCGCCCGTGCTGGACTCTTCGCCCCATGTCTCGCCCAGTCTTGGCCAGAGCCAGGCCCGGCCGGCTGCATTTTCTTCAAAGCGGGTTTTAGAGGCTGGAGTTGTGGTGAGGACCCAGGTCTCGAGCCTGACCTCGGCCCCCCCGCCCCAGCGCACCCCCGCCGGGATCCGTGACACGGGGCTGCTCATGGCGGATGCCGGCCTCGGAAGGCGGCGGGACGAACACTGCAGGCTCGTCCCCGGAGATGCTGCGTCCGATACGGAGGTGTCCCGACCCAGAGGAGGGAATGGGTCTCCCCAAGACAGAGGCTTGCTCAGGCTTCTTGTAAGTGCATTCCCCCCCCCCTCCTCCCGACGCCACGAACTCGAGGTGCACCGAGCTCGCTCTGTTCAGCGTAGACCCTGCTTCTCAAAGAACCCGGAGGGCTGCTGCTTGTCCGGGGGCGGTGCCTGCAGCCGGGGTCGCGGGGGTCTTGGCTTGGCCTGCCTGGCTGGCGGTCACCACAGCCAGGCCCCCCCACCCCGCTGGCTGCAGTCACACGTGCCCGTCCCGACTTCACTGACCTCGCGCTTCTCTTGAGGTTCTGCTGGTGCTCGCCGGCCACGGCTCTGCCAAGTGCAGCCCGGGCCGGGTCCCCTTCTCTGCACATGCCCTTGACTGTCAAGACCCGTCCTGCTCTCAGCAGCTGCCGCGTGGGAGCGCCCCACTCCCCTTTGGTTCCTTGAACTCTGCAGCCTGGGATGGAGTCAGATGGGTTGTGAGATGGCCCAGCAGAGGGGAAACCTGGCTGGTGTGCAGGAGACGGAGCGCCTCAGGGCCCTGGGCTTGTCCATCTGGCTCAGGCACTGGCTCCAGTGCATGGAATCAGGAACCAGCCCCGCCGTGCATGGCTGTAGAGGATTTCCACCATTCCTCAGAAGAAGTGGCGCTCCGTGCGTCACATCAGTTCTGATGTCTCATTTGGGATGGAAGACATTCACAGACATCACCCTCCACGTGGACGCGGCTGTCCTCTCCAGCGCCGGCCGCACTGTTGTCGGCCTCCTCCAGGAAGCCCCCCGACTTCTCCAGGCTCCTTGGGCTGAGCCCAAGTATCCGGCTGGCTCCGTGCCCTCAGGCAGCGCGTGCAGAGCTGGACGCAGACGCAGGCCCACCTCCTTGGCGCCTAGCTCCAGGGAGCCACGGCGGCAGGCAGCAAGCCCCAGGGGGCCTCATCGACACGCAGCCGCCTCAGACCAGTCGTGCCAGGCACGGTGGTAAAGGGTGTCATGGATGTTAACTCACTTGGTCCACACTCCATGTGCGTTCTCCACCTTATGGTGAGACACCAAGGCTCAGAGAGACTGAGCAGCTGGGGCAGAGCCACAGTGTTCAGTACTTGGGCCCCGGCTCCGGGGTCTCGTCAGCACCTTGCAGGAAGCCAGGGGCAGGCTCAGGCCCTGCCTGGGAGGGGCCCCCTGGAGACCTGCCGAGAGGACTGTCAGCCAGAGAGCGTGCTGCCGCCGCGGGGCCACGGGGAGGGCAGGCCGGCTGCCGTGGCCTGTGTGGCCGGGACCTGGTTGCCCCTGCGGGGAGTACGGGTCTTGCCAGAAGGGTCTGGATGGACCCAAGAGACGCGTCGTCAGATCCATGGTCTGGGGCCGGGAGGGGTGGGGCACAGTGCGAGCATGCAAAAGAGGGCTCCAGGGCTGGACTGGGGGCAACGCTACAGGAGACTGGAGGCGAAACGGCCGGCCTGAGGGGTAGGTCACGGGAAGGGGCCTGGCGCCAGTCGGGGACACTGCAGAGGCGGGCTGGCTCAGCAGTGCAGGGGCTGGGGGGTACTTTGCATCAGGAAACCTCCGCGGCAAAGCGGGGGCCGGACCCGGCCTTCGCGTCTGCACAGGGGACCGCTGGCTGCCTGACAACTCGCCTTCTCCTCCTGGACCTTCGGCCTCCGGCGTCACGCCAGCTGGGCACGGGGCGGGCAGGCGTGGGTGGGCGGTCCCCAAGTGCACCCGCCGTGTGGCCGCGCCCTGAGCAGGACCCAGCGCATCGCAGCACCCGGCCAGCCCTCACCTGGGCAGGCACCTGCTCGCGCTACACCGGACTGCAGAGCCGTGGGCCGCGGGTGGACGGCAGGGCCGGAGCTGGTCAGGCGCGGGGGAACTGCGACCTACAGAGACGTAATCCCCTGCTGCATGTGGCCTCTGCGGTGTGCAGGCGTGAGAGAGCGCGCTCTCCGGGAGGCCCGGCAGATGCTCGCGGCAGCACGTCGGGGCTCTGTCTGCACCTGCCGACGTCCGTCCACAGCAGAGCTGCTCAGCGGCCGGACGTTAGCCACTGAGCAGAGGAGGAGCGCTGGGCGAGGGTCACGTCTCGGGGGCTGGCAGAGCAGACTGGCCAGCAGCAGCCCTCTGTCGGGGCAGGGAGGGGCCAGAGAAGCTCACTACCGGGGCGCTTGCCCCACTCTCTGGGCGCCTGGTCCAGAGGAGTGCTCAGGGCGGCCTCACGCCCCGGGTCCGGCCATCGGCCCCTCTGAGCCTCAGCGTGGCGCATGAGCACTAGGGCGCCGCCGCAGGGGCGAGGTGGGCTGGCCGCTCAGGGCCGGGGCGCCGGGAGGAGCCCGCGCTCCTCTGGCCCTTGCCCAATCACCACACCCACTTCCGGGCAGGAGGGCCGGGCCAGCAGGAGCCTCAGCCCGTGGCCTTCCCTTGGAGGTTTCCCATGAGGGCAGCCGCGGGCCTCGGAGGCCACTCCAGCACGAGCCAGCAGGGTGAGGGCCCCGGACGGGGGCGGTGCAGGCGCTGGTCCATGCCTCACGGCCCTCTGTGACTCACTCGAGGGCTGTGGGGTCCGCTAGCTGCTGGGCTGCCCCCCAGTCCTCTGCCTCCTCTGTTTCCCTTTCTCCTCGCAGCAACCCTGTGGTTTTACAGGAAAAGCCAATACCGCTGAGCTCAGAGAGCCAGTGACCAGCCGACGTCACGTGACTGTGGGGGGGGGGACTCCGCGCGATTGTGCCCCTGCTTTCCCCACCGTCGTGGCCGAGAGCGGTCTCCCCGCACGAGTCTCCCCTCTCCCCATGGCCGAGAGGCCAGGGCTGAGTTCACCAGGTCGGGCCCTTCCCCAGAGGGCACAGAGCCCGGGCTGCCCACTGCGCGCCCCCCTCCGCGGCTGGACGATGGAATCGGCAGCTGCCTCGGCCGGGCCTGGGGAGACCCTTTAACTCTTCTCATTCCAGCAGCATCCTCTGGGGAACCAGGTGTCTCAGGAGTGGGCTGAGCCCGAGCCCGTGCTTGAGGAGTGAGGCTACAGGTGTGGTGGGGCGGCTGGGGGGCTGGGCACCGCGGGGGCGGTCAGCCTGGGCAGCCTGGTCAGCTCTGGTTGTGCCCGTGTCCGTGACGACTCCAGGACGGGCGCCCACACTGCCCCTGAGCGGAGGCCCCCGGGCTGCACCTGGAGCTCAGGTGCCGGCAGACCGACGCCACGGCCGGAGGAGCCCAGTGCTTTAGTTGGGGTGTCTGGGGAAGCAGGGCCCGAGGAAGGAGAGGCACGGAGGCGGTTTGCATGGTAGCTGGCTCCTGAGTCACGGAGGCCAGGAAGCCCCGCAGCCGGCTGTCTGCAGCTGGAGAGCCGATGTAACCGCCCTGTCCAATGGCCTGGGAGTCGGGGCGCCCTCGGGGCATAACTCCCACTCTGCGTCCAAGAGCTGAGAACCAGGAGGGCAGATGTTCCAGGTCTGGAGAAGGACGTCACAGCTCCCTTCTTCCCCTTGGGTCCCCTCCAGGCCCTGCCTTCATGGGGCACGGGGGCGTCCTCACTTAGTCCCTGACTGAAACCCTAGTCTCTTCCGGAGAAGCCCAACAGAGACTCCCAGAAATATCCCTTCCCGGCCATCCTGGGAGCCCTCAGCCCAGCCGAGAGGACACATGAATTGAAGCCTCAACGGCCCAGGCTGGGAACGCCCCCATTTTCGACTCCCTGGGTTGAAAGAGTTGACCCTTTGGAAAAAGATAAAACAGCACTGGTGGGTGTTACAGGATAGAACTTAGTAAAAGAATGAGACCCCTGCCCCCACCCCCACCCAGGACACACGTGTGAGGAGGGGACCCCAGAGCCTGCTCCGGGGGAGGGGCTACAGGAAAGGGAGCAGGGCGGGGAAGGGGAAGAGGCCAGAGGAGGCAGATGGCATCCACAGGGGTGCGGGGAGTGCTCCGGCCCATAAGGGGCCCCAAGAGTCTGCCTGCCCCCCTGGGCCTTTAGGGGGAGAGGATGGCAACAGTCCTTTGTGCCCGATGATTTGTTTAAGCCCAGATTCCTGAGCAGCCCCCCTCCCCCAGATGCTGGGCTATTTGCATTTCTAAGCAGCTGCAGTCTGCAGGAGCACATGGGCTGTGGACAGAGGGAAGGGGAGGGCAGCCTTCCTGGAGGGGCACCCAGGTTCTGCTAGCAGACCCAGGCGGTTGGCCCTGGGTAGAAGGGGCCACCAGCTACCTCCTGTCCAGGGGGCACATCTGCCTGGTGAAACCAGCCCTGGAGTTTCTGGATGGGCCTGTGACCAGCCAGCCATGGGCCCCAGTCAGTGTTCAGGCCCCCCACACCCCGCCTCACCTGCTCCTCCACGGGTAATTGTGTGTGTATATGTTAAAATACTCATTACTGAAGACTGAGCATCTTCACAATACACAGCTCAGTGGCATCACCATCATCCACTCTAGAACATTCATCCCCCAAGCAGGAACTCCATACCTGCTAAACATTAATCCCCACTCCCCTCACCCCCGTCCCCGGCACCCACTACTCTGCTTCCTGTCTCTGTGACTGTGACTCCTCTAGGAACCCCTAGAAGTGGCATCAACCATATTTGACTTGCTGTGCCTGATTTACCTCATGAAGCACAAGATGCTCAAGGTTCATCATTGGGTCGGCACATTCTTCTTTTTCAAGGCCAAGTAATATTCCATTACATGTATGTGCCGCATCTTTTTTAATCCATTCACCCACCAGTGGAGACTTGGTTATTTCCACCTCTTGGCTGTCAAACAGGGGAACAAATATCTGTTAAAGCCCCTGCTTTTAATTCTTTTGAGTATAGACCCAGAGGTGGAATTGCTGGATCACATGGTAGTTCTCTACTTTGAGCAACTGTCAGTATTTCTCCTTCACACGCTGACGGACTTTAGGGAGGCTAACCAACAACACAAGAAGCCGGTCATTACGTTCTAATAATATTTAGTGTTTGATGAATAGACCGTCATCCTGGACTTCAAAACCAGGCTTGAATGCCTCACCATTGAAATTCTATTGGACCACGCTAAGTAGCCACCAAAATCAGCATCAATAATTTGTTTCACTTGGCAAGGAAAAATGTTTAAAATTTAATGAAGCCAGCAGATATCCACCGCCTCGTGTTGCCAAGCAGCCATCACGCTAATAAATGGCCAGTGCTTTGCTTGTTAGAGGAGAGGAGAGAGCGGGTGTAAGGCTGGCCGTCAAGTTCTATAGGAAACAAAGTGCAATCCATCATTTTGGAGTGTTTACTTTGAAAATGTGGCCTGTCCTCTGGGACCCATGGTTTTCCAAAGGTCCTTAGCTGGCGCTGCTGATTCATATTCCCATAATTCCTTCACCACATAATATTTTCCCATCGCCATGGAGACTGTGAGAAGGCAGAGCGAGGATCTGAGGGTTTACTCCTTATTTCGATTTCGAGGCACTGAGATTACAGTGCTGCTGAGCGTGGGCTCCTCTCTGTGTTTTAAGAAGAGTCAACTCTGCCTCGGAGCTGGCCCCGGGGGCCCAGGACAGTCGGGCTTCTGGGCCTCGGTACCCCTCTGCTCCCAGCCTCCTGTGTCTGTGTGTCTCGGCATCTTCTAGCTGTTGCCCTGGGACAGGAATTTTTGCTTCTCTAATCTCAGTTCTTTTCTCTGCAAAACGAGGTGGAGAATGGAAATTAGTGCTCTCTTTGTGATTGAGAATATGCAGCACATCTACCAATTGCAAAACCCCATTCCCAAAGCAAAAGTCACAAACAAAAAGTGAACGAAAAACCCTTATCTAGGCCAGGGTGCCACGGCTGCTGAGTTTGTCTTGGCTGCCGCTTGGCTGCCTTTCTTCTGCGCCCTTCTCCACATCCCCGGTCTTGCCCTCCTAGAAGACAGGAGTTTATACTTGCCCCCAGTCCTCCACTTCACGGAGCATGGGACTTTACTAAGAAATGCTTGAACTGAATTCAAATTTGGACCCAGCGAAGATTGCCAAGTCCGGTCTGTGGGGGCAGAGACAGCGGGGTGGGGAGGACCCGAGTCACCTGACTAATGTCCACCTTTGAACCCCCTGCCCCTGGGTGAGGGTGGGGTGGGGCCTGGAGACCACTCTTACTGTAAAGGTGGGAGGGGAAGGAAGCTTCAACCTAATTTCAGACCGTTGTCTTCAAAGACAAAACGGTGTGTGTCAGAGTAGAGGAAATACGGTGACCACAGGGCCAACAGGGACCACCTCAGGAGGGGTGCCCAGAGCTGCAGGGACCCCATCTGTGCGACGGAGCGGCACTCACCCGAAGCTGTGCTGGGCTGGGAGGGGACCTCTGAGCTGGAGGTGATGTTTGAGCTGCCAGGTGACGGAGCCGTGGTGCCCGCAGACGGCTCTGGGGAGCACAGGCAGGAGGGGGACCCTGGGGACCCCAGAGCTCACAGGCCCTACAGCCCAAGCTCAGCAGGTAGGGCTGGTCCGCTGGTCTGAACTGGGAGGTGATAGCCGGGCTGGGAGGGCGAAGGGAGGGGGACTGAGCCGCAGAGAGGAAGAGGCTTCAGAGTGGCTGGAGGCACGTGGGCAAAGGCAGAGGTGCAGATCAGCCTGACTCAGCCAATGAGCCACCACGATGCCCGGGCTGACAAGAGGTGGAAGACAAGAGGTGCAGAGGATCCCGGGCAGGAGGCCCCCCGTGAGCATGCCGGGCCGAGCGGGCACAGAGAGACTGCTCGGCTGTGCCACACGCCTGAGCGGCGGGGAGGGGACTTGGAAATGTCCTTTTGTCATCAGCCCGGGCTCCCGGTGACCTCGCTGGTACTGCTGGTCATCCTGGCTGAGCTGAGGTAGCCAAGAGCTGCAGATGCTGCCGCCATCAGGGAGCACCCACCGAGGCTCCCTTTCTGGTCCTCTGTTCTCAGCCAGCCTCCGGAGCCTGCATATGCCAGCAGCTCGCCTGAAAAGCGGGAAAGGGGGCAGCATGGCTCATGTCTCCTGGCACACCAGCCTGTAGGAGTTCGGTGGGCACTTGGGGCACAGGGGGTGTCCGCATGCAGATAGCTCCACACTGCTGGCAAAAGGACACTCTGCAGAGGGCATCCCGGCCACCATGGGGACACTTGACCCAGGGTAGTGTCCTCCTGGGGGGAGCACTTATTGCTGAGCTTTCAAAAGCACCATCCCAGAGGGTGAGACTCCGGGGCCCCCAGTATGAGCACCAGGCAGACAGGGCTCTGCGGCGTGTGTGCAGAGGTCACTCATGCCAGATCCCTAGAGCTGAGCCTCTAGAGGCAGTGCTGGCACAGAGCTCAGGAAACTTGGCCTCCCAGACAGAGGACAGAGAAAATAGCGCCTCTCTCATTCCCGAGAGCTCCTTCTCTCCCCAGCAGATAGCCTTCACTTCCTTGGCGTTGTTGGTATCACTCTTTTGGGGGGTGTGGCTCCCACAGTGCATCCACCCCCTAGTCACCCATAACCGTCCACCACAGTCCTTTGGGGCCCCTGCCCCTTTTGCTCCCACACCACTCTTCTGCCGCCTCTAGTCACCCCAACTCTGCAGTCATGTCCTGGGACTTGTCATGGCTTAGCTGGGACTGTTTCTTTGTTTTGTTTCTCTGTTTTCTACATACGAGTGAAATCATCCGGTATCAATCTTTTGCTATCTGATTTGTTGCATGCATTTGAGGCTCTGTTGCTTGATACATGCACGTTTATTATTGCTATGTCTTCCTGGTTGTTGCGACAGGAACTTTGTTGCTGCTTTGCAGCGGGAACGCCATGAAGAACACAGCAGTTGTGGAGCAGGTTTGCAAGGCAAGACTGCTGCCTGAGCAGAAGTTCTTGTGCTACTTACCGAAGTCATACGGGCTAGTAAAAGCTGATCATGTGACATTGGTGTGAGGATAGGGTCTGGAGGGTAAGATAGGAATGGGGGATAAAGTTTTACGAGGGACAGGGAAGGGGATACCGTGACCCCACATCAAGAGACATTTGCGTCAGCGAAGTATGATGTTATCACAGGCAGAGTTATCCCAAGACTGCCGTGAGACTGTCACGTAATCAGGCCAGCAGCAGCCCAGGCGTCCCGGGGGCCTGCTCGTGATACCGACTATCCTCCGGAGGTGGTCAAGGAATGCTCTGCTGTGATCTGCAGATAGCAAGTAGGTCACAGGTGCCCATGAGTGGCCAGCTCAGAGGAACCCACGCCCGACGAATTGATCCTTTAATCATTTGGTGTGTCTCTTTAGTTCTAGTATTCTTGGTCTTGAAGTCTACTTTATCTGATATTAATAGAGCCCCCCCAACTTTGTCAGACTTGCTGTCTCCATGCTCCATCCTTTCCCCTCCATTTACTGTCAGTCTCCATGTGTCTTTATATTTAAAGCAGTCTCTTGTAGACAGCCTATTTTTAGCTTACTGGTTTTTTCATTCTAGTAATCTCTGCCTTCTAATTAGAGTGTTTAGCCCATTAACGTCTAATGTAATTATTGGCTTGATTGGACATGGGGCTACCATTTTATTATTTATTTTCTGCTTGTTGCCTTTTTAAATTTCTCTGCGTACTTTTCTTTCTGTGTTTCAGGATCATCTGAGTATTTTTAAGACGATTAATCTATTTATTGGCTTTTTAGCCATTCCTCATGGACTGCCTATTCAGTGTTTCCTGAAAGTTAAAATTGCACTGTTCACAGAATGTATAGGAACTTTGCAACCACATAAACCCATTATCCTCATTCTACCATACTTTATGCCAGATAAATATATAGTTACATCATTATAAATCCCATAACAACTACAGGTCATGTTTTTAATTAAGAGGGAAAATTATCATTGTGTTAACCCAAATATTTTCTATTTCTGATGTCATTCTTTTTTTCATGAGGACATAGATTCCCCCCTGCATTGTTTCCCTTTAAACTGAAGAATTTCCTCCATATTCTGACCTCCATGGTCTCTAAGTGAGATGTGTACAGTCATTCAGAACATCAAACCCTTTTGTGTAACACCTTCTCTGTCTGCTTACAAGGTTTTGTCTTTGTCTTTGGTTTCCAGCAGTTTGATTACTATGTGCCTGTGATACAGTTTTCTTCTCTGGAAACCAGCACTTTCCTTTGTCTCCATGGATTTGCCTATTCTGGAAATTTCCTATAAAAGGAATTATATATGGTCTTTATGACTGATTTCGCTCACTTAACACAATGTTTCCAAGGGCCATTCAGTGTTAGCGTCCTAGTTGTCTTACAGCTGAGCAACATTCGCTATGACATGCACAACAAAGACTGTCCACTGTGTGCAGGAGTCTGTCTACCCATTCATTGGTTGACAGTCACTTAGATCGTTTCTACTTTTTTACCTTCCTCAATAATGCTGCCAATTATTTCATTTCTATATTTTATATCTCTCTATTGAAATGTCTTTCCCCCCTCTTTACCACTTTTAGTTATAATAGCTGCTTCTTTAAAAAAAGATTTTTATTTACTTATGCATACAGGCCAGAGGTGGGGGGGTGAGAGGACTCACCAGAGACACTGGGGGCAGAACAGGTGGATCCACTGAAATCTACTGCTGAGGGGAAACGGGAGAGGTCTGCTGCGCCATGTGGGGCAGCCCCCTGGCCGGGGATTGAACTCATGCTGCAGTGGCTGCGATAGCTTGACAGCGCTGACTTTAACGTGCCCCAGCAGGGAGGCCCTGTTATAATAGCTGCTTTAAAGTTATTATCTAATAACGCCAATATCTGCACCGCCCTATGGTCGGTATCTATTGATTACATTTTCCTAGAGAATGGGTTGCATATTCCTGGCTCTGCAGATGTAGAGTAACTCTGGACCGTGTCTAGACATCGAGAAAGTTCTCCTACAGAAACTGCATTGTGCGACACTATTGTATAGCTTGTTGGCTTTGTGTCAGCAGTGTCAAGTATCCACTTGTTTAAAGTCAGCATTGTGACACCGCGGTGGGTGGGGACTCAGCCCTCACTCTGACTGCATTTGTGCTGCCCCCATGCGTGTGGCTTGGGGTAGCTGGAGCCTTGGGCACGCTCACACACAAAACGTCCGTCTCTCTTCTGGGGTTCCTCCAGGGGTTCCTGGAGTTCTGGCGTTCCTCTCCAGGGGCCCAGCTGTCCAAGCATGCGCTCCTGGCTCCTTGTCCAGTGGACAGCTGGCCTGCTGCTGGAGGCAGTTGCTGTGCTGGCCCTGCGAGTGGCTGTCCCTGGGGCAAAGTGACCAGGATGGGGGAGGAGCCCCGTGAGGGTCAGTTCTCCCAGGTGTTGATGCTGCCGCAAAGCCGCCTATGTTTATCTCCAGGGTCCTCGGGGTGTCGCTGTTGTATTTTGCCCGTGGCCTGTAGCTCTGTGGTGCCTTGCTAGGGCTTATTCCTGCAGACAGTAGCAGACTGAGTCCCATTTAATGTCGACGTGCACGTGAGCATGTGGATCCCGCGGCACAGCTGAGTAACGACTTGCCGGCCTCCCTCTCCCCTGCCTCTGGGCTTTGCCTCCTGATCGCACAGTGGGGGCACACCTGTGTCCCCTCCTCCAGGGCCACAGTGACCCAAACCCAAAGTGAGAGTCCTTCATGTCCAAACCTCGCCACTGGATGCAGCTGGTGGACCTCCACACGCCCTCCACCCCCGGCCGCCCACGCCCCCAGGACACCAGTATAAAACTGCCACATTTTATGTTGCTCACTGTAGAAATTAAAACATGGCAAACAGATGACTTAGGCCGTCACGTCATAAAAGAAAAACTACCAAGACGTCAGATGGCAATTTCAGAATGAGGCAAAGTCCTGAAATTCAACCCACGCCACGTCAGGACGATGCGCCCCGCGTTTCACCACAGTGGGGGGTTGGTGCCTCCGGTGCAGCCAGGGCCTGAGGGAGTCTCCGAAGCCCCACTCGGTGGGCAGTGCCCACAGCACAGGCCTGGGCCAGGAGAGGCGGCCTCCGGTCTTTCCAGACACTTCTATGGCCCAGTTCCAAGTGGCACTGCAGGCAAAGGCGGCGCCGGTCCCCACCCCCACCCCTCTGCTCTGTGATCCCGGCCCTGAGCGCGTTCCACTCACGGCAGGTCCCCGGGGTGCGTCTGCCCTACTTGCTGTCGCCCAGATACGCGGGCGTCGTGGCAAGGACAGCGGTGGGTGGGGGCCGGCCCGGCAGGTGGGCACTGCCCCACTGCACAGACGGCCGGCCCTCGAGCTCTCTGGAGGGCCAGACCCATTAGTGCCTGCATAGGGGCGGTGCCTTCTCTCTTCTCGGAAACCACCAGCCCCGCTGGCTTAATGGTGTGAGGGGAGCCGCGAGCAGGCCCTCTGCTCGGCAGGCCCGCCCTGACTACCCACCTCTGCTCCTCTGCGGGAAGACGGGCCTGCAGCCCTCGCTCCACCTGATGAAGCTGGGTGAGCACCTCCCCTGCCCTAGCTCCCCGCCCCCCACCATCCTGCCGGGCCAGGGGTGCCCGTCTGGGGCAGTCGCTGGACCACACTTGGGGGTGGGCAGGGAGAGCTTGGCCTTGGAGAAAACCTTTTGCAGGACCCAAAGGGTGAGCAGGTGGAGGGCATCGGAGTCCCCCCAAGGGCAGCGGGCTTACAGGTGGGAGGTGGTTCTAGGGGTGGGGGCTTCCGGAGACATCTGCAGGGGGCAGGGTGGCGTGGTCACCTCCACATGAACACGGGCACTCACCCTTTTCTCCTGCCATGCACCTCCTTTTCCCGGACCCCAGAGATCTCCCCGACTTCAGCAACTGAAGGGTTCCCTCTTCAGGGGGGGCTCCAGGCTCCTGCACCTCCAGGGGTGAGGTGACCCCTTGGCCCCACAGGCGGCCGGGCTGGGGAGGAAGCCTGCACCAGCGCCCGCCGGCGGGAGAGGCAGTTGGGAGTGAAACGTTCACTGACATCCACTGACAGCTTGACTTAAGCAGAGGAGATGAGCTAAATTTAACCCCGCCAGTTAAAGAGCCAAAAATGCAATTTACTAATTAGCTTAAAATGGAAACTAGTCCAGTGATCACAAAGAAGCTCTTCTGGTTACAAAATACAAAAAAGAGGCCGTTCCGTTCGGCTTTTACGTTTCGTGCTGCTCAGGAACGAGGACGGCGGCTGGCTGGCAGGGCCCGAGTGGAGACCCGCGGCCCTCGGCGGGCGTGACGGGGTCTCGCGACAGAGCACCGAGGGAAGGGGCCGCTCGCCGTCTCTGGGCCCCACGTCTGGGGAGGGGCTCGGAGGGCGAGGACGTTGGCCCTAGGAAGGCAGGTGGGGGGACGTGGAGATGGCCCGCGCCGCAGATCTCGCCGTGTGTGCCCAGACACCGGCTGCCGCGTCCTGGGCTGGAAGGCCAGCGGCCTTGGGCTCCGAGGACTCTGTCCTGGGGCTCCGGCCCAGCTCCTCTGCCGCCCTCATGGCGTGGAACGAGGGCTGTGGGGACGGTCTCCGCGCCTTGGAGGGCACAAGCCTGCCGGGTCCTGTGCGTCTGCCTCTTTCGGTCTTAGTTACCTCGGGCTCCGGCACAGCCGCACCCAGGCCTGCGCGTCCAGCCGGGGGCTCCAGCGGCCGCAGTTCAGGCCCTGCAAGGGCACAGGGCGGCCGTGCAGCAGCGGCGGATGAGACCGAGGGAGTATGCGGACAGTGGAGTGTGGCTGAGGCCTGGGAGGCGAGGCAGACCCCCCAGAAAGGCTGGCCGGGCTGGGTCACCGTGGCTCACCCCAAGGCCAGGCCTTCCCTTCACTCGGAGGGCAGCGGGGAGCCCTGACTTTCGCCTGAGCTGCCCGTTGGCAGCGCGCGACCAGAGGGGACGGTGCACTGCCCTCTGTGCGGGCGTAGCCGCCTTGGTTCACCCTCGCCCGCTAGAACGCGAGCCCAGCCCCCGCTGGCACGTGTCTGCCTCCTCCTCCCAACACCGTGGCAGCACTAACGAGGCCCTGGAATAAAACACTCTGTAGATTCATCCCAGACATTATAAATAGTTATAGCACTAAAGGTAACATTTGGGAGAGAGCATTTTCACAGCAAGCTTCATGCCCCTCCTCAGTGTACTCTTCCAAGTGAAACAGATGGATTTTCCAAATCATGGCTATCTTTTAAGAATATTTTTCTGCTGTTCCAATTTGGTACCCAAAAAAATGTCCTTCTGGCAAAAATCAAATCTTAGCAGGTAACACAGCTGTTCATAATTTTTAAAAAAGATTTTTATTTATTTATTTTTGCATACAAGAACTGGGGTGTAAGCCAGAGGCACAGGGGGGTGAGAGGACTCCCCAGAGACAGAGTGGGGCGCAGAGCAGGAGAATTTACTGAAACCCACTGCTGAGGAGAGCAGCCGGGAGACAGGAGAGATCTGTTGCGCCCTGTGGGTCAGCTCCCTGGCCGGGGATCGAACTCAGGACATAGTGGTGATGGTGCTCAGACTTAACCCCTAGGTGGCCAGGGAGGCCCCACAGCTGTCCATAAATTAAATTAAGTGATGGAAGTGCTTTTCCTGGGTGTCTCTGTAGATGAAGCCGAAAGGACACAGTATCTTTTACAAATGAAGGGATGTAAAACCTGGGAAGTTAACTCATGCCAAATCTGAGGATGCACAGCTAAATATCTTGCTATCGCATTTACGGGATATGGTTGCTTTCCAAGCACTAAACAGCATCCCGATGAATGCACAGTGTAACAGAGTCAAGGACCCCTGTTCAGATGAACATAGATAAATGAATTCTAACCCGTTGTTAATAATAACATCAGAGGGCCTCCCTGGTGGTGCAGCAGGTTGAGCAACGCACTACGAAGCAAATCGCAGCTACTGCTGCACGAGTTCGATCCCTGCCGCCGGCCGGGGAGGGGCCCCACATGCAGACTTCTCCTGCCTCGTCTGCTGCTCCCCTCAGCAGTGTGTTTCGGTCAGTCTGTCTGTTCTGCTCCCTGCTCTGTCTCTGGTGAATCCTCTCACCGCCCTGGACTCTGGCCTGTGCCCCAGATCTTGTATGCATAAATAAATCTTTAAAAAAAAATAACATCAGATAAAACGGACCTCCTAAATGATAGTGTTCCTGAGTTAGCTGTCCTATAGTCATACCTACTTCTCACCAGTGGCCAGTACATGGAAGTAAGAGTTTACATGTTAATAGATTATGTGAGGGTTTTTTTTCATGACATATTTATCATAAGACTCAGTCACAGGCTTCCAACACGTGTTATCCCACAGCTCCCAGGGACCGACAGGTGTAGAATTTTGAGTTCTTCAGAGACCCTCCGCTGCTCAGAACAAACTACTCTGAGCTGGGGTGACCACGTAACTTGTCCTCCAGACTAGACCACTGCGGCCAGGGGGGCCAGAGGTGGCTACCCAGGCCTCAGGCGTAAACCCGGCCGCCCGGACACACTGGCCAGGCCGCTGACCTGGGCTCTTACTCTGGGCTGCAGCGAGGTCTCCGAGGACCTGCACAGAACCTCAGAGGCAGCTCAGAGGAAACGAACAGAAGCTCCTGAAGGCCACATTGCTGGCGACGGAAATTTCGTTGACATTCTGCTGCATGACGAGATGAACTAGGGCGATAATCACTGAGTTTCCTAAACAGCGACACTTTAGAAGAGAAAACCAACGGAATACTGTTTTAGTTTTCCACTCCACTTCAGACCCTTCAAAACAAGTAAGTGGTTTTGACCAGCACAAGTCATGAAGTATGCTTTGGAGCAAATGACCGGCTGGGGCAAGAGGCCACGGGTTCCTTAGGTACCGAGGAGTTTTCATCGCCATGTGGCCTGGAAGGCCACGGTTCTCGCCTACAAGCTGCTGACATGCTCGGGGAAGACGTGACACGAGGGCTGTGGAGAAGCAGTGTTGCAGTGTCAGGTGGTGCTGCTCCCGCGGCCCAGCACGATGGGGATGCAGGCAGCCCCTCCCGGGTTCCTTCGCCCTCCGAGGTGAGCCCTGGACCCGCTTCCCCTGGGATGAGGCTCCTGGCGAGGACGAGGCCCGGGAGGATGCTCAGTGGATTCCACGCTGGCCACGGTGCAGGCCGAGTGGGCCCAGGCGGGGCCAGGAGCCCTGCCCCAGGGACCTCCACGGGGCTGGCAGTCCCGTCTCCACAGAGCTTCCAGACAGGGGCTTTGGCAGAGACAGGAGGACCTGGCCGTGCAAGCAGTCCTGGGGGGCGGACACAGAGAAGGGCCAGGCGAGTGAGTCCACGGCGCTGTGCAACGACAAGTCCAGCAGCCAGAACCATGAAGCTGAGCACCAGGAGCAGGCGCTGGTGGGCTTGGGGGGAGTGGAAAAGCAGGACAGGTTGGCCGGGGCAGTGAGCACAGGTGCCACAGCGCGGGGGCCGGGGGTCTGAACAGCCGGACTTTGCTCTGTGGCTTGTTTCTCTAGTATGGCGCTCACCCTAAAACTGGGGCGAGTGGGAGGAGTACCCCTTGGGAGGGCCAGTCAAGAGCCCCAGCTGCGGAGAAGTGGCTCGGGGGCGCCTTAGTTACCGTGAACTCTTCTCTAGACCCTGACAAACGATCTGAAAGTTTGCCAGATGGGAGTCACAGAAGACTGGGAAGGGGAGAATGTCATAGTTTTCCAAAAAGCAGGAAAGCTTGGATTCTGGAAAAGATAGCTGGTACGTTTGGTATTCACATCGGCTCTGAGCAAAAACGCGAACAGCTCTTTACAGACTAGTGTGTGCACACTTGGAGGGGAAGGTGGTTCCTGGGAAGCAAACCCACTTCCTTCTCCATTTTCCCATTTACGGGTCCGTAGAATCCCTCAGAAAACCCTGCAGTGAACACAGGCCGGTGAGCTAACAACCAGTTAGACGGACAGGCACACGGGGAGCATGGAGAGTTGATGAGGGGGTTGTGGCCCGAGACGATGGGTTAGCTCCCGCCCACCCCCACCCCAGGGTGCTTCTTTCAATGACAGGATTCACGAGACTACGAGGCTCTGTTAAGGCACATTCGCTGCTGTCCCGAGCTGATGTTAGATGCCAGATCTGAGAGTTTGAAAGATTTTGAAAAGAATGGATTGAAACCAATAACATGACATTTCACCGGGATAAAGATAAAGCTTACCTTCAGATTAAAAAGGCAATTAGCTCAGCGCAGGATGGCGTACACCCATCAGCGGCTCGTCTGAAAAAGGCTGACAGGCTTGTCGCTGACTACAAGTTCAGCACAGACCACCTGTGTGCACCCTGGCCGCTCCAAAAAATCAACACAACTGCAGTTGGTCAGAGAAGGAACACCCAGCTCGGGCCCTGGGGTTACTGTATCCGGTTCTGGGTGGCTCGATCCAGGGGGAGAGTTGGGGAGGAGGGTGTGCAGATCAGGGGTCTAAAATCATCGCAGGATGGACAGGGAGGAAATGAAGAGCTTTACCCTGAAGAAGATGGGGCTCTCTTCGAAGCCCCGAGGTCTGTTTTGTGTAGGGGCAGCCGTTTGCCCTGGAGAGTCCATCATTCACTGCCCAGCATCTATCACCGCCAAGTGCATTCTGCATCGCCGAGCGTGATGGGGGCCAGGGGCACCCACTCCCTGGGAGCGATGGGCACACACATGGTTTCCACCAGGCAAGGAGGGCAGCCTCTGCTGGCGGGCAGGGGAGAGGACACTGGGACCTGGGAGCAGCCCCAGTGAGGTCTGGCGAGGTCAAGTGCATGTATGATGTAAGGGCTGAGATTCAGAGTGACCGAGCGCTGGTGGCAGGCGCATGCCCAGGGTCAAAGACGGCAGCCGTGATGGACGTGCAGTCTGCGCCAGACCTTCACAGTTCACATGGCGGTCACTGAGAATAGACGATGCCCCAACCCCTCTCTGGGCAGTAAACCCGCAGTCACAAAAGAACCAGGCCACCAGCACACAGGCGGCTGTGGCGACTTTCAGAACAGACGGAAACCAAATCCGGACAGAGGGAACTTACATGACCAGACAAAAGTTGTGTGAATGCGGGTGGTTGGGATAAAAATAACAGTGTTTTAATAATTCAAGCTCTTTAACTTTGAGATGGGCCAAAGGAGCCTTGCCCGGGGCACTGCGGAAAAGGACAGTCACCGAGGGGAGGGCAGGGGGACACTCGAGTCTGTGGCTCTCTGTTGATGCCGAGGGCCTGTAACTGCGCATTGTTTTATAGAGCAATGACCTTGTTGCAGGCAACGATCTTCTGTGCCTTAATATCGGTGATGAACGGTGGCCCCAGCCTGTTCTTAGAATGTCTGAGTTCCGGCATTAGTTTGCCGCTGCAGAGCACCACAAGGCCAGAAGTTGAAACGACAGCAACTTATTCTCTTGCAGTTCTGGATGGAGGCTGCAAGTTCAAGGTGTTGGCAGGGGTGGTTCCTCCCGAAGGCTGGCGTCTGTCCCAGCCCCTTCTCACCGCGGGGACGGGGGGCTTCACGGGGTGGTCCCGTGTGTCTGCATGGTCATTTCCTCTGCACCTGTCTCATTGGAATCGGGCCACCCTTGTGACCTCGTTTTAGTCTGATTCCCCGTGTAAAGACCCGCTCTCCAAGTAGGTCACACTCTGGGGCTCTGGGAGGGGGGCGGGTCAGGACTTCAATACCCAGATGGAGGGGACACACTTCCCACATAATGCTAGCTGAAGGGCAGCTTCTCTTTGCTCGCAGACCGGGATCAGAACCCCGTGGCCGGGCACGGGTGCAGTGGCCTTGCGTCCTCGGGGAAACCTGATGTGCTGCAGACCCACCCCGTGGTGCCCCGGCTCCGTCTTTTACTCCTTAGTCCAATTCAGACCCTCCAGCATCATCTTCCTTCCCATTTTGTTTTCCAGCCTGGCCATACTTTATACGGGGCACATTTATTGGTGTGATTGTTTTTTTTTTTTAAGATTTATTTATTTATACATACAAGAACTGGGGTACAGGCCAGAGGTGCAGGGGGTGAGAAGTCACCAGAGACAGAGCGGGGAACAGAAGCAGACTGACTGAAACCCACTGCTGAGGGAGCAGCGGGGAGGCAGGAGAGGTCTGCTGCGCCATGTGGGTCAGCTCCCTGGTCGAAGACCGGACTCGTGCTGCAGTGGCAGCAGATGCTTCTGAGCGTGGTGTTTAACCCCTTGTGCCACCAGGGAGGCCCCGGTGTGATCGTTATCTGCCTGAATATTTCTCAGACTTGGTGACCTAGGGGAAGAAACACGTGTTACATCGCAACTCGGCACTAAGACAGATCTTCCCAGTAAAGACCAAGGTTTTGAGTGGAAAGACTTGTTCTATGTTGAAGGCACTCGCCATTTTCTATCCCGTTTCTTTTATGTCATGGTGGTAAACTGTGTGTGACGTGTGCCATCTGAAGCATTTTTAAGCGGCGAGCATACCCACGTTCTACCCAGTCACCCCCATCCGTCTCCAGATTCTCTCATTGTCCCAACCTGAAACTTTCCGCATTAAGCACCGTCTCTCTGCCCCCAGCCCCTGCCGTCTCTCCTTGTACTTTCTGTCCCTGTGTCCTGTGATGGGCTTGTTCTACTCACAGACGGTCCTCCAGGTTCACCCACGCCAAAGCTGGGGCCAGACCCCCCTTCCCTTCAAAGGCTGCATGACCCACGCTGTGGCCGGGCCACGCTTGTTTACCCGTGCACCGGCTGATGGACACTCGGGTCGTTTCTACAGTTTCCTAGTTGCAAATACCGTTGCGTGCCCATTGGCGTACAAGTGACCCTTCTCAAGACCCACTTTCAATTCTTTGGGGTACACTTCCAGCCTCGGAGTTCCCGATTTCATTGTTGTTTCTCTAAACCAGCTCAGGCCACCTGCGGGTTGGAAAAACGCTGCTCAGTTGCTCTCTCCCAGCCCCAAGCCGGGTGCCTGGCACCGGGTGACTATTTTTGGAGAAATGTTGATTTAAACAATAGATGTACAAGGCCTCAGGTTTCTGGGTAATTTTTGCTTTATTACTTCTCTGTGAATAAAGGCAACAGAGTTGCCATTTTCCTTTCTCTTTGTGAGTGTGGTACACATGCTGCTATTAACACCAGCAACACTGTGGTTATATTGTCCTAAAAAGAGGGCTTCATTTATTACAATGACACCATTTTTTGGACTCAGGCCATAAATTATCTCAAGATGACGTGGAATAACAGTCTGTTAAAATGTTTGGGCACAACACTACACATTATTAATTAAGTTTTCAGAGATTTTTCTTGAACTTTCTTCCTAGATCTTTTTTGATGCTGCTTAGATTATACCTAATTGACTTAGCATGCATAGCCTTGTAATTAGACTAGATTTTGCTTTTTTTAGAATAAAGTTTTACTAGGGTGGGGGGAATACATAGCTGTTTAATATCATCAGCTAAGCGTATAATTACGATCTTTATCATCTCAAAAATAAGTAGATTGAGTTTTTAATGGTTATTTGTCATTGTCTTCTAGTGGAAGTAAAATCTCTAAGATACTCTCCAGTTCAATTTTTAATCCTGACCCAAAATATGAATCTCCTTTCTCCTCTAACCTTTCTTAGTTGCTGCCTTCAAATATCACACATTTGTCATTATAAATCAAGAACACTAACATCCTCTGAGAGCCACCTCTTAGCCATGTGTTCACATCTACCACTTCCTTTCCAAGTTCAGAGCACACGTCAGCTTGTCCACCTATGCTTGCATGTATCCTAAGACAGGTGGAGCACAGGTAAAGGTCAGACTGGAAGGGGAAAGATGAAAGTGAGAGGACAGAGAAGAGCCAAGGTCAAGTGGCGGGAGGCAGGTGGAGTGGAGAAGGGACCTTTGAGGTCCCATTGTACCTGCCTCCCGCCCAAAGGTGCAGACAACCCACCTGTACTGGGGCTGAGGAACGGGACCCTTCTGCTAGCTCTGCCCTTTACATTTGGCCCCCGTTCTGTCCCGCCAAAGTTCTCAAACATGCATCCACATGCGTGCTCCTTTTGCTGCCCAGGCTCCTGTCCCTTCTCGCCAAGATGCTCAGGGCCCCACTTGAGCCCCCAGGAAAAAGCCCCTTTCCAGCCTCGCCCCCTCGACCACTCCCGCAGAGACACTGAAAACGCACACCCCGTTGTAGCTCTCTGTGCTCTTAGCTCAGAGAGACGACACCGAGGTTGGTCTCCTGGCCTCTGACTGCCCATGGGACTTTCCTTCTCTCTTGCCTCTCTGAGGCTGGGCCTAGCTCCGGTCCCACCTTCCAGTCCCTTCTTCAGGGAGGACATTTACACCTTTTTTGCTGAGAAGCCCCCGGTCCCGGTTCCCCAGGGACTGCTTGGCTGCTCTCCATGTCCGCGGGGCATTTTCAAAGGGAGTCTGCCGTCTCTTGGGCCTGCCTGATCCCACAGCTGTCTCACTGTGGGGTCCCTTCCCCGAAAGTTCCCTGACTCCTTCCCTGACTGTCCCACGTGGTCCTGCAGACACCCAGGGTGCTCCAGCTCCTGGCTCCAAGGTGAGCGTGCACAGACCCCTCTCTCTGCGGCCAGCCCAGCAGCCATTTGCCTCTCTCAGCTTGTGCTGGTCTGGTTCCGGCTCGCCCGTCTGTGGGCTCTGGGGCCTCCCTTCCCCGGCCCCTTTCTTTTGCTCCATATTCTTGCCTCACTCTCCGCAGTACAGCGGGCTATTCCCATCAGTCCGGCCCTTTGGCCTTCAAGAGGCCTGTCCCCTCTCCCACAATCCCTGACATTGTCCTCACACCCCAGTCCCCCAGGCCACGGCGCCGGGCGCTTCGGTGTCTGCCCATGGGCACCGTGCCCCCAGACAGCCCCTCCTTCTGACCATCTGGGTCAGCCGCCTGGACACACACAGGGGCAAGGGCTGCCCTCCGCCTCTTCCTGCGGCATGGACGCAGCCCATGCGCCGAACATCCCACGTGGAGGCAGCTGCCCAGCACTGCCTTGTGCTCCCGGAACGATGGGCCTTTTCCACTGCGACCCCCAGTGAGACCCTCACATTTTTCAAATAGCAACTTCTTACTCAGTTCTCATTTCACTACTTGTGTTCAATGAGCCCAAGTGGGACCACTGCGATCTTCACCGGTCTGGACTTGAACTTGGGAGCATCAGTGTCCTGGGCGGTGCCAAGCCAGGCGTCCTCCCCACCGGCCTCCTCCCTTGCCCTTCGGTCAGCTGACCCGGGGGCTGCCTGCGCGCGCGTTCAGGGCTTTCGGCCCTGTCCGTCTGAGGGAGCACATGGGTCTGTCCCTGAGCCCTGCGACGGTCAGCAGGCACGCGAGATGATAGGGTGTCACCTGCAGGCCAGGTGTTGGTGCGCCCTGCCTCAGCCTGCTATTTCCAGGGCCTCTTTTTGAAGGGGAAGCGCGTATGTTCCGCTGGTTCCCGAGCGAAAGTTCCGGTGCAATTGCAAGCCCGCGCCAAGTCTCCGTTGGGACCCGGTATAGCTGCGGAGGAAGGGCGGGTGCAAAGGGGCGCGGCTGGTAGGACTTGTGGAGTTGCCTGGACCTGGACAAGCCGCTGAAACCAGCTGGCAAGTTGTCCATGTTTGGTCCTGGAGTTGCCAGTGGGCGCGGGGGACAGCGCCTCCGGGAGCATGGACCGAGGCTTCTGGCAGAGGGGTAACCCCGGCCGGGTCGCGCCCCACTGCCGGCCGCCCGGTGCGCGCCCCCTCCTACGTCGCCGACGCCGCCCGCCGAGCCTCTCCTTTGTCCCGACGTCCCCCGCACCTCGCCCGCAGGCCGGGTGGACACAGACGGCCGCGCGAGAAGGCGGAGCCTGACTGCCGCGCCCCTGCAGCGGCCGGGAGACCCCGGCCGGGCTGCTGGCTGCGGCCCCGCCTTCCCCGCCTCGGCCCCGCCCCTCCCCACCTCAGCCCCTCCCCCTCCACCCCGCCCCACCCCGCCCGCCGACTGGGGTCCCGCCCCCCGCCGCAGCCCCGCCCCGGCCCCGCCCAGCCACGTCCCCGCGGAGGCCGCCCCCTGGCGGGCGGAGCGGGCACCGGGCTCGCGCGGCGGCGGCGGCGGGCCCGGGGTTGCTATGGTAACCGGCCGCGGCCGCCGCCACAGCAAGGCCGGCCCCAGCGCCCGCCTGCCCGGCCGCGGCTCGGCTCGGCTCAGTGTGGGGGTGAGCGGCGGCGGCGCGGCCGGCCGGGAGCGGGCGCGGCCCGGCGGCCTCAGCATGGAGGACGGCTTCTCGAGCTACAGCAGCCTGTACGACACGTCCTCGCTGCTCCAGTTCTGCAACGGTGAGGGGCGCGGCGCGGGCGGGCCGGCGGGCGGCGGCGGCCGGGCCGGGGCGAGGCCGGGGCGGGGAGGCCGCGCAAAGTTGCGGCGGAGGCGCGCGGTTCCCGCCGCCGCGGGCGCATTGTGCTGGGCCGCGCTCCGCCCCGGCCGCGCCCGGCTCCGGCCAGCGCGCGCGGCTCGGGGTCCCGCGCCCCCGCGCCCCCCGCGCCCGCGCCCCGGCCCGGCCCGATGCGCGGGGGAGGCCCGGCAGCCGCGCGGCTCCGGGGACGTGTTGCTTTCTGCTTCCAAACTCGCATCTGCGGGAAAGGTCTGGATATGGCACTCGGGAGACAGCACTTAATAACAAAACAGCTCGTGGAGGATGCGCGCCCGGGCGGTGGCACAGGACCCGGGGGCTCCTCGGCCGAGATCCCCGCGCGGGTGCAGCCTGGCGCTGGCCAGAGGGACCGGCCGAGGGACCCCGGCCCCACGGGCCGCGCTGATTTATTTCGGTACCGGGTGATGGGTCGTTCTGCTGTTTTGTGGGCAGGAAACCTGCGTGTTGCAGTGGGCATCTTTTTCAACCCTGCGTGCTGGGAAGACGTTCGTCTCGCTGCTGGCTTGAACGAGCTTTTCACAGCACACTGCATATTTTATCAGAACATGATGGATGCGTGATAATTCATGCACAAAAGTTAAGCACATGATTTTTTGGAAATCTGTCGGATTTATTGCCTGTTCAGAAGGTCCCGAAAGTGTATTTTAAAACATGCGTATTTTATAAGGATTTGCCGATGGTGCAGTCGGGGTGATTTGTAATTCTCGATGCTTTGACACCTCAAGCAATTTATTTAGCACTTGTAATTGTGGTTTAGCAGAACTTTTCTAGTTATTCAACACCTGTTTGCAAACAGGCGCTATTAACCGTGGCAATAAAGATTAATGAATGTGTTGATTCACCCTCTACAATGATATTTTCATTTCTGGTGAAACCCTCCTTTTCACGGAAGAGTGTATACTCTGATTATTTTTGCAGCTTATAATTTTCATATTATTCACGCGGGCGCTGTTGGTGAATTTAGTCATGAGCTTTTCAGTGGGATGAAAGAAAGTTCTTGCTTTCTGCACATGGAACAGTCGGTCCCGAGTAGGGCCTGCTCTCCTTCCTCCGAGGGTGCTGAGGGCGCATCTGGGACAGTGGTTCTCTGCTGCCCACGGGAACCCTTGCAGCTGAGCATCCCAGAAACGGCCTTACTCCCCACCACTGAGTGGGTTCCATTGAAGACCGTTTCCTGAGTTGACCGCTGACCAATTATATGTGTGATCTTAAAGGTATCATAGAATTTCCCCTATGTGAATGGTGAAAGGCACATGGCTGAAAAATGATATTCAATAGTCACCAGGCGTTAAGGTTTTTAGAAAATTAATATGTGGCCATATGTGTTGACAGTTGGGTTGAGGTTATGAAAATGAGACTAAATATTTTTCTTTGAACAGTTGTTTTGGAGCTGGTCATGTTAAATAGCAGTTCATGAAGTTACTTACACAACTATCTGTGAATGTTTTGGTTTTCTGTCTTCTTTTCTTTTTTTTTAATCAAGGACTCCTGTGGTGATCCTGGTAAGCTTGTTTACTGGTGAAGATGTCTAGAAGAAAGTAAAAAACATCTTTTTTCTGTTGTAGGAATAATATAAAGAAAAATCACTTTAACGCCAGTCAAACAATTTGTTCTGAAAACAAAAGAGAATTGTGTATCTATTGAATTGCTGTTCTCAAAGTGTTCTTAGCTCTGGCTTTATTGTTTTTTGCTTACTTTAGGAATAAAGTTTCAAGCGAGAGTAGTCTGTGGGGCAGACATGAATGTTAACGGATCCGTCTTAGCAACAGATGTTTTGATGTGAAACTATTCTTTGTAAGAGGCTGCCATTAAGTGAAAATATAAATGAATACAATTCAGCTAATTACTATGATGATTCAATTAAAGCATGAATCACAGAAACACCATTTCACCAGGAAAGAAATTCAACATTGGGATATGTCACTAGCTATTTGAGAATTTCTTTCTTTTTAAGTTAGAGATTTACATTACAATGGCAAGCGCATACACAACAGCACAATATATGAACTCATAAATTTTCAAATGTTAGGGCCTGCGATGCTTTTGATAGTGACCGAATCTGAAAAGTCCTATATAGATTAGTTTTGGGGAATACAACCTGCATTTAGTATTTGGAGGACTGTCACCGTTAATGCGCTGGTGAGAAAATGAGAGGGGAAGAAGAGAAAGCTTTGTTCTAATGAATGAAATGCCATCTTCCCATCTACTTTTTGTCTTTCTCTCCTACTTAATTTGTAGTTGATGCTAAATGTGAAGTTAAGCAGTCTTTTGCCTCCTGAAAAAACTGTTCATTCTCATCTTTAGGCACTGACTTGCTCATTTAAGTGAAAATTGTGTAGTGTTATTCTTTCTTTTCCTTTTTTTACATTTTAAAAGATAGTTCTATTAGGAAAAGGAGAAAGAAAAAGAGGCACCTGCATAGTCACAGGAGAGTTGTCCCGTGTTTTTCTTAAAGTATTTAGAACTGTCAAGTGAGGGGGCCTCCCTGGTGGCACAGTGGGTTAAGCAATGCACTATGAAGCAAACCGCAGCCACTGCAGCAAGAGTTCGATCCCTGCTGCCGGCCAGGGAGGGGACCCACATGGCGCCGCAGACCTCTCTTGCTTTGCCCACTGCTCCCCTCAGCAGTGTACTTCTGTTGATCTGCCTGTTCTGCTCCCCACTCTCTGTGGTGAATCCTCTCACCACCCCCCACACCTCTTGCCTGTACCCCAGTGCTTGTATGCATAAATAAATGAATCTTAAAAAAAAAAAAAGAACTGTCAGTGAGCCAGACATCATGAATTTCTTTACTTTATGAAAAATGACAGTAAATGAAAGTGAATGGAATCTGTCATTTATGAGCCAAATCATAAATTGATTTGGGGAGCATTAATATCCTCCCCTTCACCTTGTTTTCACTGTCCCCCTTTGAGGTGGGTAGGATTACCATCCCCTTTTCTGTATGAGGAAATGGGGCTCAGAAAGATTTGGTCACTTTGTAAAACCTCACAGCTTGTAAGGCTTGGATACGAGTCTAAATCTTTGTTTTCATTTTAACATCAGCTTTATTGCAATATTATCCACATAGCATACAAATTCAGCCATTAAAATTGTGCAGTTAAGTTGTGGTATAGTCTCAGGACTGGGCAGGCATCGCCGAATTTTAGGAAACCCTGAGTCCCTCTCATTTCCAACATTGCCCAGACCCCAGCAACCATGGCCCTGTTTTTTGTATCTTTTAGTTCTGGTTGTTTAGTGTAACTGGAGCCTAGGGTAATTGGCTTTTAGTGTCTGGCATTTTCCCTTCGCACAGTGTTTCAAGGTTCCATGACATTGCAGGTGTCACGACTTCATTCCTTTTTATGGCTGAATAATATTCCACTGCATAGAGGTACCATGCTTTGCTTATTCGTTCGCCCATTTATGGGCATTGGGTTGTATTCACTTTTGGACTGTTTTGAATGTGCTGCTCTGAATGTTCACATACAGTTATGACACATGTGTTTTTGTTTCCCTGGGGAGATACCCAGGTGTGGAATTCCTGGGTCAGACCATGACTCTGGACCTCACATTTTTGAGGACCCAATATGAATTGTTTGAAATCTAAATAACAAAGTCTTTTATTATACCTTGCTGATAAAAGAATAGGCAAGGAATGAACTGAATGGAAAAAGGATGGATGTGGGCATACAGAACGAATGTTGTGATGTCACTTTCTGAGTCACCTAGCTGCTTCCATCCATCACAGCTCCCAGTGTGAGTTAGGATGCACCTAGCTGGTGCTATAGGTGTAGGGATCTCAGCTCTTGCAGCTACCTAACTGGTAACCTGCTCTCATGGCTACTTTCTTACACCTTTGAGATGTTTCTTACCCAGGAAGTCAGATGTAAAGTAGGTAAACGCATAACTGCTGCCGCTGAAGTAGGGAGAGGACAGCTTCTCCTCTTACCCACCTCATAGCAAGGCATACCTCCTGGTCTTGAAATCTCTGTTCTGTGGCTAGATGCTCCGCTGGTCATTCAGGCCCCCCTTGAGCAGCTCCAAGGGAGTGGAAAGTCACCATCTCTCCCTGTAATCCATTCCTTCTTTAGACAGTTCAGACTATCAGTCCCTCCATGTCCCCTTTACCCATCGAGAAGAGAATTAATATCTTATCCATATACTAGGGCATAACATATTTGAAGACTAACCATTAACTCTTTCTCAAGTCTACTTTAGCTAAAAATTGCCATTAAAAAATTCCTCATGTGATTTTAGTCCCAATTGGCCTGGTCTACACTTGTTTTATTTCGCCTATATGCCTTTTAAATTTGACATAACTGCATGTGGTATCCCAGGCATGGCTGGAACAGAGTAGAACAGGATACTTCACCTCCCTTTGTCTAATGTCTATACTTCTAATAATGCAACCCAACATCATGTTATCTCTTTTGCTTGTCACTCCATAGTGTTACCTCTTAATGATTTTCACCTAAAATTTTGGTCTGTTTTTATACTGTGGCCTTTATACTACGCCCTTTCTTTTCTTACTCTTTTTTTTTTTTTTTTTGAAGGGGGAATTTCCTCCAGCAGGCAGCACCTTATCAGATTACCATGCAGTTGGAATCTGAATTGTAATGCTGTGAATAGTCCCAGCACTCCTATAAAATTTTTCACACTTTAATAGCTGGAAGTTGGTCATTGCCCTCAAAGGCTTATGATCCTGGTCTAATTTCCCTCTTGCCCTACCAAGTGCCACTGCATCATGCAGTGCCCCTTTAAAGGCCACACGTGGTATGTCATCAGTCCCCTGATCTAGCCTGGTCTTCTGCTGATCTGCTTGTTGATAACCGTGGCAGGTCAGGTCCATCCTGCTTGCCTGTCCCAGTGACATTTCGAAACCCCTATAAAAATCTTTTGAGGCCTCCCCTGGTGGCGCAGTGGGTTAAGCAACGCACTACGAAGCAAATCGCAGCCACTGCAGCATGAGTTCGATCCCTGCTGCCGGCCAGGGGGGGG
>JAGFMF010011747.1:18012732-18031405 GCA_019455555.1 Galemys pyrenaicus
CTGCTCCCCGCTCTGTCTGTGGTGAATCCTCTCACCCCCCACACCTCTGGCCTGTACCCCAGTGCTTGTATGCATAAATAAATAAACCTTTAAAAAAAATAAAATAAAAAAATAAAAGCCTTTCTGCAAGGACCTCCGGCATAGACGCTTTGTGACATCCAAGGGTTTTTTCTTTTAAGATTTATTTATTTATGCATACAAGAACTGGGGTACAGACCAGAGGTGTGTGGCGGGGGTGAGAGGATTCACCAGAGACAGAGTGGGGAGCAGAACAGGCAGATCGACTGAAACACACTGCCGGGGGCAGCAGTGGGCGAGGCAGGAGAGGTCTGCTGCACCACGTGGGTCCCCTCCCTGGCCGGCGGCAGGGATCGAACTCGTGCTACAATGGCTGCGGTTTGCTTCATAGTGCACTCCACTGCGCCGCTAGGGAGGCCCTCCAAGGGCTTGTTAAATGAGCAAGTTGATGAGTCTTGACACATGCGTATATCCATGACACGTGACCGTTATCAAGATGGCCAACATGTTCATCACCCCCAAGTTTCTCTGTGCCCCTTCCTCGCTCTCCCGCTGCCTTCCCCCTCCTCCCACCTCTGCCACTGTAGACTAGTCTGCATCTGTGTAGTGTCAGGTGGGCAGACCACACAGCGCGTGTGCCACGCCTGGCTTCGCTCACTCCCAACACTTGTTTTGAGATTAGCCGTGTGGGTGCGAGTATCAGCCTCGACGTGCTTTTACCCCAAGCAGTGGGCAGCGCAGTTTCTCCACTCGCTCGTTGGCGGGCTCGTTGGCCGGCTTTGGGCTGTTCCAGTTCTGGCTCCTGCTTGGCGCATCGCGGACAGTCTCTGCGCGGGCGTTCACCACGGTGGCTCCCGGGAGAGGCGAGATCCCGTGGGTGTGGCCGCCGCTTGGCCGGGCAGGGAAACAGGGTCAGTTGCTCCACCTGCTGACTGGCACTTCTTTTTGGTTATAAGTTTGTCTGATTTTGGCCTCGTTGGTCAGTTGAGAAATATTCCCTCCACGTCAGTCACTGCAAGAGTGCGTGGAGTTGGGATTGTTTCTCCTGAAGTGGTGGAATCCACCAGCGAAGGCCTCTGGGCCTCTGGGATCTCAAACTATCAAGTCCACCTTTACAACAGGTCATCGGGTGCTTCTTACATAAGCTTCGGTAGTTTTGTGTCAGAGAATCTGTGTTTCGCGTAAGCCAGCAAGTTCGCTGGTCTCGATGCCTTCTTGAAGGCCCCTTATTCCTTCAGCCTCTGTGGTGTTGTGATGCGCCCTCTTCTTCCTGGTGCCGCTACTTTGTGTCCTTTTTCTTTTTTGCCTGATTAATTCAGCTGGCATTTTCTTGATTTTATTCACTTTCCCAAAGAACACGCTTTTGGCTTCATTGAGCTTCCTGATTTTTTACTGTTCCATTGACTTGTAGCTTGTGGGCGTTATGACTGCGGTGTCAAACCTGTGGACCGGCTAGGGCGCAGTCATCATTGTAGCAATGTTGGGACTTTGGGTCCACAAGCAAGAATATCTCCATGTCCTTCGGTCTTGTTGTCTTTCATCGTAAGTTTTCGGTTTTCTGCATATAGACCCTGGATAGAGTTTGTTGATTTCTTTCATCATATTTCTATAGTTTTCTGCATATCTGTATCTATAGCCTTTCTACGCCTCCCTCCCTCCCTCCAGCCATCTTATATCTCCTGTCCTACACATATTTATCCTAAACATATATTTTTAGATAGACACCTGAGTTTTTCACTTTGGGGGTGCACTCGTAAGGGGCATTGTGCCGTGGCTTCATACTGCAGCTGCTCCTGGTGGTTTATAGGGCAGCGGCCCACTTGAGTCCCTTGTATCACGCATCCTCGTCGTGGTCACTTAGTCCTGGGCCTTTGGCGTTCTCCCCGCAGACCCTCGTGCCGTCACAGGCAAGCTGACTTCTCCCTTCCCCGCCGCTGTGCCGTTTACTTCCTCGTCTTCACACATGGCTGGGACTCCCAGTGATGCTCAGTAGGGTGGGGAGGAGAGTGCCCCTGCCTTGCTCCCATCTTAGGGGAGCACATCCAGGTTCCCTGAGGACCTGCCTCCTTCGGGGCGCAGCTGCAGGTGTTTTGTGGGCGTCCTTTGCTGCTGAGGACATCCGCCCACGGCCCCTGTGCCTCCTCCATGGCGCTTCAGCACCGACTGTGGCCTCCTTTGGGGCCATTTCCTTCAGGTTTTCTGTGCTCGGGGCCCACTCGGCTTCTCGAACTGTGGGCTTGCAATTTTCATCCAGTTCTGGAAATGTTGAGTTCATTATTTTTCCAGTCATACATGATTCCTCCGTCTTTCCTACCCTGCAGGGGCGCAGGACAGACCCGGCAGGACACGTGAGGCTGTTCCAAGCCCCGGTTCTCGTCCTCTTCTGTCCCTCTCTCCTGGTACTCTCACTCCCTCGCTCCCCCCTTCCCACTGTTTCTCTTTGGGAAGTTTTACTGCCACTTCTTCCTGGTCACTGAGTTTTTCAGTTAACCGCATCCATCTAACTGCGGTTCCATCTCTGGAGCCCTGGCGCATCGGGCTCTCCCTGGGTCCCTTGGGCACGCGCTGTCCACTGAGCACTGGCAGCAGCTCCAGCGTCTGTCGTCGCTGGGCTTTTTGCTTGCTCGGGTCTTTCCTTATCCTGGGTTCTGCTTTCCTATTTTCCTCCTTGGTCTGCTGGTGCTGTTGAATTGGATTCTGGCCATTGTGCATTTTACCTTGTTGCGAGATGGATACTTGTATATTCCTAGAACTATTTTCAAGCTTCTTTTGGGAGATGATTGATTTACTTGGAAACAGTTTGTTCCTTCCAAGTCTTGCTCTCCAGCTTTGTTGGGGGGACCAGAGTGGCATTTAGCCTGGGACACAACCCTCTGATTTCTCTATCCGATGCACTGTGGGTCCTGTGGTCCCCGCCCTGGCAGGGTGGGGTGGTGGCAGGAATTCTCCCCGGCCCTGGGTGAACCCTAGCGATTGTCCTGTGTTCTTCTAGATGGTTCTTTCCCCAGCCATGGGTGATGTCCTCACTGGAAATGCTGATCCATCTCACCACTGACTCGGGGTGAAGAGGAGGCCTCCTCTGCTGATTCCCGGCCTCTCCCTGGGAACTGCAGCCTGCTGGGTTTTTGTTGTTGCTTGTTGTTTTTCTGGTCATCCTGCTCTGTCTCTGCAAGTCAGGGAGACTTCGAGCGCCCCTCCTGTATCACCTCCTAGAAGTCCTCTGTGCTTCGTGCTGGTCATCCTGGAGCCACCAGTTTCGCTGCATCTGAGTGGTCACCCCCTCCTCATCAACGCCCGGAGTCTTACCCATTCACAGTCAGTTGTTGTCAGTTTCTTAAAATGTAGCTCATCATTGTAAAAAGTCATCTGCTTACCACAGGGAGCCAGTGATTCTTAACAACCTGGCACAATGTATCTTGCCTGTTCCTTTGTGCTGTGTTACATAGGAAGGTAAACCCGGTCCCTGTGACTCATCTTGTCTGAAGCAGAAGCTGATGAGACTTTTTAAAAAGTAGCTACACAATGTTGATAAGAAAAAGCTTTACAATAAACCAAAGGGACCATGGGGGGGGAGGGGAGGAAGGGAGGGCAAAGAATGGGATGAGGGGATGAAGGCAGAAAGAGCACAAGAGGGCCTCCCTGGTGGCGCAGTGGGTTAAGCAGCGCACTATGAAGCAAACCGCAGCCACTGCAGCACGAGTTCGATCCCTGCCGCCAGCCAGGCGGGGGACCCACATGGTGCAGCAGACCTCTCCTGCTGTGCCCGCTGCTCCCCTCAGCAGTGGACTTCCGTTCATCTGCCTGTTCTGCTCCCCACTTTCTGTGGTGAATCCTCTCACCCCCCCATATCTCTGGCCTGTACCCCAGTGCTTGTATGCATAAATAAATAAATCTTTTAAAAAAAAAAAAAAGAAAGAGCACAAGAGACTGAGGTGATGGTGCGGGTGGAATGGTGGCGGGAACTCCCTGGGGACTACAAATGATATCAACTATACTTAAATAAATATATATATACATATATATATATATGAGAAAAGAAAAAGCTTTACATTGAGAACAATCACAAAAGAGGGATGTGGTGGTGGAGAGCAGAAATGAGACCTTTAGGTTCTGGCTTTGGGGGGTCTGTCGCTCACCTTCTGATGGAGACCTGAAAGTTCTGTGATGAGCTCTAGGTATCTTCACTCTTAGGTGTCTCCCGAGTCAAACAGTGTTTCTCCATCCCCAGCAGGCGACGCTGGCTTCGGGACGTTCAATGGCCATCTTGGAGTCCAGGTCTCTGACTTCAGCCCTGTGTGGGGCTCCTAAACCATTTAAACTGTTCTTGTCTGACTCATCCCAACTGTTTCTTCAAGGATAGGCTCTTGTGCAAGTGACTCTTGTGTGGAATTCCTAAAACCATTCAGTCTGCAAGACCACATGTGCTATGGGCAGTGTGATTAGATGGCATTTTGTTCATTTATTTTTTTAAAGATTTATTTACTATGCATACAAGAACTGGGGTACAGGCTGGAGGTATGAGGGTGAGAGGACTCACCAGAGACAGAGTGGGGAACAGAACAGGTAGATGGACTGAAGTACATAACTGAGGGGAGCAGCGGGGAGACAGGAGAGGTCTGCTGCGCCATGTGGGTCCGCTCCCTGGCTGGGAATCGGACTCGTGCTGCAGCGGCGGTGGTGGGCTTCACAGTGCTGCACCTTGACTCCTTGGGCCACCAGGGAAGCCCCTGCAGGGCACTTTAAATGGAAAAGTTGTATCCAGCCGGACATGACTAGAAAACACTAAGAAAAGGATAGCTGTCACCTGATTCTTCTTTTATGCTGAAAGGGTCTGAAACTTTGTATCAAATACAAATGTATCTGTGCTACCTTTTCAGATACTGTGCAGATACTTTGTTACAGCAACATAGGAACTGAGACATCCCATTTAGAATCCCAGTCTCCTCTGACCTAGGCAGGTGTCCCAGCTCTGGTGGTTTTCAAGTTCCACCCTCAGACTCCTTATTTTGTCTGCTCCCCTCCCCACCCCCAGGGCTTTAATCTCCCCTTTTATGGTAAGGGCTTGGCAGTCCTGTGAGGTTTGCAGGTGGCTTGTTTCCAGGCGTTGGCCTTCTCTCCCATCTCACCCCAGCTGGCTGTGCCCTGGTCTTCTTGGCCCTACTGTGCTTCAGCGGCCAAGAGCGAGTGGGGAGCATATTGTTATGTACAGTTTGGGGAGTTTCTCTCTGCTCAACTGCAAGGTGTCTTTTTCGCTTGGAAACTGTGAAGTGGAAACGAGGTTTTTTTGTTTGTTTGTTTAAAGATTTATTTATTTATGCACACAAGCACTGGGGTACAGGCCAGAGTCCAGGGCGGTGAGAGGATTCACCACAGAGAGCGGGGAGCAGAACAGGCAGATGAACGGAAGTCCACTGCTGAGGGGAGCAGCGGGCATAGCAGGAGAGGTCTGCCACGCCATGTGGGTCCCCCACCCCCCCACCGGCAGCAGGGATCGAACGCGTGCCTCAGTGGCTGCGGTTTGCTTCATAGTGCGCTGCTTAACCCACTGCGCCACCAGGGAGGCCCAGAAATGAGGTTTTAACAAACCTAAGAGCGCTTAGGGCTTTAGGTTCCAACAGAAACAAACACGATTACTCCTGTGGAGGTAGGGGCGTGTGTGCACATTTGGGCCTGTGCTGGGGGAGGGGTGCCTGTGTGTGCGTGTGTGTGTTTTGTACATGCCTGTGTGTGCACGTGCCTGTTTGCATGTGTTTTGCCCGTGCCTGTGTGTGCGTGCATGAGTGGGTACGGTGTACATGTACATACCTCGTGCGTGGTGTATGGTACTAAGTGACATTAAGGTATTAGATGTTGTTCAGTATTAAACATGGCAAAGATTTCAAGGCCGCTTGGGCACCAGGGGAAGTCTGTTGGTTTGATGGTCTGGTTAGGTGTAGGGAGGGCACAGGGCAGGTTCTCTACGATCCTGGCAGACCACAGAGGAGGAGCCCTGGAGCCCTCGGTGGCTTTTACAGGTTTTTATTAATCTTTCTGCATCAGAGGCGACCAGGTACACAGCAGGTAGGGGTGGGGGGTGGCAGAAGGCTGGCAGGCCTCCCAGCCCCCCGCGATCGTCACTCTCTCTGGGCTCTCCTGTCTCAGCTTCGACCGCCCTGGCTACTTGTGGCACCCCCGTGACCCGCCCGATAAGCCCCGCCTCTCGGCCCAGGTGCGCTCACCTGCGCTTGCCACACCCGCTACAGGGGCCGCCATCAGGCACCGTGCAGGGCCGCGGGGGTCATCACTGACGCTGATGGCGGGAGGGCGGAAAAACCTGCTCCCTTTCATTTACCCTGCAGCAGGCAACATGAAACTACAGTACGGTTCCGGAAAAAGTGGCATGTCTCCCCCACACTCACCCAGGGAACCCCAAGGCTCCTCCTCCTAGCGGCGGTGGTTCTGGTTCTTCCTCTTTCGCTTCATTTGCTGGTCACTGAGACCCAGTAGCTCGCCTGAAATCCTGCTCTCCCTGCTTCACCTGTTCGATCCAGGTTCATCTAGTCCCCAGTTACACCCTAGCCAGGCTTCTTGCCAGTGTGGGATTTGGGGGTACACGAGCGGGGGGCTGGGCCTGTTGAGTTGCCCTCACGTGTGTTGCTGTGCTGCCCGTTCCTCTCCTCGTTGGCCGGCCGTCCTGGGCCTCGCGCCTGGCGCAGGGATGGGGCGGTTCGATGTGTTGCCAGCGCCCCCTCTGGGGAGCGAGGACGCCCAGGAGCTTGTGCTGAGATGCACAGAAAGCTTGTTACGCAGACGCCACATCGGCTGAACGCAGCGCTCACGCGTCGCTTCCTCCCACGAGCTTCGGCACCTGCCGCGTCTCTGACGCCACGGCCTCACAGCCCCAGGCGCACAAAGCACCTTTATTCCGGCTCTTCCCCGACTCAGGAGCCTCTGCTGCCGTCCCGGCCAGTGGGCCATGGCAGCGCTCTGCAGCCGCCAGGGGTCTGGTGGGATCCGTCTCGGCCTCACAGCGGACGCCAGCGCTTGAGACGCCTCCCTGGACCGGGTCGGGTCTCGTCATTTTCTGTGAAGTGAGGACCGCCAGGGCCAGAGCGGAAGAGCAGGTGCCCCCCGAGATGAGCGAGCCCCGGGGCTCCTGGCCCACCCAGGTGGTCACAGGAGGGCTGGGTGCTAGCGCAGAAGTGAGTCCGGCCTCCGCCCAGCGACCCGCCCTGTGCTCGCCCTCCCTGGTGTGCTGGTCTCTGCTGCCGGAGCCGGTGGGCGGCCAGGGCGGTGATGGAGCCGCATTTCTGCGGACCCTGCAGGCACAGGTGGGCCGTCACGCAAGACCGCTTTTATTTGAGATGGTCATTTGCACATTACTGCTTACACCATTGCTTTAGAGACTTTTAATACTTAAGAGGCTAAAGACTATTAAGATTTTGCCTTCAGGGCCTCCCTGGTGGCGCAAGAGTTGAACGCTGCACTGTGGGGCTTCCACAGCCACTGCAGCACGAGTTCGATCCCGGCCAGGGCGGGGACCCACAGGGCGCAGCAGACCTCTCCTGCCTCCCCACTGCCCCCTCAGCAGTGGGTTTCAGTGGATCGCCTGTTCTGCTCCCCACTCTGTCTTTCACACCCTGCATCTCTGGCCTGTACCCCAGCTCTTGTATGCATAAATAAATAAAATCTTTTTTAAAAAAGGCATTTGTCCACTATTTCAGAAAGGAGGACAAAAGGCACAGCGTCGGCGTCCATTTCCTCAGCACCACACGAGCCCACTGGGACAAGTTCTTGTCATACAGACGGCGACTGTGGGTGAAGGCGGCTCCGCGGGGCCTCGCAGCTCCTGCTCTCTGGCTGGTGGCTCTGACAAGCGGCCGGCTTCGCCTCTCCCCTGCGAAGCGGGCAAGGCCAACGGATGGCTGCCGAGGGGCTGTTGGTCAGGGAGCGGCCGCAAGCCCCGCACCCGGCGCCGCGCGGGGAAGAGGAGACTGTCGCTGCTTTGGGACTTCCTGTCCTGAGTAGCCACGGAGAAGGCCCTCGGAGGAGCGGGACGGACTCGAGCTCACCCTCTAAAATCGCTAGTCCCTGGGGCCCCAGAGCATCACGTGGGTGGCCTCATGCTCCGAGGAGGCCCCGGTCAGGAGCTGCCGAGTCTCCAGATGGAAAGACGGCAGAGGAGTGGAGTGGAGGGCGCACTTCCTGCCTTGTAAATAAGAAAACGCGCAAGGCACTGGGGACCTTCGCGCATCTGCAGAGACCATCAAACGAGTCTGGGCCACAAATGGCTGCGAGGTCCAGGCTCGGAGCCGGGCTGCGAGGTCCTCTCTCTGCCTGTGAGCTCCTGGCCGGGCGCCCCCGGAATCGCAGCAGGAAGCCAGCGTCCACCGGCTGCTCCTGAGGGTGGAGCTGGACCGGCCGCCTCTGGCCCCCGGAAGCGGGCTGTGTGGCGTCCTGTGTCCTGAGGTTGGCCTCAGCTTTCCTCAGCCGCACTGGCGGTGCTGTTGAGGCAGAAGTGGGGCCTTTCGCCGCTGGGCTCGCTCACGGCCAGGCGCTGCTCGGCGGCCCCAGAATCTGTTCGGTGACCTCATGGGCTTCTCGAAGGTCGGGTTTGCTCTTGGCTTTGTGAGCGAGCCTGCTGGCGAGTGTGGAGCGCAGTCGCCCTGAGGGCCGTGGCCGGCAGCTCTTGCGCCATCCTGCGGAGATGCCCGCATCCCGGCAGCAGTGGCGCTGCTCTGGAGCGGCTTCGGCCGCGTCACCCGCCGCTGGGTGACAGGAGCTGAGCCCCCGAGTCTGCGTTCTCGCCAACGTGTCAGGGCCAGACAGCGGGGCGCAGGGGGCTGATTACAGCCGTGGCGAGGCCCAGTTTTCCCAAACTACGTTCAGCTGTTGATAAAATGCCACGAGGCTGGAGCTTCTGGCACCCCCCAGAGCCTGGCCGGCCAGGATGTCGGCTCGGGCCTCGGGGCGCCGTGGGCACTGCTCGTGCCATCAACCCTCTGCCAGCGTCGGTCTGCGTGACGCGGTCACTGCCTGGGCTTGTCCCAGAGACCGAGATGGGGACACGCTCCCCATCATGTGCAAAAGAGCCCCCATTTCCTCAAGGAAACCAGCAGATGCTCCTGCCAGTCTGTGGGCCACCTTCATACCGACGTTTAAAAAGCCAGGAGGCGGAAGTACGGACAGTATGTCTCTTCCAGACCTCCTGGTAGCCCCAAGCTCGGGGATGCTTAACAGGAAGGGGAGCTGGGGCCTCCCTGGTGGCGCAAGGGGTTAAGCACCGCACTGTGAAGCATCCGCAGCCACGCAGCACAAGCTCCATCCCTGGCCAGAGAGCTGACCACAGGGCGCAGCAGACCGCTCCTGTCTCCGCACTGCTCCCCTCAGCAGTGGGTTTCAGTGAATCCACCTGTTCTGCTCCCCACTCTGTCCCTGGTGGATCCTCTCAACCCCACCCCCACACCTCTGGCCTGTACCCCAGCTCTTGTATGCATAAATAAATAGAGCTAAAAAGAAGAAGGTGAACTGACCGGGATACAGTGGCGCAGACGCTGCCTTAGTGCCCCCTGGAAACACCCCAGCGGCACAGGGACCCCGGCCCTCTGTGGAGCAGCTGCCGCTGGGGCAGCTGGGAGACGGTCCCTTCAGGGTCAGCCTCCTCCTGGCGGCGGGAACCACTGGGCTGTGTTGCCTGGAGACTCGGCAGCTCTCACAGGCCGGTGTGTGGCCGCTTGCGGCAGGAGGCAGATATCGAGGTGGTTGGGGCTTCGTTTTTGCCTTTCTGCTAAAATATTAAAATTAACCGTTTCCTCTGTGAACGTGTCAAACCCGCCCGTGCATGGACAGCGGCACCAGGCCTGGTGGCCTCGGCTCTCCCGGCACATCGGGGTCGCGCTGATGTGAGACAGGAGGCCACGCAGGGGGCAGCTGCTCCTCTCCGGTGCTGTGCTGGCCGCCACCCCAGCCGCAGGTCCAGGAAGGGAACGGCCCTGAGAGCTGAGAAGCAGAGGGCACCTGCTCTGGCCAGCCTCACGCCTAGAGCCGGTCCGTGGAGCTCTCGTTCTGGTTAAGCACTCGGCGCTCTTTGCATAGCAGTGTTTCGAGGGCACAGTAGCATTTTGAATGAAATAGTAAACTAGAGTTGACCTTGATCATTTGTATCAGCAGTAGCATCAGGAGCAATACTACTGGTGACATTTCTGCTTCGTTCCTGCTGAAATCCGTAAATGCAGGACTAGATCCTGCGTGCTCCACATATGAGCTCGTTACGAATACCCGAGGAGGGAGGTGGTCGCTGACCCTCTTTTACAAATGGAGAAACTGAGGCACGTTGCCATTAGGTCATCGCTCAGGCCACACGCCAGGGAGTGGGCAGGCTGGGGCCTGAGCCCAGGTGACTTACTGTAGCGCGTGCCGGTCCACAGGTGTCCCAAGCTGGGCTTGGCCCCGGAAGCCTCTCCCGCTCTGTACAGAGCCCGCCCCGCCTGCTCCCGAGGCCGAGCCCTTCCCAGGCAGGTGTGTGTGGTCGGGCCCCAGGCAACACTGTTCACAAGCCTGCTGCCTTCCCCTGTTCACACCTGGACGGTCTTTACTCAGCTCTTCACTTGCTCCACAGAGAAAAGACCTGTCTCTCCCTCCTGCCTTCCAGCCACGTCAAAGGACGGTGGAGAAATCCCCCAGAACATTCACAAGACGTTCTATCGACCTGAGAGACGTTCTTTCCAGTGAGCAACAAATATTCAGTTTTCATGGAAATATTTCTGTGCTGAGCTCTCATAGTATCATAGCAACCGGCCTCAACAAGCACAAATAACAACCCCTAATTGACAAAGTCAATGAGCAGATCTTGGCTCATTTGAACTCTCATGAAGTTCTTTTCATTTTTTATGGCAGTGATCACCGAACTGACTTTGGAGACAGTTCTGTGAGTTCTAGTGCAGTGTAGATTCATGTAACGGCCACCAACAGGATCCATTACACCCTGGAAAACTCCCCGGCCTGTGCTCCTACCACAGCTCTCAGCAACTGCCAATGTGGTCTGCGCTGCTATGGTTTTGTCCTTTTGGAGAATGTGATGGAAGTTAAATCATGCAGTGTGTGACCTACACTCAGCATAATGCCTTTGAGCATTGTGTGGTTGCATATATCAGTAGTTCATTCCTTTTCATTGCTGAGTACTATTCCACCGAATGGGTGTGCCACATTCTATCCATTCACCAAAGCACATTTGCATTGTTTCTAATTTTTACCAAGTACGAATAGAGCCACCCTAAGCATTGGGAAACAGGTTTTTACATGAATGCAATGTTCCTTTCTCTGGCGTAAGTATTGCTGGGTCACATGGGAATGCTTGGTTAACTATAAGAAACTGGTAAACAGCTTTCCAGAATACCCACACCATTTTTGGGCCCACCAGTACTGTAGGAGCTTCGTTTGCTCCACATTCTCACTGCATTTGGTTCTGTCAGGATTGGTGTCTTACCTATCCCAACAGATGTGTAGTAGTGTCTCAGGGCAGTTTTAATTTGCATTTCCCAAATGGCTAATGATGTTAACATCTTTCCATGTGTCGGTTTACTCTTTGGTTCATCCTACAAAATTTTTCTTCCGCTTGAAGAAATTCCCTTGGATTTCTGATAATGCAGATAGCTGATGGTAGATTCCTTCAGTTTTCATTTCTTCTCTGAAGAAGGCTTTACTGCCCTCACTTTTGGAGGCTGTTTTGCTGGATATGGAATTCTGGATTGAAGTGATTACATTCCATGCTTTTAAGAGGTTCCACTCTCTTCTGGTCTACATGGGCTTTGACAAGAAGTCAGCTGTTAACCAGATTGTTGTTTCTCCCAATGGAATATACCAGTTTTCTCTGGTTGCTTTCAATCTGTGTAGTTCATCTTTCATTCCCAATAGGCCAACTTTGCTAATACTTTGAGATTGTCATCTCTGTATTTATTTTGCTTGGTGTTTGTTTAGCATTTTGCAGCTTTACTTTTTTTCCCACCAAATTTGGGATATTTAGCGGACATGGTTTTTCAGACTTTTTTCATCCCTGTCCACCCCCCACCCCACCCCTGCCGCCGCTTTTTTTTTTTTTTTCTGGTTAACCATTTTCTTGAAAATGCTGTAAAAATATCAAAGAAATTGATTGATCCATTTTTAACTTTTGGAAGAAAAATTCCCCAAAGTAAAATACCTACCACCCTAATCTTCCCTTGGCTCTTCCCCCCCACCTCATCCCCCCACTGTTCTCTCTCTTATATTCCAGTTAACCATAGATTGGGCTGTTTGGGATCATCTCTAAGTCCCCAAGGCTCAGTCCATTTTTTTCAAGTTTTTTTCCCTCAAAATACTTCCCAAGGATTCTAGACCCCTGTCCTCAGGCTTGCTTAGGTCTGCTTAGCCTTTCTTTATTCACATACTTTTGGTTACAAAATCTATCTATTATTTCCAGAATTATACGTTCAGTTCTAAAATTTCCATTTCATTAACTTTTTTATTCTATTTCTCTGCTGAGACTGCTTTTCTACTAATTTTTTTTAAATTTTACTTACAGAGGATAGTCTTAATAGCTTATTTTAAATTTCTTACCTATAAACTTCAATATGCTGTTCACTTTGGTATTAGCCCCAGCATATTTTCTTTTCTCTCGAGAGTATGCTCCATTTCTGGAGTCATAATGTTCTGAGTGATTTTGTATTGTATGCTGGATGTTATCACAATTGAGTTATGGAGATCTGTTTGCTGTTATTTTTCTTTTTGAAGGAAAAAAGCACAAAAAACAAAAGAAAAAAACAAAATGCCTACTACCCCTGCGCCCCAACCCTTTCTCCCAGCCCCACCTGTTCTTGCTCTTGTGTTTTAATTAACTGTATGTTCGACCACTTGTGAAACTGTTTAGTTTGCCTTAGTGGAACCTCAGTTCTGCTCGTGTGAGCTTATCTGGGGCACCCGAGTCTATATGGAAATGGATATGAATAGACAGAGTTTAGGGATCCCCATTCTGGCTTTTTCCCTTCTGGGGAGACCCCAGAGCACTGGGCTAAAAGCCCAGAACAAGGGAATTAACTTGCAGGGTCCCCCATCTCCCTCCACCGAATGAGTGTGAGCTCCGCATCAGTCTGTGTGTTGGGTCCGCTCTCCAGCACCTCCAGGGAGCTGTCTTGGTATCATTTCCAGGCGTAATAATTGCTTCCTGCAGAGAGGGGGGAGGGGGTGGAGGGTGAGGGGCGCTAACTGATAGGGGTGTCACACCCAGAAGCAGCCACGAGTCCACGATGCTCACATTTCAGTCGGGAGGTGGACACAGTAAGCAAACAAAGGGACAGCTGAGTGATGCCGCAGTGACGGAAGGCAGAAGTCCTGCCGTGACGGTCACTGTAAGCGAGGTTGCTGGGAAGGCTCTCTGGGGAACTCCCGGCCTCGGCGGGACCTAGAGAACAGACAAATGTGGTCGTGAGACAAGCTGATTGAGGAATACCTCTAGCAGAGGCCCTGAGCCAGGAGAGAGGGGTCGGTGTGACGGGCCATGGTGAGTGAAGGAAGAGGCTGGAGAGGCAGGAAGCTCATGTGCGACCCAGCGGGCCTTGGCGAGGAATCGGGAAGGAATTAACGACTGTTAAGAAACAAGGGTCGCGGCCGTGTAAGGGTTCGTTCTAATCAGATCAGGCCACTCGCGTTGCCTTGGCACAGTCGTGACTCATGGGCAGCCCGGACTCGCGGTCACGTGGCCGCGGCCAGTTAGCATTGTTGGAACCGGCGCTGCCACTGCTCGCGCGGGCGGCGGGGCAGCTGAACCCCGCTGTCCCCTCTGCCGCTGGTTCGCCCTCGGCGTGGCAAAGAGGCAGCCGGCCTGGGCTTAGGAAGTGTACAGCGACTCGGACCACAGGTAGGAAGCGGAAAACCTGGACGCCCAGCCCAGAGAGGCTGGTGCGCGTGTGCAGCGCTGCGCCCTTCCGCGGACCCGGGCGCGCGCGCACCTGTCCGGCACCTGCTGCCGCTGCGGAGCGCGACTCACCTGTCCTGTCCTCTGGCGCAGATGACAGCGCCTCCGCGGCCAGCAGCATGGAGGTGACGGACCGCATCGCCTCCCTGGAGCAGCGGGTGCAGATGCAGGAGGACGACATCCAGCTGCTCAAGTCGGCGCTGGCGGATGTGGTGCGGCGGCTGAACATCACGGAGGAGCAGCAGGCCGTGCTGAGCAGGAAGGGACCGACCAAAGGTGGGCCGCGTGGGCGCCGCGGGCTGGCCTTGGGGGGGGGCCTCGCGGGGGGCGCAGAGGGTGCCGGCGAGTCGGCCTCGCAGCGGGGGCTCGGCTGCTGCTTTGCTCTCCCGCAGCAGCAGGAACCACCGCTCAGGTGACCGGTGAGGGGCCCCGCGGGGTGCAGTCAGTCACCTGGCGTGGCTCATTTGACCTTGGCGTGGGGATTTGGTGGCCCATTGTCTGTCGAAGTGACCGGGGAGCTCTGACTGAGATGAGGAAGGAGTGTGCGTTGAGGGCTGCTGAGAGCAATTACTGCGACTCTGATAGAGCCCTGCAAAAAACAAGCCAAAAAAGCCAAGCCCCGCGGCCCCTGGGGCGTCCTGCGGTGGCCAAGCCGCTCGCGGGTGCCTCACGAGGCTCACGTCCCTCTGTCCACCCCGCACCTCCTCCACTCAGGTCTGTGGGCCTGGTGGCCAGCGGGGCTCCCAGCCAGGCTCTGGGGCGCAGGGCGGACAGCGCCTCTGACTGCTCTGAGCCCCAGCGTCCCTGAGCCCTCTGCTGAGCGAGCCCCGCTGGGCAAGTCGCATTTGAACGTCCTCTGTGCCGGGCTGAAGCCCACGGCAGGATTCTCTGCCAGTGCGCTTCTAGCAAATTCAGACCATCACCATGTCCTGCGGTGCCAGGCACCAAAGAGAAAGAGCCACGTTTGTGCTTTTAGCAACTGCAGGGACCCTGACGTCGGCTTCCGGACGGAGCCCCTCCGCCTCGGGACCCGTGGGGCCCCGACTGCCCTCTGCCTGCAGCCCGGGGTCTGTGGCGGCTCCAGCGCGGATCCTGAGTGTCCCGTAAAGTCAGCTTCCTTGTGTCTCAGCTTGGGCAAAACGATCCCAACAGCTGGCAGCTTCCCTGCAGTCAGAGACGGTTCCATTGGGGTGCCAGCTCGGCTTGTTTCCCCAGAGCGAGGCCGCATCTTCTCTCCACGGACAGGATCTGCTTCCTTGTCCAGCGACCGCAGCTCCCAGGGGTGTCTTCCCTTCGAACAGTCCTTTGAGGTAGACGTGGGCTCCAGGTTACAAGGCGAATAGGCTGTTTTAGGTAGAAACGAGCACTTCACAGAGCCGGTGTTAGCCGACACCACCGAGAAGCGCTGGGGCATTGCACCTCGGTCCAAGCGGAATGTGAAGCTGTGTGTGTGCACGCGTGTGTGTGTTTGCGATGTGTGCGCGCGCGTGTGCTGTGTCATCTCAACTAAGTAGAACAAACCCACGCAAAGAATTCTGCAGAGAGAAGTGTTATCTTTTCTTTGAGTGGTAAGATTGTGGTTTTTTCTGTTTTGTTTTTTTTTAATATACATTCAGTTGGTTTCTAAATGTCCTTTAGTTTATATTTCTTAATAAGCAGAAAAAATTCATGTTTCAAAAATGACTCCTTCCCCACCACCGGATCTGATCCTCCCTGGAACCACAGCAGGGCTCACAGCCGACTTCTAGAGGCTGGAATCGGCTCAGTTGGAGCAGACAGGGAGCGGGCTCGGAGGTAAAGTAGTAATAGCTCCGTTGTACGCAGGCACAGCTAATTTCCGTTTCAGCGCTAGAGGAACTTTATGGCTCTAAATGTAAAATGTAGGTTAGAATGTGGTCCTCGCCCCTTGTAGCTGGGATTCTATGCCTTGTTTTGCATTAACCAGCAACTTGTTCATATTTCTCATTATAAATTTTGCTCAGGAGTTCAGACTGTAATTCAGCTGCTTGCCTCTTATAAAACTTTAATTTGCCTTTTGCAAACTTTTTTGGAGCTATGTTAATGGTGCCATTAATGAACAAATCAGAGAATCACTAAATATAGTCAAAACCTTCACTCAGAGATGCTCAGAAGCAAGTTGGTCTTGTGCCCCAGGACACTGAAACCTCCAGTCTCTGAGGTAACTGCCTCAGTGCAGTGCAAGCCTCATCCCTGAGCAGCCTGTGCTGCATCCACGCTGAGCTGAGGTCCAGAGCGATACTTGCAGCGCCGTTGCTGATGGCGGTTGCAACAGATGCCTCGGTATGCTAGCTCATCTCAGCGTGCCGCTGTCCAGGCAAAAGGTCTTACTATGTCCGTTTTACAGAGGAGGAAACAGCTTCTAGGCATTGGAACGTGTAGCCCCAGGCTGCACAACTAGGCAGGGACAAGTTTGGGGCTGGCCCCCACGCCTGCCTGGCCATGTGTTCTTTCTGCCATTCATGTTGCTACATATTGTGTAAATTAGCATTATGCTAATCAGACCCAATATTGAAGAAATGAGTAATTATACCACTCAAGAGTTCTTTTCTCAAGGTTTAATTTGATTTGTAAAGTACACCAAATGCAGTAGATCATATTCAGCACATAAATTGTGTGAAATGTTATGTAATGTTCCCTTCATATATTTTATTAGGTAATTAAGTGCAACTAATAAATTAGTAGTGTCAAATCTTTGCAGCAGATGAAATTAGTGAATAACTCAGTTTTTTCTCCTGGTTAATCAAAATTAAAGCACATTTCCCCTTCCTTGTCTACTGTGCTTTTACTGTATATTCACCTTACAAATGTTAATTACAGAAAGTAACTTTTGCTTTCTTTTGGACAGTTTCTTCTGTTTTTCTCATTAATTTTCCTCCCTACCTTAGAGTCGTTCTTTAGTAATTAAAGAAAAGGCTTACTAGATGTATTTCATTTTTCAGAGGCTAAAAAGATTATTTCTAAATTACATATTATGAAAGTGATTGAATGAAATAATCAAATCATAGTAGAAAGAAAAACATCTTCTGTTTTTGCTAGGCTTCCTTCACTATTTATCAATGTGTGGTCAATTTTATTTAATTAATCCCTCCCACTCCTCCCGCTGACTTCCCCTCACCCCATTAAGATTATTTAAAGGCAAATCTAAGACATCCCATATCGTTGTATTTAAATATGTAAGATATAAGGATTCTCTCTCTCTTTTTTTTAAGATTTATATATTTATGCACACAAGAGCTGGGGTACAGGCCAGAGTCACAGGAGGTGAGAGGATTCACCAGAGACAGAGCGGGGAGCAGAACAGGCAGATCCACTGAAACACACTGCTGAGAGGAGACAGCAGAGGTTTGCTGTGCCATGTGGGTCCCCTCCCTGGCCGGGGATCGAACTCGTGCTGCTGTGTATAGATGCTTCACAGTGCTGAGCTCAACCTGCTGGGCTACCAGGGAGGCCCAGGATTTTCTTTTCAAGCTCTAAACGCCAGCATCACAGTAAAAATAACTAACTCCTTAATCTCCAGTCAGCACTCCCATTTCCCAGTTGTCTGATGATGGCTTATTCATTGCCACAGCCTCCTTGAGATGTAATTCACGTAACAAAATCCACCATTTAGAGTGTACTGGGCATTGATCTTCGGTGAGTTTGCAGAGTCGTACAGCGCTCCCCGCTGTCTAACTTTAGAACATCTTCATCACCCAAAAGAAAGCCTGTTCCCATCAGCTGTCACTTCCCCTTGCTCTCTCCGTGGTAGCACCTCTGTGGATTTGACTGTTTTGGGCATTTCACAAGTGGAGCACTGCAGCAGGTGGCCTTTCTCCATGACTGATTTCACTCACCATTATATCCCCAGGCTCACCTTGTTCCTTTTTATGGCTGAATAGTATTCCACTGTATGGATGTACCGTATTTATCTGTTCACCAGTAGATGGACATGTGAGTCGTTAGTGACTACAGTAAGTTCATTAATGTCCATCTTTCCTTTGTATTTTTGTACTACCAGTGTCTTGAAAAGTCAAATAGCTCAATGATGCAATGAACGGCCTCCTCTACCTGTCAAATGGTATATCAGAACATGATTTCTGTTTATTCTGATGACTGCAGAATCTTTAGAAATTATATAAAGTGTTAAGATTTTAGATTTCTGGCATCATAGAGAAAAGGTAACACATACCTCCTCTTGTCATTTAATAGTGTGCCCTGAGGGTCTGCTCCCCACCCCCGCCCCACCCCACCCCAGGGGTGAGAGATCCTCCACATTCCTTTCACTCTGCAAAGCTCTCTATTGTGAGCTGTGCCTGGCTTATTCTGCATCCCTGCGGGTGGCCTTTTGTTTGGCAAATAATACCCCAGTGATTGGCCTTGTGAATAAGGCATTTGTGTTTTTTCCAATGTATCTTTAGGGCAGATTCCTAGAAGTGGGGTTGCTGGGTCTGAGGAGAAAGGAATGGATAATTTTGCTAGGTACTGAAGTTAGGAATCGTCCCAGCACTTAAGTAATCATCTACTTTGCCGTACAATTTAGCAAAAGCTGCTACCTTCTCTAATCCCAAACACGGACACCTCTTAAATTTGGACGCAGATGATCAGGAATGCCGAGGTTCCTCTGGTCATGTAACAGGTTGGTCCCAGGAAAAGGGGAAGTTCCCAAAATCCTGGTTCCGCCCTAAGTGGGTGGAGCTGAGGATAAGAAGATTTCTGCAGAGAAGAGAGAAG
>JAGFMF010011747.1:18031446-18070675 GCA_019455555.1 Galemys pyrenaicus
GGCACGTGGAGCAGAGGGACATGTGAAGAAACTGTGCTTGCTTTTTGGTCTTGGACTGGTTGGAACAGATGTGGGTGAGAGACCCGTGGGGAGGTTGGCAATGGCAGCTTTCATTTTGATTTTGATTTTGCTCTTTTCCTCCCGGATTTGTCTGACTCTTTCTGACCCTTTTCTATGGGTCTCTACTGAAAGGTCCTTTAGATGTGTGCCAGGTTTTTGGGCCTTGCTTTGGGCCAATCCTATTTGGCTGGACTTTTACCCTCAAGGAGATGGGGAACTTTGGATGCTTAACTTAGTAACTATGTTTTTTGTCCTTTCTGTATTGTACCCTAGTTGTATTAAAGTTCCTTTCCATTAAAGGTTTTATATGTTTGTCTTAATGTGGCGGATGGCAGAACCCATTCAGAGAGGGCAGGCTTGGGGGTTCTGGGTGCTCCTCTCCCTGCCCTGTAACAGTCACACATGCTAGCTAAGCTGTAAACTTTGGGTTTCAACAGAGGCACCCCTGAGCAGGCCTGCAGCATGCAGTCGCTGGCTTCTTCTGAACCCCCATCTCTCTCGTGGGAGAAGGACAATACCAGTGCAAACACGCAGTGCAAACATGCCTTAAAGAACCCCAGCTTGGTGGCCCAGTCTGCTGCATCTTCTGACACCTTCTGTGTCCGCTGGGGCTTGTGCGGGGACACTGGCCATGAGACCCAGGGCCCGCCTGATCCTGTGAGGCCTCACCTCAGCTGACCACCTCTGCAAAGACCCTGTGCCAAAGAGCGCACTGTCTGGGGTTCCGGGTAGGCATGAAGGTCCGGGTAGGCATGAAGGGGCAGGGCACTATTTTATCCGTACGTGTATTTTACAAAACAAACTGGGATGGAGATTGCAGTGGGGGGTGAGGAAGAGAGAGAAGGGAGAGGAGATGCGACAGCAGGAGGAGCAGCTAGGATACCGGGTGGGGGGTGGTTTGGGGGTGCCGAGGGCCTTGGTTTGGAGCAGTGCGTGCACCGAGGAATGTTTTTTTTTTAGATTTATTTATTTATGCACACAAGAGCTGGGGTACAGGCCAGAGGTGTGGGCAGCACCGAGGAATGTTAGACAGAGCTGAGCAGTGGCCAGGAAATGAGGAGAGAAGCTCCGAAGGGTGAGAAGGTGTCCTGCCAGCTGCAGGGCTGACTGTGGTTTTTTCCATTTCCTTTTGCATTCAAAAAAGAAGGGAGTACAGCGTGAGGACCAAGAAGCTTCAGTGTCTGAAGCATGTGGCTCTCTCTGAAATTTTGTCAGTGGTAGTGTTTCAGGAGTCCAGTCCGAGGCAGACTTAATTCTGTGATGAACAAAGTAAATTCTGCTGCTTTTTAGTTTGGAATAGCTGTAGATTTCCAGAACAGTGGTGGGGTGTGCAGGCAGCCACCAACCACCGTGCCCGGGGCCCTGGCATTAGCACCCCAAGCCCACAGGTTGGTCTACTGACCCTAGAGCAGGCCCGCTTTGTTCTGACCCCCACGGCGGCCCCTAATGCCCTTCTCTTCTCAGGCCCCGCCCAGGATTCAGTTTGGCTGTTCTGTTTCCTTCAGCGCCTCGAGGTTGGGCTGAGATTCGCTGCTCTTTGGCTGAATCCCGCCCTGCGGTGTGGATGTGCCACGTGTGTCCACTCCCTCGCCGGCTGAAGGACATCTTCATTGCTTCGGCTCTGACAAGAATAAAACTGCTGGGCCCTCCCTGGTGGCGCAAGGGGTTGAGCACTGCACTGTGAAGCATCCGCAGCCACTGCAGCATGAGTTCGATCCCCGGCCAGGGAGGGGACCCACGTGGTGCAGCAGACCCGCTCCTGTCCCCTGCTGCTCCCCTCAGCAGTGGACTTCAGTGGATCCACCTGTTCTGCTCCCCACTCTGTCTCTGGTGACTCCTCTCACTCCCCCACACTGTGCCTCTGGCCTGCACCCCAGTTATTATATGCATAAATAAATAAAATCTTACCCAAAAACCTGCTATAAATATTAAATGCAAGTTTTGTGTAGATAGAAATTTTCAAATCAGTTGGGTAAACACCTGTGTCAGCGCAAACCCTGGGCCATGCTGCAGGACTATATTTAGCTTTGTTAGAAGCTGCCAGGCCGTCTCCACAGGCCTCTGCCATTTTGCATTCCCACCAGCCATGGGCGGGGGTTGCCCTGGCCCTGCACGCTGGCCAGGCCCGGGTATTCTGTCTGGCTTTTTTTGGATCTTAGCCATCCTAATAGGTGTACAGCGATATCTCATTATTGTTTTAATTTGCATTTCCCTGTGACAAAAGGCGAGGGTCATCTTTTCATATGCTTATTCGCCATCTGTGTGCCCTCTTTGGTGACGTGTCTGTTTAGATCTTCTGCCCATTTTTTTAATTGGGCTGTTTGTTTCTCTCTGTTCAGTTTTAAGAATTCTCTTTTGTACTCTGTATACAAATCCTTTATCAGATGTGTGATTTGCAAATATTTTCTCCCAGTCTGTGACTTTTCGGGCTATTTAAAATGTCTCTCACAGAGCAAGCGTTTCTCTTAATTTTAACAGCGTCCCAGCCACGAGTCTTTTCTTTCACGACTGTCCTTTCGGCGGCGGACGTGGACAGCGTCAGCAGACCCAGTGAAGGAGTCTGGGTCCTTCGCTGCTCTGGCTCCCTTCGTTCAAAGTCTCTGCTGATTGCTTTGCACCTTCGTCGTTTCTGCTAGCATTTGGAAATCGGAGTCCTTTCCACTCCGCGTGGCTTAAAGTCCCGAAAGAGTTGCCGTCACACAGGGGGAACGTCTCATCTCCTTTTCTGCTTGTTTTACAGCAAGACCGCTGGTACAGACCTTACCTTTGAGAACCACCATCAACAATGGCACCGTGTTACCAAAGAAACCCAGCGGCTCCCTCCCGTCGCCCTCCGGGGCCAAAACCACCGCGCCAGCAGCAACCAAAAGGTAGGCGGCGAGTGTCTTCCACCAGCTACCAGCTCCAGCTCCGATTCCAGACTGTTCCCTTTTCAGATGACGCTTTACAGCTTCTCTGAATTAAAGCTTACAGAAGCGTCTGGTGTGCTGACATAACAGGGCCTCTGGTCGTGGGCGGTGGTTCTTGTTCTTAGACTTAGTCGAGTCGCTTGGCTCAAACCAAGTGCACCCCTGTCTGCTCACTTAAAATCGCTCCTGAATCAGCGAATGGGCGTGTGACCGTGGAAGCGTTGAGTGTGCCGTTCTCAAGGCCGTCCTGGCATGCAGCCCAGACCAACCTTACAAGTTCAGAACGGCGGACAAGCGTCTCCTTCCGGGGTGCCTCACGTGCAGATGCACCTGCTGAGGCTGTCTTTCTGTCTGTCTGTCAGACGGTGTGGTTGGTGCTTCGCTTGCCAGAGATCTCACCATTGTCATGTTACAATTTTGTATGTTATAAAGCACAACATTTAAAACTTTCTAGACCCTGGAAAATGACATACGTGCTGGTGATAGAGCTTAGAAGCCACCAAGAGGCTCTGCAGCGCTACCCTGCAGTCTGTGCTGAGTGCGGGAGCGCTTGAGAATCGATTCACACGCCAGCTGCCTCGCGTGTGCCAGGCAGGGGCACGCGCACCTGCTCCGTGGAGCGCTGAGGGTGCCCGGTGGCGTGTAAGAGCCGGTGGACTTGCTGCTGAGGCATGAGGGCAGTGCGGCCTGCGCGGTTCGAGCTCGTCCCCTAACTAGACAGTGCTGCCCATTGCCCGTCCTTCACCGGCGCACAGCCACTGCGCGTCAGGGACAGGGCCCCGGTACTTGCTGCCGGTGGATTTTAAGAAAACTGGCTCTGCAGGCTTTTCAGAACTTTAAGGTGGAATTCTTGGCCTCTTTTTATATCTGTTTAATGCTTGTTTGACTCATTTATCTATAATCTATCATCCATCCGTAATCATGTATCTGCGAAATAATGTTCTGGATACTGATTGACAGTCGTAAACACAGACGAAATTTTATTCATCTAGACGTTGTTAGATTGACAAGACTGACTCTTGTCAAGATTCAGGTAGCCGTCTGCCGTGATGAGTTTTCCTGGTAAAATATATAATATTAAGTTTACCATTTCGCCATTTTTCAGTGTACAGTTCAGTCATGTTCAGTAGACTCACATGATTGTGTGACAGAGCTCTAGATTGTTTTCATCCTGCAAAACCATAACTGCAGACCCACTAAATAGCAATTTAGTTGCCCAGCCCGTGGCAACCACTTTTCTAGTTTTGTCTCCTACAGTTTTGATTTCTTTGGATACTTCATACGAGTGGCTTATATCACTTACCATACCATCTTTGAGGTTCATCCATATTTTAGCACATGACAGTATTTGCTTCTGTTTTCAGGGCTGCATAATATTTCATTGTGTGTCTATTCCACTCTGTCATTCATCTGACGATGAGAATTCTGGTTGCTTCCACTTCTTGACTATTGCAAATAATCCTTCTCTGAAACTGGGTGTGCACTATCTCTCTGATATCCTGGTTGGAATTCTTTGGGGTATATACCAGAAATAGGGGTGCTAGAACGTATGATAATTTTATTTTTGATTTTTGGAGGAACTTCCATACTGTTACTCATAATCACCACTCCATTTTACATTCCCTTACTGCAAAGCCACAATAATAAGAACTACATGGTACTGGAACAAAAACAGACACATAGGCCAATGGAACAGAACAGAAAGCCCAGAAATAAACCCACAGGCTTATGAACAACTAATCTTTGACCAAAGGAGCAAAGAATATGCACTGGAATAAAGACAGCTTGTTCAATAAATGGTGCTGGGCAAACTGGACTGCTACATGCAAAAGAATGAAACTAGAATACTGCCTTTCACCATGCACAAAAACCAACCATTTTACATTCCCACCAACAGTGCCTCATCCGGGTCAGCATTTTCTGTTCTTTTAACAGTGGCCATCCTGAGGTCGTATCTTATTGTGGTTTTGATTTGCCTTTCTCTTATCATTAGTGATCTTCCCTTTTTGACATGGTCTTTGTTAGTATATGGAAATGCAATTGATATTTGTGAGGTGACTTTTGTATCCTTTAGACTTTGTTGAAATTGTTTATTAGCTTTTAAATTTTGTGTGTGGCATTTTTAGAGTTTTCTACATGTAAGTTTATGTCATCTACAAATAGAGATAATTTTACTTTTTCCTTTCTTTCCAATTTGAATGCCTTCTATTTCTTTTTCTTACCTAGTAGCCCTGGCTAGGGTTGCCAACACTATGTTGTAGTGGTACGAGTTGGTACCCATGCCTTATTCCTAATCTTGAAGGAAAAATTTTCTGCCTCTCATTACCAAATGTGATGTGAACTGTGGACTTCTCATATGTGGATTTTATGATGTTAAGGTGGTTTCCGTCTGTTTCTAGCATATTGAGTGTTTTTAATCATGAAAGAGTGTCAGATTTGTCAAATGCTCTTTCTGCATTGAGGTGATCAAGTGATATTTGTCAATTCAGTCTGTTAATGTGGCAATTGATTTTCATATATTAAACAAATTTTAACACATTGGAATTCCAGGTATAAATCCCATGTGGTCATAGCAGATAATCCTTTTAAAGCGATATGGAGTTTGGTTTGCAAGCACTTTGTTGATGATGTTTGTTTTAATTTTCATCAGGTACCTTACTCTATAGTTTTGTTATTGTGACTTTGATATTGGTGTTAGAGTAATGCTCATTGCATAGAATGAAGAGTTTGGAAGAGTTTTAGAAGAGTTGGTATTAGTTACTCTTTAAATATTTTGTAGAATTCTCTAATGATGCTTTTGGTCCTTGCTTTTCTTTGTTGGGAGATTTTTGACTAATGCTTCACTGTCCTTCTAGTTATAAGTTTGTTTAGAGTTTTCATTTTTTCATGAATCAGTCTTAATAGGTCGTGTGAAATATTATGCCACTATTTGTTCATAGTAGTCACTTACACACCTTTTTTTGCATGTGACTTCAGATGTAATCTCTCTAATTTCAGTTCTTTGAGTTTCCTTTCTTTTTCCTTTGTCTAGTTGAGGATTTGTTGATTTGAAAATAAAACACTCTTGGCTTTTTTTTGGCCTTAATGTATCTCTCCTCTAACCTTTATCTGCTATCTTTTGGTTTATTTGGTTCTTCTTTGTCTAGCTCTTTAAGGTATAACATTAAGTTGTTGATTTGAGATCTTTCTTCCTTTTAACTTGTGTTTACCACTACAAATGTCCCTCTTTGTACTGTTTTCTCTGCACCCCATAAGTTTCAGTATTTTATATTTCCATTTTATTTGTCTCCAGTTTTCTAAATTCTCTTGTGACTTTTTTTTCTTGAATCCATTGGTTGCTTAAGAGAGAGTTGTTTAAATTGAAGTGTCCATTAACAAATGATTGGGTAAAGAAGTGGTATATCTTCTTAATGGAACAATGTACAATGTAAAAGAAGATGAAATCGCACCAAAATGTTTACAATATGAATGGACCTAGAGGCTATTCTGCTAAGTGAATTAAGTCATATGGAGAAAGACAAACACCATCTGATTTCACCCAGATGTGAACGATAAAGAAACAAAACAAATGAACAAACAAAACGAAGCAAATTCTTAGACTATAAAAACAAAACAGTGGTTACCAAAAGAGTGGGGTGAAGAGGGGTGGGTGAGTTGGGTAAAATGGATCAGTTGTATGATGTAGTCAAATTAAAGAGCTTCTGTACAGCAAGAGAGACACTACCCAAAACAAAGAGACACCCCACTGATTGGGAAAAAATGTTTGCACTCCATACAAGTGGTAAGGGGCTGATCACAAAGATCTATAAAGAACTCACACAGCTCAATAAAACCAAAGCAAACAATCTAATCAAAAACGGACAGAAGACCTTAAAAGACACTTCTCCAAAGAGGAAATGCAATGGCCAAAAAGCACATGAGAAAATGTTCAACATCCCTCATAATCAGGGAAATGCAAATTAAAACCACAATGAGATACCACCTTACACCAGTGAGAATGGCACACATTAAAAAAACTAGCAACCACATATGTTGATGAGGATGTGGTGAAAAATGACCTGCCCTACACTGCCTGATCCAACCTTCATGGAAAGCAATGTGGAGCTCCCGCAACGTATTACAAATGGAGTTACCGTAGGACCCAACAACCCACTCCTAGGGATTTGCCCGAAGGACACAAAAACATTAATTCAAGAGAATGCATGCACCCTGATATTTATCACAGCACTATTTAGAATAGGTAAGACTCGGTATCAACCCAGATGCCCCAAAGATCAAGAAGATGTGGTCTATACACACAATGGAATACTATCCAGCAATCAAAAAGGACAAACTAATGCCATATGCAGAAACACGGATGGAGCTTGAAGGGATGATGCTCAGTAAAATAAGTTAGAAGGAAAAAGAAAAACACTGAATGGCCCCACTCACAGAAGGAATATAGAGGATCAAGGTGGGGGGGGGGGAATAATAATAACATCAACAACAACAAAAAACCACAACAAAACAAAAATAAACAGACAACTACATATCAGAGACATTCTGTGAGGAAGAACAAAGGACTGGGATTAAGGCAGGGACTGGAAGAGCACAAGGGACTGTGGTGACGTGCACGGGTGAATGGGTGGTGGAAATTCTATGGGGACTCCCCCTAGAAAAGAAAGCAAACATTGTAAGAAATAAATAAAATAGCTTTAAAAATTGTATGCTGTAGTATGGAAACTTTTGGTGGCAAACATAGTATAGTATACACGAACGTTGATTTATAGTGCTGTATGCACCTGAAACCAACACACTGTTAGAAACAGTGAACCAAAATGAGGCTATTGCGGAGCCTCCCTGGTGGCGCAAGGGGTTAAGCACCACACTGTGATGCATCTGCAGCCACTGCAGCAGGATTTCCATCCCACCAGGGAGCTGACCCACAGGGTGCAGCAGACCTCTCCTGCCTCCCCGCGGCTCCCCTCAGTAGTGTGTTTCAGTCAGTCTGCCTGTTCTGCTCCCTGCTCTGTCTCTGGTGAATCCTCTCACATACACCCCCCCACACCTCTGGCCTGTACCCCAGTTTTGTATGCATAAGTAAATAAATCTTTTAAAAAATGAGGCTATTGCCCTTTATCCTTGAAGAAAATAGGTTTATATAATTCATGCCTCTTTATATACTTGAATTTAAATAAAAGAATTGTTCAGAGCAAAAAGTAAATTAAATTTCTTTAAATTTCAGAGCAACACACTCTATGATTTTGTGGAAGTCTCTACTTTTGGTTCAAAGTCACTTTGATATTATGGAATGCCCTCATTTTACAGATGATGTGGGTCTTCGTTCTGGAAGGATTAGTTGGCATGGCTGCCGGAATTCCTGGCAAACCATTTGTTGAGTTCTAGGGTTTGAAACCTTTATTCAGAGCAGGATCAGGCTGGGAGTGCGATTGGACTGCAGGAGGAAGACTGGCTGTGGGATCTAATTGATTCTTCTCACAGGTCCTGAAAGAACCAAGAGGCAAGTGGGTCCTTTGGCTGCACTTTAAATCAGTGGTGCCGGCACAAACCCTTTATTGAGGATAACAAAAGCCCAAGTGCCAGGTTTTTAATTATCATTAATCCTCACAACAGCCTTGCAAGGCAAATATTATAATCCTATTTTATGAGCACACTCAGGCTCCGAGAGGTGAAGGAACTTACGCTGGCCCATGACCGGGAGCAGGGAGTGTGGGCTTAAACCGTCCAGAATTCTGGGCTCGTCTGGGCCCCGGGCGCCCCCTCTCACTGTGCCAGGCCCCTTCCTGCAGACATTCCAGGACAGTCCTTCCCTGATGCAGAAGAAACGCTTGATGTCAAGAGCATGTGGCAGCCTCCCTCTTGCACGTCTGTGCCCTCTGGATCCTGCTGGCTGCAGGCAGGGACATTCCGCAGTGCACTGGGGGACGGAGAGAGAATTCTGGAAGGTTGCAGGTATGAAACACAAAAGTGCCCCTCAGTAGGGGCTGCAGGGCTGAACTCCATGCAAAGTCCCAGCCGGACGCTGGGCTGCCTGCATCCTCCCCCACCACCCCATCCAGCGATGTAAGAAGGCCTTCACGGTGTTCTCCCAGGAGGAAAGGGAAGGCAGAAGAAGGAAGAAATAGTATATGTAACTGTCATGTTATGTTTGCTATCATTTAAACATCGTCCTGCTTTCCAGAAGTCGTCTCAGGCCTCTCTGTAAACCTCCCCCTGCCCCAGCCCCAACAAAATAATCAGTTTGAGTCATCTAATAAACTGTTGTCCGGTGGCCAGTTGGGGATACATGGTTTTCTAGACCGGGTGTCTCCGTCTGCTGCCAGGATTCCTTCCTTGGGTTTCTCTGGGCTTTATGGCCTTCGGGGCATGTTAATTCCCATCCGTTTGGAAGCTGGAGACCTGAACTGTGGCATGTAGCTGCTCCTCTGGGTAAGGCTCCTGCGATGTTTCATTAGGAGAGGATTTTGCAAACAGGAAGCAGCAAGCTAAGCGCTCTGATTATTGAGATTCAAATAACTTCCCAGCCATTTCAAATGTGTTTACCGTCGCGTAGGAATTTCTCTGTGATCGGAGCTCCAGAGGAACCAGTAGGGCCTCTGTGCTGTGTGGATGGGCACATGTTTATTTTCTTTTCGCTTGGGTTTTTTCAGCCTAGTGCTTAAGAACAAAATCCCCTTTGGAAATTGCCCAGCACCCAGCAGTGTGCTTTGTGTTGCCAATTAAGACTTCGATTGGGGGCTTGATTTGGAATCCTTGGGAAAAGCTTTGTTTCCATTAGTCAAAGGGAGAAAGGCAGAAAATCCGGGGAAGACTTTGTAGGTCATACCTAGCTCAGCAGGCGCTGCGCAGACAATAGAGTAACATTTCCACTGGCCCAACACGGGGACACTCAGTCTTTCCGCCCCTGAGCTGCAATTCACAATAGGGCAGGGCTGTGAGAAGGACAGTGAGAGAATAAAGTGGATACAAAGAGAGAGCATAATTTTGACTGTCCGGCTCCAAGTGTAGGAGAGGACCCGACCAGCTCCGGCTTCCAGGCAGACAACCAGGGGCCAGGGGCCTTCGTTAGGAACTCGGCTGTGTGAGGACGCACAGTCGGAAGGACAGAGAAACAAAATCTGATCCTAACTGTTTTTTAAAATTATTTCTAACGGGGCCTCCCTGGTGGCACAAGGGGTTAAGGCCCAGCACTAAGAATCTATCTGCAGCCACTACAGCGTGAGTTCCATCCCTGGCCAGGGAGCTGACCTATAGGGCGCAGCAGACCTCTCCTGTCTCCCCGCTGCTCCCCTCAGCAGTGGATTTCAGTGGGTCCATCTGTCCTGCTCCCCACTCTGTCTCTGGTCACTGCTCTCACCCCTGGCATCTCTGGCCTGCACCCCAGGTCTTGTGTGCATAAATAAATAAATTAAAAATAAAATTATTTCTAACATTCCTTTCTCATCCAGATGCACTGAAGTGTAGACGCAAAACTCATTTTTTTCCTTTTTTGGGGAGTCTGTTCTCAGTGGAGACAGGCATCTCTGCCTTTGAAGGGAGGGCACTGCATGGACGCTTCTCCCCATCTCGGAAGGGGAGCTGTCACCCCGCCTGGTGTAGGGGGTTAGTTCAGCTGGTAGGAGAAGAGCCCTGTTTTGATCTCTCTGTTTCTCTAAGGCCACTACTGGCTTCTTAGAAATGTCGCGGCCCCTGCCACAGAGATCCAATTTGACTGTGGCAGACGGCAGTTCAGTGGCTGCGGTAACTGCGGCTGGCAGACGTAGCTCAGCCCAGGACAGGAGCCGGGGGGTGCTGGTTCTGGGTGGACTCTCCAGTGGCCAGCGCGGCGCCCAGTAGATGGTCATTGCCTAGTTTAACTGGAAATAAAGTCTCGACCATAGTTAATAAAGAGTTTATTAGATAATCCAAGTGCACCCCAGAAGCCGTGCAGCAGATCTGCCTCTGAGAGCTGTTCCTGTAAACACAAGTACAATTTAGTTTATATAAGTAGGAACAATGAGTCATTGGCATTAAAATCATAATTATTCTTGCTTGGGCGTCTCCTTCTAAGTTATCCTTAATAGATGCTGATGCTGGAGGCCAGCAGTCCTGGGTTTCATCTGTTCCTTTCTGAAAAACACAAGGACTGGCCTCCCTGGTGCCAGGGGTTCACTCTCAGGTGCCGGGGCCTGAGCTCGATCCCTGGCCAGGGAGCAGACCCCACAGGGTGCAGCAGACCTCTCCTGTCTCCCCACAGCTCCCCTCAGCAGTGTGTTTCAGTGGATCTGCCTGGTTTGCTCACCACTCTTTCCCCCCACCCCCGCACCTCTGGCCTGCACCCCAGTTCTTGTATGCAAAAAGAAAAGTCTGCAAGGGCTTTACGAGGGCAGGAGCCAGGAAACAAAGTGCCAATGTGGGACTTACTGTTCAGTCTTCTCCCGGGACTCCTTGGTCATCGTGGGGTGAACGGGCCTGACCTTCGGGTAGCAGGTCCCTGCGTTCAGGATGTGGTCTCCCTACTAGCCAGGGCCGGGGATTCGGGAGGGAGGGGGGTCAGAAAATTTCACCATATGTTCACCCTAGGAAATACTTGTTTTAAAACAAATCATTGCTTTAATCTAGGGGGAGTTATCCCGACTGTCCTGACAAACGCAACATCACAAAGTACCCCCACCCGTCAGAGCTCTGTGTGTGCCGCTGTGAAAGTTTGGGTTCTTTTGGCAAAACCTTGGAAAACCAGTTCTTGATTCCAAATCACACAGCGGACACAAGACATCAATGCACCTTACGATGCCTGGAGCTGTCCTCTCACACCGAGAAGGTGGCCCCCAGGCCCCTGCAGAAAGTTTAGGATGCGGGCAGAAATCGCTGCCCGCGCCTCTGTGGTGGAAAGGGAAGCGCCAGTCCGTTTTCAGAACTCACAAGGCTTTTGGTTTGGGAGTGCGCGCGGGAGCAGAAGGGAAAGGAAGAAATGGTGGGAAACAGGCGTTTCCACACCAAAAATACTTTACCTGCCCCAAGTACTGAAAAACGCCCTCCTCACTGCTCAGCTCTCTCGAGCGGGTCCCCGCTGCTGTCCTCGGGGACACCGGTTCTCGTCGCTGCCTGCCGGAGCGTGACCTTTTGTTACTCCCTGCCGGTGCGCATGGGGGCGCCCGCCAGCCCGTGCAGATGCACACCCCACTCCTGCCCTGTGACCGCGCGTGTCCTGTTCGAGCTTCGTTTTCGGCCCTTCACATGGAGTCCTCGTAAATCCCCCTTAATTCATAAGAGCTCTTGGCTCTCCAAAGAAAGTGTCCTTCTTCCAATGTAGACAACAATACCAGAGTAAAAAAAGCTTAGCATTTATATCTTGAAAGAGCAGTGATGAATGACACCTAAGCCTCGCTCCGAAATGTACGAAATCCAAATGCTTTTGCCTGTGCTGTGCGCTGGTGGGTGTTCTGTGCTGATTAAAGCTCACCAAAATATTTTCCCACGCTCTTGTTCTGCACTCGTGTTTACTCGGCTTTGCTTCTGTGCCCCTCTCGTGGGGCCGGACCAGGTCTGTGGGCCCTCTCAGTGCGAGCAGCCTGCGCAGGCCAGCTGCAAGGTGAGGGCCGCGTACACGGTTTCGTGACCTTAGCTGCCCCCTTTCAACGCAGTAGCTTCGAGGGTGCTCCCGCGCCGCCATGGATGGAGTCCTAAGCCAGGCACCCCTGTTAATTTTGACATTTCTTGGCTTTTTAGATGTTCAATATCTCAAACTTTTCTGGCTTTTTTCATGAATATTCCAGTTTCATGAATTTTTTCATGAATATTCCAGTTTCATGAATTTTTTTCATGAATACTCCAGTTTCACGAATTTTTTCATGAATATTCCAGTTTCACGAATTGCAGGCGGTCTGTTAGGGCGTCCAGTCGAGAAAGCCAGGTGTGCAGTAACCTCAGTGCGTTCACTTGCAGCCTTGCCTTTGTTTCCCTGCCTGCAAGGTGGGGCGAACCATCGCTGGCAGGGGGCTTGTGGGTTGTGTGAGATCGCTTACCCAGAGCGCAGAGTGACGCTGTGCTAGATGCCGCTGCGCCCGTTCTCGAGACCCCACTAGGTCTTCCAGCCACTGGGCTGAGTGAGCGCAGGGATAAGAAATGGACTGATGGCTGCTGTAATCGATTCATAATAGTCATGATTCCTCAGCTCTTTCGGGGTGTTTCGTACAAGTCTCTAAATTGCCGTGAACTTGCCCTGAACTCCCACAAGAACCTCGAGGTGACGCCGGCTGGTTGCTGAGGGCAGCGTGCCTGCCAGCCTCGTGCCAGATGCTTGGCCCAGAAGGGCCCCGCTCGGTTCGTGATCCTGGTGTTTTTCTGTTACTGGAATGTCTTGAACTCTAAGCACAAAGGTTTCTCTGATTTCTAGGCTCCAATCCCAAGTTTCAGAATGGCAGCGCTCCCCTGACGTCTGTAATTTCCCTGTCCCCAAATTGAGTGTTCTAAAAATTCCCACCTAACCTTAAGGCACACCATGCGGCTCCCCGCTGCAGGGTTCCGGGCCGTGCCCCAGGCTGCCCCGGTTGCCAGGAGACCGGCAGACCACACCACACCAGCGCACTCGCGCAGTCGTCCCGGGATGTCGGATGTTCGGCTTCGTCAGAGCCAGTGGATGCCCGGGGTGAAAACCCACGAGACGACCCGCGCTGATCCCAGTGACACGGCCCCCACACCCCATGTGACCTTCACGTGCTCCACGGAGAGAAACGGGGGTGCTGCCTTCCGCCAGAGGGGGCCGCCAGCTACCTGCTCCTGGGTGCCCCGTGCCCCGTGGGCAGCGCGCTCGGTCCCCACCCGCCCCGGCACGTGCCTGTGGGCTTCCGGGCCTCCATCACTTAGCCCTCATCTCCTCCCCTCCCTGCCCCCCACATTCCCTGCCTCTGTGCTCGCTCACTTCAGGCTGCTCTGCTACGTTGGGCCCCCCAGATTCTCAGCCCATGGCTTCAAACGTGACTCTTGAGTAAGCCCTGAGGGAGTGGTCTGCTCTCCTTCCTCACGAGGGTGGGGGGGTGGGAGGTGGGGGGCCGCGGGGTGCTGGGGTGGGTCTCCTCCACGAGGCTCAGCAGCACGCCCGGGCTTGGCCCGCGCCAACATCTCCACGACGGCGCATCCAGGCCAGCCCAAGGCTCACCGCTGGCCCTCTCCTGCCTGCTGCCTGCAGGGCAGTCCTGGCTGGGAGTCTCCCCCGGGCGTGGGAGCAGGACGCCCCTCGAACTCCCGCCCTCCTGCCGTCCTTCTTTTCACGCTGGGCTCCGCAGACCCCGGGCGGCCCAGGAGACACCGTCTAGGCGGTGCGAAGCACAGCCAGATGCTCTGGAGGCAGCCAGGAGGGGCCGCTGACCCGGCGTGCGGGCTCGGACTTGCCCTCCCGGAGGTACCTGGCTGCAGGCCCTCCCGCTGCCCTTGACCGACAGCCACGTGTCCACTGTGGCTCCCGCAGAAACCCAGCGCCAGCCTCCCGCAGTTCGGTGGAGGCCGAGCACTGAGTGGTGGTGCCGCTGGCAGAACTTCCCGAGGTCGGTTCTGTCGCTGGCCCACCTTGACATTTGCGGCCGGAGAGCTCGCTGTTGGGCGGCTGTCCTGGGCATTTAGCAGTGTCCCACCAGTGGCAGCCCCACCCCCTGGGGCCACCCAGACTGTCTCCGCACACTGCTGAATGCCCTGAGGGCCGTCCACTGGCTGGCACCGCGGCCCGACAGAGCCGGTCAGGGCATTTCCGGCCACACAGCCCTGCGCTCCCACGCCGGTGGTTGGGTCACAATGGCGAGTGCACGCTCGGGCGAGTGTGGGGTGCCCTGGGAGGAGTGTAGAGCCACCCCGCTCCGAGTAGCCGCGTGCAGCGTGACGTTCTGACACGCTCGCCCCACTCGTCCGGGATCTCACTGTCATCTCCATCTTGCTCTTAGCACCATCAAGAGGACCAGCTCCTTGGAGCGAGTCTCCCCAGGGGCTCGGAGGGAAAGCTACGGGGACCCCAAAGGAAACCGGAACCGCACGGGCTCCACCAGCAGCTCCTCCAGCGGCAAGAAGAACAGCGAAAGGTAGGCGCCCCCTCGCCCCGGCCTGCGCCCCTCCCCTGCCCCAGGGCTCGCGGCCCCCCAGCCTGCGCCCCCCCACACTGTGTATGCGCCAGAAGCCAGAGCCCCAACAGCTCTCTTGGGGCCCGCGTCCCCCCAGACAGCTGAGCCAAGCCAAGGAGGACAGTGGTCCCCGTCCCCCTCGGCCCAGGTAGAAGAGTGCTGGGGGGGCAGGGAGGGGTCAGGGTGGGCCAGAGCCTGCACGGGGCAGCCCCTGCCTGCCCCCGCGGGGAGCCTCACCTTCCAGCAGCTGCTGCCCTTCCAACATTTAGCGGCGTGTTCCAGCTGGTGGGCAGAATTGCTTCTAAAGGGACTTGGCGGCAGGTTGTACCTTTACGATCTATCAGAAACTTTACTACTGAGCTGCCACCAGAAATAGGCACCTTTTCATTATGGTCTCCTGATGCATTTCTGAGTCTGCGTTCTCCTCGAGGTTGGTCTGCAGTGGGCTCTGCCAGGTGCCGTTGAGACCGAGGTGACGTGCTTAGGGACGCTGACTGTTGGCCTGTCCCAGCGTTGTGCTAGCAGCATGCCGTGCGTGTGAGAGCCGGTCCCCTGTGGGCCCCGCCGCATGCACGTCAGTCCCCTCGCCGTCGCTGGGCTGCCTTTTATTTGCTCTCCTGCATGAGGCTGGGAAGGCCCTGGACCTGCACAGGCGAATTGCGTGATTTTTTCCAAATGTCCTTCTAAGAAGACGCCTTAGTCGTAAGGCAACAGACTCCAGGCCACAGGCTGTAGAAGTCCACGTTTGTGGCTCTGTTCCGCGTCCGGCCTGTGAAGGAAGCAGCTTTCGGTTTCAGTCGCAGGGAAGGTCTTCTGTAGGAAGAGGCGGGCTGCTCACGTCTGGGGCCGGCGGGGCCGGGGGATGGCCCATCTCTGTTCCTCCCGGTCCAGCCGCCCCGTGGACGAGGGCACTGCTTACCGGAGATCAGGCTAACAGGGAAGACGCTCGGGAGTGAGGCCAAGCCGCCGAGTGACAACGGAGTCCGAGGAGGAGGCAGCGGCCTTCATTCGGCTGCTGGCGTGGGCAGGCCGGGAGCTGGCCCAGAACGGCTACCCCTGGCAGGGCGCACAAAACTGGGGCCTTTCTGCACATGATTTCTATTAAGAATTTCCCAAAACAATCTGCATTGTTAACCCAGGGCTGTTTGATCTCCTAAGCCCTGTGGCTTGGGCGATTGTGCTGAGTAAATCTCTCCATCCAAGGTACTCACAAAGGGAATTTTCTTTAAATGCCACAGTAGGAGACTCTGATTTGGAAATGAGGGACTGGCAAAATTTACTAATCGTTTTCTAAAACAATCCTGACAGCTAAACACGGCCATTGAAAAATAAGCCCCTTCTCATTAGCACCAGGGAGAGCTGAGGCCGCACAGAGCCGCGGAGTTTCCGAGAGCAGCTTTCTGCCCCGCGAGGGAACCGCTTTCTGCCCCGCGAGGGAACCGCGGGTGCTGGCTGGACCCCGAGGGCCACGGGCAGAAAGCTGCTGTGGCTCACCCAGAAAGAGGCAGCAGCCGAGAAGCAACAGGAGTGAAGGTCAAGTTGGTGATTCAGCGGCTGCCTGGCCTCTTGCTTCTTCCTCTCGGTTCCCTGCAGGCGGCTCCGCTCACAGCTTCACCTTCCTGCCAAGCAGAGCCGAGACTTTGCTGGCCAGTGCCCGGTCTCTGGGACTTAAAACCAGCTAGAAAGCTCTAGGGAGAGGCTTCCATGGTATCCATGGTATTCCTTTTTTTTTTTTTTAGATTTATTTACGCATACATACAAGAACTGGGGCACAGCCCAGAGGTGGGGGCTAATGAGACAGAGTGGGGAGCAGAACAGGTGCATCTCCTGATATACACTGCTGAGGGGGGCAGGGGTGAGACAGGAGAGGTCTGCTGCGCCCTGTGTGTCCCCTCCCTGGCTGGGGATCGAACTTGTGCTGCAGTGTCTGCGAATGCTTCACAGTGCTGCGCCTTAACCCTTGCACCAGCAGGGAGGGCCTGATGGTATTTCTTTTTAAATAACACAGGTTTGGCGTCTACTCGATAGTGTGGTCTCCATCACGCACCACATCTGTCTGTGGTCCTGGTTGCTCTGACATGTCCGTGGTCCCAGAGGCTCTGACATCTGCCTGTGGTTTCAGGCCACTGTCTCCCACTTTAAGGACTGAGCAGTAGCCACCGGTCTGGTTTCTCTAGGCAGCAAGACACAGGGGAAGGGCACCGGCGGAGTGAAAGAGAGCGGTGGGTTCCAGGCCAGTGCTCTGAGCCTCAGCTTTTCCTCTATGAAGTAGGAGTCTAGACCAAATCCTCCTTAATCTTCGATGGGGATCCCCAGCACACTTGACCCCGAGAAGCGGGCATCATGGTTGTGCTGTTGTTGCAAGATGGGACCCGCAGAGCGGAGATTATCGTTTCTCTTTTCTGATCTGATCCACGTTAAATGACATCCCCGTGAAGTGACACAGTCCTGAGTGCAGCCAGATTTGGGCCAAACTGAAAGTGATGGGGGAAGAGGAAAGAAACAGAAATCCTCAGAGCACCGTGGTGGTGATCGTCACACCAGGCCGAGCGGGTCCATGGCTGCTCTTGCCCTGCAAAGCCGGGACCAGGCAGTGAGCGACGAGGCCGGAGGGGCGCCCGCCACCTGGCCCCACAAGCAGTGCTGGGACTTGTACTGGTCCCAGATTATCTGGGATAAAGCTCAGCCGCCACACACCATCTGCAAAGCTGTTGTTAGCACAATTGTCTAATGACGAAAATTAGAAAAGGCTCCTCTTGCAATCCCAGAACAGCTTGCGTGTTCCTCAGTAATAATAATTGCAGCAAATATTAAGCCCCTCCACTTAAATTGTACAAAATTTCCTGCTGAACACAAAATAATCATGTTTTTGAGGTCCTAAACACTTGCATTTTCACAGATAGAATTATTTCAAAATAACCACATTTTTCTGGGAGGCTGGGATTGTAGACTGATCCAGCCTCAGCAGAAAGCCATATGGAGGTTTCTCAAAAGGTTAAAAATGGACCTGTTACATGACCCAGCAATTCCACTTCTAGGCATCAATCCGAAGAATAAAAAAACATACCTGCCATGTCTGTGGCAGCACTGGTTACAGTAGCCACGTTATGGAAACAACCTAAGTGCCCCCAAACAGATGACTGGGTCAAGGAGGTGTGGCACATATACACAATGGAATATTACTTGGTGGTCAAAAATGACAAACTCATGATACTGCAGCAGCATGGATGGAGCTGGAAGAAATGATGCTAAACAAAATAAGCCAGAAGGAGAGAGATGATGTCACTTATATGTGCAACATAGAGAAACCACATGAAGGGTCAGACCAATTTTTAAATCAGCCCTTGAAAGCTGAACTGAGGCTTGCAGAGGAGGAGGGTGAAAGGCAAGAAAAGGATAGGAAGGGAGCACAGGGGACTATGGTGGAGGATGAGGGTGAGTCAGTGGTGGGTGAGCTACGGTGACTAACCTGAGGGAGAAACCTTATACTTCCAAACTCTAACAAGGATGTAAGGTACTTTGGTACCTCCCCCCAAAAAAGAATAATAATAAAAACAGAATTTAAAAAGTAATAATGCAATTAAAATAACTGCATTTTGTATTCTAGAAATTATATTTTGTAGTACAGTTTTAATCTTGCTCCTGCAACTTATTTTTCTTGGAAACAGTCACTGGCTTTCTTGTGACATTGTAAGCTTTCATCTTAGAATGTTGAACATTCTTTTGGGCCTCCCTGGTGGCGCAGTGGGTTAAGCAACGCACTATGAAGCAAACCTCAGCCACTGCAGCACGAGTTTGATCCCTGCCGCCGGCCGGGGAGGGGACCCACATGGCGCAGCAGACCTCTCCTACCTCACCCACTGCTCCCCTCAGCAGTGTGCTTCAGTCAGTCTGTTCTGCTCCCCACTCTGTCTGGTGATGCCTCTCACCTCCCGCGACTCTGGCCTGTACCCCAGTGCTTGTGTGCGTAAATAAATAAATCTTTTAAAAAAAAAGAATGTTGAGCATTTTAAAATACTTTGCTTGTAACAAGTCACAACATTTTAATAGCTGCTCATCTTTGTGCTGGCAAGATTTCCCTAGGAACAAAAGCAGGAGAGGACAGAGCAATATTTACTCGATGCATTATTGATGGTGCATGAATATTAACAGCTTTACAGTGCTTCTTGTCATTGTGGAGTACTTATTAAATTTAAATAGGAAATAGGCAGCAGTGTTCTGATTAACGACCTGTACCCGAAAAGTAATCCAGTAGGAACTTCAAATTTTTTTGATATCAGGCAGAAACGACTTCTGTTTAGGATGCCCAGTCTGTGGTAGATGTTGCAGGGGATAGTCTCCAGACCAAACTAGCTCCTCCTTTGTCATTCAGTGCGGAGTAAGGGACAGGCTAAGGGGACACTGGGCTTGCGACAGGGAACGTTTCCACAGTGGCTGAAAACCCGTTATGATGCGCACCTGATCTCCTTCAGAGCAACAGATTAAAAACTTAAGCAGCGTCAGAACAACAAGGCCATTTGCCCTGCGAAAGTGTCCCCTGGACGCCCTGTTGTACCTGCCGTCTGAGCACAGCACACTCCTTCGTCTGGCCAGCAGGTCCAGGCCTCCAGCTGGACACGCGGCTCCTCCAGCCCCGCGACCACCTGCTCGAGGCGCAGACCCGGCCAGCCTGGCCCCGCCCTTTCTTGTGCCGGGGTCCCGGCCGCGCCCACTGACTCCCACTTTTCCTCAGCAAGATTTTCTTGTTGTACTTTATTATGCAAATGCCATGTGTTTTGGGAAACCCGAGGTCGAAAGGAAGTCCGCTGCCACCCCCGGGAGCCCAGCTGACCCCCGCACTTCTGTCCCAACGGGTCTGCGGGGTGGCGCGGCGGGTCTGCTGCCCTCTGCGTTCACTGCGAGCGCGTCATGTCTGTGACCGTGCAGCCGTGCTCTCGGGCACGTGGCTGCTCTCCGCGAGGGCGCACGCGGGGACCGGGAGGGACCTTCCGGCCGGGCGGACCCATCGGTGGTCCGCAGTGGCGCCCCCGCGTCGCGGGCCAGTGAACGTTTGTTGAATGAGTATTTTTGCCCCTAATAAGAAAAAGGGTGAAAAGTTTGAGGCGTCACAGCCAGACCCAGGTCACTAAACCCGGTCACTGTCCGTGACTGTCAGCAGTTCCGTCATGGCCTTGGGGTTTCCTCAGTGCCCTGGAGAACAGGAGGCCCCAAGGCCGCTGCGGGTTCAGGGCCCTGCAGAAGCCTGGCGGGAGCTGCCTGCGCTGGCCTCCCCCGGCGGCCCCTTCTCTTCAAGGGCTGGAGGGCTCGAGCTGGCCTGCCCCGACCTTGAAGGGCCTCTCTATGCGCGCCCCGGGACCCCAGCTCCCATCTCCGCCCGCCCACCTGAAGCGAGGAGTCGTGAACTCTGAACATCGGGTGGTCTCGCCCTCAGCTCCACGGCACCGCCTGACCCCAGCACCACGTGGACACCAGAGTCAGGTGCGCTGGCAGGTGGCGGACGCGCCCACAGACTCCCTCGACGGTCGTTGGCGCCGCAGGTGACTGAAGAGGACCGGCCGCTTCACTTCCATTTTCATTCAACTCAACACAAACCAGCGAGATAAGACACGGACTCCATGGAAAAGCGTCTGGCCTGGTCACTCACTGAGAACACGAGTAGCCAGCTGACGAGGGAAGGATGGTCAAAGCAGTTAAAGAAACGCACATCTAAGGCCGAAGGCAGCACATTCAGAAAATATCTAATTGTCTTGCAAGTCCCAACCCAGATACCGAAGACCCGCAGAGGCACGCGTGGCTGAAGGACTTGATGCTAGCGCAGCACCGGATCCTGTCTCCTCCTAGTGACATGCAGGAGCCTGCGAACTGGGGGGAGTGGGAGGAGCTCCCGCTGACCCTTCAGGACGAGCTCGGAGGCCCTTTCCCAGGAGGCGGCGCCGCTGACCCCTTAGCCTGGGTGGGCGCCTTCCCTACCTCCTGTTGTCTTCATCTGTCAGTCCCACACCTGCCCACGCGCGCCCTCCCCTTCAACCTTGGGGGCAGAAGCTGGTGCCCTGATGAGTCTTGTGCCTCTAGCATGCGGCACACAGAGCAGCTGTTGAATGAATGAACGAATAAAAGGACATTATGGAGTCAATGGAAGGCTGCGGCTGAGGGAGGCCTGTGCGAACAGCGCCACCTACTGACGGATGGTTTTAACACTACATCGAGATTCTGAAACTTCTTACCCTGGAAATTAGCTGACTTAAATTAAGCACTATAAAAAAAAAACACACACACAGGCATTTGTTTTAAATAAGTTCTTTGAGTAATCTGTCAGGAGAGATGGGGAAGGGGAAAACAAACAAAAACGCTTTCTATCTGGAGATAGGACCGTCCCCAGCTCAGTCAGCCAGACGTTTTCCTTCCCTGCTGTTACCTGCTCTGGTCAAAAGCAAACTCGGCTGGTATCGCCAGGCCTGGCGCCTGCTGCCACTGCTTCAGGGCCTCAGCTCGCGCTCCTTCCTCTGCCAGTCGGCTGGTGGTGTTCCCTGCTAAGGCCTGTTGTCCGCGCGGCACCTCGGCACGGGGGCAGCTGATGACCGCAGGGGTGAACGAGGCGCACCCGGCCCCTCTAAGATCTGCTTCTGTTTTATTTCCACAGCAAACCCAAGGAACCCATCTTCAGCGCAGGTAAGTCCCAGTTCATTTCTGCACGGGCGCCCACTCACCTTGCCAGGGCCCGGGGACAAATCAGGAGCTCCTGCAGGGCAACTTTTGATGCACAGCACGTTACCTCGGCGAGCACCCGGGCTCTCGCCGCTGAGGTCAGAGGCTGCCCGTATGCTGGTCAGAGAGTCCACGGGAGACGTCGTGCCTGTGGCCCCAGCACCTCCTGACTGACGGCTCCGTCAGCCGCGCTTGTGCCCCCGCGGGGAGCTGCTGCAGCACTGAGCTTCAGCTTCGTCTGAAAGTAGCTCTTTTCCTTTTCCTGCCTTTGATCTCCTCAGCTGCAAACTAATCGTTCATCGAGATGTTCGTATCTTTTTCTCTGCACGTTCTGCCCCATGGTCGATGCTCTTCTTAGAATCATAACTTGATCCAAAAGTGCACTTCAGTGCAGAGTAGTGGGCCAGGGCTGTGCCCCATGCAGCCACCCGGCGCTCGCTCCCGGCTTCCCCAGCTCAGAGGAGCAGCTGGCACGTGCCTTGGTGCCGTTTCAGCTTCAGAGGCAGGAAACTGCTCCCTGAAAATGTGACTGCAAAGCTCGCAGAGCTGGGTCTCGGGCGCCCGGCGGGAGGCTCCCCTGGGGCAGGGCAGGGGCCGCGGCTGGGAACAAGTGGACGCTTCTGGCCCAGCAGTGCCCGCCTCTCTCCATTTAGCCCTTCAGTCTCCGAAGTCACCAGGGAAGCGCCGGGTGACCCACTGCAAAGGTAGGCGGCACCCCTGAGGCCTCGTAGCTCTCTGAGCCACGCACACCCGGGCAGCGGACTTGTTTCTTAACGGCCAGTGTGGAAATGCTTTTTGGATACAAACCACCTCAAGTTGTCCAAGTTAAAAGCCTGGGATGCTTTCGAGAAGTAACTCTAACTGCATCTCGATCGACATTGGCTCATCACAGGAACTTCTCGTTTCATTCGCGTAAACCTTAAGAGAGTTACAGGGCAACCCCAGGTGCCCCACTGTTTGAAATGGTCCCTGCTCGGCTGCTGCCCTCTCCCCTCTAACGTCTAGGGTTTGGGGTGTATGCTGTTACCCTAACATGCCTGGAAAAGGCCTGCTTCCCTTCCCTGCATTCTCCCCTCCCTACATCTGCATTTTGGATGTAGAATGTTGGGACCACCGGCAGGAATCGGGCCCGGGTTAAATCCAGCGCTTCTCTGCCTCTCCTGGCCGTGCAGAATCACGCGCTTCGCCAGCCTCCCTTCTGGGCTCCAGCAGCCCGTGGCCGCTTCTCGGGGCGGAGCGTCACGTGCTCTTACGCACCTGGCGGGCTCCTTCTGTGGCGTAGAGTTGACGGCACGTTCTCTTCCTTGCCAAGTCCTGTGGTTCCTCTTGCCTGCTTGACGCCTACACTTTTCACTGCTCTCCAAGCTGTCGCCTGCCCCCTCTCCACTTCTCTGGCTCTGCTGGGCGGGGCACCACACGGTCTGGGTGTGGAGCTGGGAGGAGTCAGGAAGGGCAGACAGGATGGCGGTGTGGGGCGCAAGAGACATCTGACCAGGGAAGCAAGTCCATGGGCGGGGGGAGTGAGGGTGAGAGGGGCCTGTGGGTCCAGCAAGTCCAAGAACGGGGAGGATGTTGGGTGCAGGAAGGACTCTGTGGAACCCAGCTTGGGTCTCGAAGGGTCTGGCAGCAGAGAGGTGACTGAGGAACTGTGCACAAGGGAGTGTGCAGTGATGGGGGCCTCAGCTGGGCTAGTCCCCACGGAGCTGGGGGCAGAGCCACATGAAACGTCCTCATGGGAGGAGACGCCACGGCCGCCGGCATGTGTACGCCGCCATGAAGGAAGACGCTGGTTCTTACCTAGAAGTCAGACGGTGTCTGCAGAGTGAAGCATGTGTCGCATGCATGCCCCTGAGGCCTGCGTGCATGCTCAGGGCAGCTGGGGGGGGGGGGTGCTCTTAATTCCTAAGCAGTGTGCATGCGTCATTGTTTGCAAAGCCTCAGGAAATAGGACTTCAAGGAGTTTATCATGTGGCGCCTGCAGAGCTGTGATTCCATCGTGGCTCCCCTCACCCATTTCCTCTCGGCAGAGATCTGCCCGTTGAGTTAAGGACAGATATCCCTGGCTCCAGCTGCCCAGTTTGAATGCCGTCAGGCCCTTTGAACTGTAGAAAGCTTCCGAGTGCCCTGAATTCGGTGGGAGCTCACGAGGCACTTTCTTTGGTCTTGCTGGAGCCGAAAACTCAAGGCAGAGCAGTCCAAGCTGTTCCTTGTTCTGAGGCCAGGACTTGCCCCGTGCCCACACGCTCGTGGGCGCTGCGTGGCCCCTGTAACTGATTGGACATCAAGAGTGACTTTATTATAAAAAGAGCTGTGTTCTAGAAAGTTTTGTTTGCTGGCTCCTCTCTTTCATTGGTCCTTTGTTCTTGTTCCCCACCCCCGGCTCTCTTGGAGTATCTTCCTTTCTGCGCAGTTCCGGCTTGGACTTGTGCGGTTTGTGTCCCTCACACCTAAAAGCATCACCCGTGAGCATAGAACGAGGCAATTTAAGTATCGAAAGACATTCTGTATAATTTGATATTGCGATTATGTATACATTGAACACAATGAAAATGTAAGTACTTTTCTTGGGTTAGCTGCAGTTTTGGGGGGTAGTATTCAACCCCTCCTGATGGTACTGAAAATGTAAACTCCTCATGGAAGAGACTAGCAGTCTGGTTCTTTTCTGCCCCTTCCGGGTAATGCCACCAGGTGGCGCTAGCTCAGGGACGCGGGCACTGAGGTTCTCACTGGCTTCTCTGTTCTTCTTGTAGAAGAAGGTTATGTCAAAATGTTTCTCCGCGGACGCCCCGTCACCATGTACATGCCCAAAGAGCAAGCGGATTCCTACAGCCTGGAAGCGAAAGTGGAACTCCCGAGCAGGAGACTGAAGCTGGAGTGGGTGTATCCTTTAGTGGCCGCAGGGGCTCTGCCCCGGGGCCAGCTGGTCCCTGTCACCAGCTTCAAGTTTAACTTAAGGCAGAAATTTGTAAAAAGAAACTGTGCCGGCAACAAGCCCGTAAACCCAGCAAAGAAGGAGGCATGCTGTGGAAGAGGACTAGCCTCCCCACCAGCCGTTGCAGGCCGGGCCCACCTTGGGGGCCTCACCCCAGGGATACTGCTTAGTTAGTTGAAGGTATAACATAGGAGTCCTGGTAACTTAGGGGTTCTGGGTGCTAAGTGCTGGGCACACATTGAGGGGCACAAGTAAAATCCACAGGCAGCACAAATATACCATTTAAAATGGCATATTTTACTTATTTACTTTCAAAGACTTATTTATTTATGCATATAAGAACTGGGGTACAGGCCAGAGGTCCGGGGGTGAGAAGATTCACCAGAGACAGAGCGGGGAGCAGAACAGGCAGACTGACTGACTGAAACACACTGCTGAGGGGAGCAGCGGGCAGGCAGGAGCGGTCTGCTGCGCCCTGTGGGTCCCCTCCCTGGCTGGGGATCGAACTCGTGCTGCAGTGGCTGTGGATGCTTCATAGTGCTGTGCACAACCCCTGGCGCCACCGGGGAGGCCCTTCGTTACCCTTTTGATAGACCTCTAATACCTTACCAAAGCTCTTTGTTTTGGGATCCCCCACCTTAGCCCTACTAACAGGCACTTTGGACAGTCTCCATTGTGGAGCCAGCTACGGTCTAGGGAATAGCCTCCTCCTACTCTGCTTTACCTGCACCCCCAAGTGACACCACCAGCTTTTCCCTGGCCTTGCCCAAGACCGTCCTTCGCTCATCACATGCCTCAGTGTGCGAAGCCCGGGCCACCAGCGCCAGGCCGGGTGTGAGGCTGCCGGGGCGCCAGAGTGTGACATTTGGACTTGTGGATGAGCTCCCGGGAGAAGAAGACGGACAGACGGAAATAGGGCCTATCATGTGAAGGGTCCTCAAGCTGTTGGGTTTTGTTTCATTTTGTCTTGCTTTCTACTTTGGTTTTACTCTGTTTTTGTTTCACTTTTACCATTTTAAAATTTTATGTTCATTTCCTTTTCCCCTTTTTTTTTAAATTTTACTTTACTAAGAGGTAGCCACCTTCCAGCCCATGCAGATTTTAAGACAAAGGGCAAGAAGCCCCCCTTCTCCCAACAAACGTCTGCTGAGAACCAGCTCGATGCCAGCTGTGGTCTCTGGTTCAAATGGACACTGTCGTCATTTCAGTTACAAAGAAGTCTCACTCCTGAAATTCTGGAGTCAGAATCTTTGGAAAAATTTCCCCCAAAACAAGTATTTCATTTTTTCAGATTCAGCTGTCACGACCCATCACCTGCCTTTTTTTCTGGAATCTGTGTGGGCACCAGCATCTGCAGAGATCCAGCTCTTCTTTTAGCCAATAGCTGTTTAAATTGGCTAAATCAAAACTGAAAAGCATCATTCAAAACCCATGCGTTCAGCCTCCTCCACATTAATATTTTAGGTGTAAAACAGTGGAATGGGTTAGAATCAATGGCGTCATTTCTCCAGGTTACTTTTCACATCCAAGTTCAAGTGCTATTTTGCTCCTGAACTAGTTTCCAAGGGCCTCCCTGGTGGCACCAGGGGTTAAGCCCCACACTATGGAGCATCTGCAGCCGCTGCAGCACGAGTTTGATCCCCGGCCAGGGAGGGACCCACAGGGCGCAGCAGACCTCTCCTGTCTCCCTGCTGCTCTCCTCAGCAGTGGATTTCAGTGGATCTGCCTGTTCTGCTCCCCGCTCTGTCTCTGGTGAATCCTCTCACCCCCTGCACCTCTGGCCTGTACTCCAGTTCTTGTATGCATAAATAAACAAATCTTAAAAAAAAAAAGTTTTCCAGATTAGGATGTTTACATGCCAAACCTCAGCAGAAGTAACTAACCCTAAAGAACTAGGAATGACTGGGGCAAGGAGGACCTAAATTTTGTAACTTTCATCGGTATGTGTGGGTGGAGTTTGCACCTTTTACAGCTACTTTTTATAATGTAAAGCATGGTTTTGTATAACAGGTTTTAGCTTCTAGATTACAATAAAAAATAAGCTCTTATTAAGTCAGTAACTGAGGCATTTCAAAGGCAATTACCAGAGTCTTAAATTCTCTTTTTAAATACTTTATGATACAGGATGTCAACGCTCAAAGTTTCTTTCTGGAAGAGCATTTACAACCTCACACTTACTACTGGAAACAATGGGTCCTTTCACATTTTCAGCTTTATTTAGTTTTCTCAACAAAAGGCAAAAACCGCATGCGGATGAGGGATTCCACCCCACCCCCAGTCCCAGCCCCCCTGGAGGTCAAGGCGTGGGACCCATCCCCAGATTGTAGATGTGCATCTCAAGGCGATGCTGAAAGGTCACAGGTCCGTGCCCTGCCGCCACCCAGGCCGGGTTCCCAGGGCCAGGCCCCGACAGCTCCGTGCTGCCGGACACGAGAAAGCAGCAGACAGGCAGGGGCAGGGCGCTGGAGCCCCACCTCCCAGCGTCCCCGTGAGCTCGGTGGCCGCCACAGCTTCAGTGACTTTGGTTGTAATGCCAGGGCAGCTGGCCCTTCGAAGACCAGCCTGGCAAACACGGAGGCAGACCCGCCGGGGACGCGCAGGTGGCCTTCCACGTCAAACAGAGCGTCCAGCCCAGAGCTGGCCCTAGGCCTAGTGCCTGGCCCAGGTCAGGTTGCTAAACCGAGACGCCTTCCCCTCCCGGTCACTGCCCAAATGCAGACCCAGAAAGCCTGGCAAATAAAATGATCATTTATCACTTTGATCAAGCCCATACATTCAACTTTCAAAATATATCATGTCCTTTCTCAAAATAAAAACACATCTTGATAGCACTAAGAAAACCACCTCCGGGGCCACCCTGGTGGCGCAGTGGGTTAAGCAACACACTATGAAGCATCTGCAGCCACTGCAGCACGAGTTCGATCCCGGCCAGGGAGGGGACCCACAGGGTGCAGCAGACCTCTCTGGCCTTGCCCGCTGCTGCCCTCAGCAGTGTATTTGTCAGTCTGCCTGTTCTGCTCCCCACTCTGTCTGGTGAATCCTTTCACTCCCCACACCTCTGGCCTGTACCCCAGTTCCTGTATGCATAAATAAATAGATCTTTAAAAAAAAAAAAAGAAAACCACCTCCATGAACTCAGAGACCACTCCTGTGGCGGGCCAGCTGGAGCGGCACCAAGGCTTTGCAAGCTAGTGCTGCTTAAATTAGCAAAGCTGATGATAAAGTCATAGAATTTTGTTGCCGGTGGCGTTGGAGTTGGGCTGATGCTTGGTCCGCTCGTCAAGGAAATAAGGACGTTTCTCTTGACGCTCGCAAAGCTACGGGTACCGGGGCCGAGACTGCCGCAGCAACCTGTACTTGCTGCCGACCGGGGAGACGGTGTACTTCATCGCGTCGGTGGTGGTGCTGTACAACGTGGAGGAGCAGCTGCAGCGGCACTACACCGGCCACAATGACGACGTGAAGTGGTAGGTGGCCCGCCCGGCTCCCGGACGCTCGCGCAGTGGGCCGCAGACGGGCGAGCATTAGGGGGTCACCAGAGAAAGCTTTGGACCGGAGAAAACAGGGTCTTAGGGGAGAGGTTGATGCTGTGTTGTCTCCAGCTCCCTGGCTCACTGAGACATCTTCTAGCTCTCTGTCCTCATGACACATCAGGCTCACTAACCACGTTACCTAAATAATCACTCTCATAGATGCCCATCAAGGGCTCTTAACACCTCACCTGCTAGCGACTTCTGATTCGGTCTTTATCTTTTTAATAAGAATGTTCTGCCCGTGTTTATGGCCGCCTGGTAGAATTCCTTTATTTTTAACTCATCCGCCATTCATTTCTGGCCGGGGGTAGGGATTTGATTTCTCTCGGAAGGACAGGTGGATGAGTACATGGATTTATGTATCTCTGCTTGTCCTAGGTTCCTGGTCAATTATCAAAATCCTGTTGGAAAAAGATGTGGTTTACTTAATAAAGGTTGTAGACTAATTAAGGGGTTCTGAGGTTGAAATGGTATTTCCCAAAGGTTTCTTTTTCCTTTATTTTGAAAATCCCCTAGAGGTAGAGGAATCAAAATGAATGGAGAATGCCTTTACTGTCTAAGATTCTCGGGGTGGTGAGTCCCTCAGAAGTTGAGCTTCGTTTGTTTCTTACGTTTCCGTTTTCAGCTAGGGTCTATTGGCTTAAGGGAAAGGGAAAGCTTACCTTTGAAGATGGCCGTTCTCTAAATACCCTCTTTTCAGCCTAGCGGTCCATCCCGATAGGATCACGATAGCAACGGGACAAGTCGCAGGCACGTCTAAGGATGGAAAAGTGAGTGACGTCGTCTTTTCATATCTCTGTAGTGATCTGCGAACAAAATCACTTCCGAAAACATTTCGCTGATGAGTAGATCTGACTATCAGAATCCTCAACACTGGACTTTTTTATTGCAGATTTTAGAATTCTGACTTGACGTTAATTTCAGTCTTTTTTTTTTAAAAAAAAAAAAAACATGTTTGCCTGAGAATATGTTAATTTTTAAAGTAGGCTTTTATACGCGATAAATATGACAATGTTAGCATTTAATAAGTTAAAATCAAAACAAATAATCCTTTGATATTGTAAACCAGCTTTACATTTAATTAAAGAATGCCCAGTTTTAGAAGGAAATAATTTTTAAAAATAATAATAGTTACTCGGATATGGGACATTTTGCCTCGTCAGCAGACCACAGAGGCTGCTAGGAAGATTTTAGCACAGAATTCATAAACACATCAGCAAGGCCTTCATTTGTACTTTAAGGAATCAGAGAAAAAACTAGACTTTACAAAAAGAAAACAATTCGAAACTAGATGCCGGATCTGGACTTGCTAGTGAGTGGGCACCACCTTGTCTTATCCTAAACTCCCGGTAGCTTATGGGAGATCTGCGTTGTATCCCACCACCAGGCAATACACGAGCTACAACTAATTACATTAAGTCTGCCCATTTTGATCAACGTGTTTTCTTCCAGAAAAATATGAATATCACCATTACTCAGAAAGCATTAAATAACATCAGTTTTTAAATATTAACCTTACACTGTTTTCTGCTAAAACTGTACACTTGAAAAAAGGCAATAGGAAGGATGGAAACAAGACTACGGTGAGGACGTAGCTGCAGAAGGAATAGCGTCTTCAGCTTTGTGTCTTTAAAATGCTCGGAAGGGAGTCGTCACCGTTCGCTCCTCCCGCTAGTGGGTTACGAGTGTATTTCTGTGTCACGCCCGAAATGGAGTCGGAACTGTAGTGCTGGAGCAAATGTGGTCTCTCGCGGAGTCTTCCACTCACACTGGAGAAGCCGGGGGCCGTGACTGTCCTGGGGTGTCCCGCACCGCAGAGACTCGCTGGGCCGGAGCCCACCGGTCTAACCATGCTCTGGCCTCGGGCCGGCGGGCACCACTCTCGTAGTAGTGGGGTTCTGTGACACTGCCTCCCCTTGGGGAAGAGCAGACCCGTCCATCTCGGGGCACAGTCCAGCTTTGGACTTCTCCGACAGCTCTTGGTTTTATTCGTGCATCATGGCACGAATCGTGCCTGTTTTGCTCCTCCAAGGCCCAGGGATGTTAAGCTGTTAAAACTGTTTGCTGGGACCGTCCTGTGAAATGCCAGATGCACTCCCTTCTTGGTAGCAAAACAAACCTGCATAATCCTTAGATGCAGTTCCATTTTCCTTGTCACTTTTTGTTTAAAAAACTTCAGACGTATCTGATGGGCAAATTGGAGTATCCGTTTCCAGGGTGCGTTTGCAAGGAATGACTTTTCAAAACGTAGAGCTTGCCAGACCTCTCTCGACACTAAGTTGGCCACCAGAACCCTGCCCTCCTGGAGCCGGGGGTGTTCCACTGATGTTCAAAAGGGCGAGTCCTCAGATTTTAAGAGAATGGAAGTGACTGCTGAAGTCTTGTAGCTTCGGGGTACAGCTCTGTGGCGCCACCCGCCGACGCCTCTGCCTCTTCTCTAAACAGCAGCTGCCCCCACACGTCCGCATCTGGGATTCTGTCACCCTGAACACACTGCACGTCATCGGGACTGGCTTTTTTGACCGAGCCGTCACCTGCATCGCATTCTCAAAATCTGTAAGGATCGGCCGGGCCCTGTGGGTGTTGCAGACCCTGTCGGGAGGGGGGAACACACTGGGGACCTCCTGCTTCCCAGACCCCTCTTCCAGAACCGCCCTCGTCCCCTCGCTCACACGCCCTTCCCAGCGGGTGACCTTGGAGATGAGAACAGACCAGCCAAGACATTGGCTCCTGATGCTGGGCTGGGGCTGCTGGGCCTCGAACTTCCCTGCCGGGCCTGGGGTGGTGGGCAGCACGTGCTGTCATGGCTGGCTGCTGCTGAGAGTGGCAGGAGGGGCCCCCAGGCACCCCAGAGCACCCCTGTTCGGCAGATCCACCCCTGGGACCACTTCGTCAGCCAGCTCAGAAACGCTCACAGCACATTCAGGTCAAGCGCCTGCTCGCCGTGCTGCTCCCCGCGCCCTCGGTGGCAGTGTGGGCGTGGCTTGGGGACAGTGGGTGGGGAGGGGTGCCCCAGTGAGCCTAGCTCAGGGAGGGCCCAGACATCCTGTAACTAAAACTAGGGGGGCCCTTGATTAAGAGTGAAACCGACGCTGGTTTCGAAGCATGTCCGGCGGGTGTGTTCTCAGTGCGGCTTCTCTGGCTGCTCTCTTCCAGAACGGGGGAGGCCATCTCTGCACGGTGGACGACTCCAACGACCACGTGCTGTCCGTGTGGGACTGGCAGAGAGAGGAAAGACTGGCGGACGCGAAGGTGCCTCTGCCCCCTCCCCTCAGCCCTGCCCATGCCCTAGGAACCCCGCACCCGCCTCTCCTCCCCGCACGCCCTTCCCAAGTCCTGGCAGGGCTCTTGTCTCCCCACCACACCTGCACGGGTCCTTTATTCCGCGTGCCCCGGCATGCTAGTTCTTGGCACTTCGCGAGGCTGGAAACCATTAGTGTGAGTCAGTCTCGTAGAGCTCAAGTGTCCAGCAGAAGGGACAGCCGGGGCCAGAATCACCTGACCAGGGTGCAGGTCCTAGGTCAAAGCAACTGGTGAGGGGCCGTGAGTGACACCCCGAGCGCCCGGGTCCCCGAGCCTGGACCACGTTGGTCTCGGACCCACCAGCCAGGGCCCAGGGACGAGAAGCAGGACGGCTCCAGGCACAGGGCGTAGTGTGGACTCTGAAACGCCAGGTGCCCAGGCCCCCCCGATCTCTGGCCCCACACGGGGTGAGGCCTAGCCTCTGCGCTCGGGGCGCGCCTGCTCAGCCGGCGTCACACTCATCCTTGCCGGGAGAGGGGGGTCTTCAGTCCTCAACCCCTCCCCCTAAGCCACAGCGCCTGGAACGCGGGCCGGAGACACTCGTGGCTGGGCCCACGGGAGGACACAGTGTCCTCTCTGCCCTCAGGGCCACGGGCCGGCCGGGGCCCGAGCAGACGCCCAGTCAGCGCTCGGGAGACACGTCCAGCGGAGAATGCGGGGGTTCCCTGAGTCGGCCGTTTGCGGCTCACATGATTTCTTGCCACGAGTATCTCAAGAGATGTGACACGCTTGCTTGTCCTGTCTGCTCAGTGCTCGAACGAAGCTGTGTTCGCCGCAGATTTCCACCCCACAGACACCAACATCATCGTCACCTGTGGCAAGTCACACCTCTACTTCTGGACGCTGGAAGGAAACTCCCTCATTAAGAAGCAAGGGCTGTTCGAGGTAAAGTCGGGTTGTGTTTTCTGTTTGAGCTTCCGCGGCGCGGCACGTGTCATCAGTGGGTTTGAAGGAGCTTTGAGGCACTGGCCTTTGCGATGATTTTATTTATTTACTTTTTTAAATTGTAAAGGGCTAGTGAGCAGTAGTATTTTTTTTTTTTTAAGATTTATTTATACAAGAGCTGGGGCACAGGCCAGAGGTGTGGGGGGTGAGAGGAGTCACCAGAGACAGAGCGGGGAACAGAACAGGCAGATAAATTGAAACACTGCTGAGGGGCGCAGCGGGTGAGGCAGGCGAGGTCTGCTGTGCCCTGTGGGTCCCCTCCCTGGCCAGGATCGAACTCACGCTGCAGTGGAGCTCAACCCGCTACGCCACCAGGGAGGTCCCTTAGTGTTGACTTTAATTGGCAGATGTGGGGGTGCCACTGAGGGGTGTATGACAAAGATTATCCCCGGGCATCCCAACAGAGTTGGGGAGCCCCTCATGTTTTGGGGATACAGAGAAGGGAGCCTGGGCCAACATAGGGAGCAAAGCCCAGAAAGGGGGTCCCGGGGTGACCCCTCCGTGGTGTACACGGGTGTGTGCGACTGGGGTGGTGGACACTCTGCCGTTCATCTGGACCTCGGGGGCCTTCAGGAGCACCAGGGAACAGCTCCTCCTTTGCCACCGCCTGGGGGCTGAGCTAGGGGACACTGTTGCTGCATCTGGGTCCTGACTTCAGGCCGCAGTCATGACGGCACTCCTGCCCCCGGCCCCTCCGACAGCCCTCTGTCTGCCCCCTGCCCTCGAGCACCAGCCCACTCTGTGACAGAAAAGTTCTGTGACGGTGGACAGGAGTGAAAGGCGCACGGGGTGGGGAGGGTCCGGCAGCTTGGGGCACTGTGGCTCAGGTACCCCAGTCAGATACCCAGTCAGGTACCCCAGTCAGAGGACATCCTGACAAATGGCTTTGCCTATCTTTACTACATTCTGCAGAAGCAAGAAAAGCCAAAGTTTGTCTTGTGTGTGACATTTTCGGAAAATGGTGACACCATCACTGGAGATTCAAGTGGCAACATCTTGGTGTGGGGAAAAGGTAACACGTGGTGGCCCAAAGCAAACCGTGATAGGAGGTCAAAGGCGACTGCATCAGAATGGTCTGTAACGTGACTTTCGGGTCAATGCTAAGTCCCAAGTTACAGATAGTATGTACGTGTCTGTTTGTGGGGTGGTGGGGTGGTGGGGGATACCTGAAGCATAAAGCCAGGAGAGAGGAAAACAAGGATGAGAGTTGTTGACCTTTCATCGTCCTAAAAGGTTAATAAACCCAAGACGTTATGAGGGAGTCAATGGCTTCATTAGCAGGTCCGTTAGCAGATTGTAATGAAGCCGTCATCAGTAGCTCTAGCTGCCAAGGTCTCAATAGCCTTCTGGTTCACACAGCACCTGGCTAACAAGCATGGAGTGTGTGAGGCAGGTGTGAGGTGTGTGCAAGAAGGGTGTGAAGTGGGTGTTAGGTGTGTGTGTTAGATGTGTATGAGGTAGGTGTGAGGAGGGTGTGCGATGTGTGCGTGAGTTGGGTATGTGTGAGAAGGGTGTGAGGTGGGTGTGAGGAGTGTGTGTGATAGGTGTGTGTGTGAGGCAGGCATATATGAGGCAGGTATAAGGAGGTTGTGAGGTAGGTGTTAGGTGTGTATGTGTGAGGGGTGGGTGTGAGGTGTGTTAGATGTGTGTGGATAGGTGTGTGAGGCAGGCATGTGTGAGGTGGGTGTGAGGGGCATGTTAGGTGGGTGTACGTGAGGCAGGTGTGAGATGTGCTAGGTGTATGTATGAGGCATGTGTGTGAGAAGGGTGTGAGTGTGTTAGATGTGTGTGTGAGGCGGGTGTAAGGCAGGTATGAGTAGGATGTGACTTGTGTGTTAGGTGGGTGTGCCTGAGACAGTGTGAGAAGGGTGTGAGGTGTGTGTGCTAGGTGTGTGTGTGAGGCGGGTGTTAGTGAGGCAGGTATGAGTAGGATATGACTGTGTGTTAGGTGGGTGTGCATGAGGCGGGTGTGAGGAGGGTGTGAGGTGTATGTGTGAGGCAAGCATGTGTAGGGCAGGTGTAAGGGGTGTGTTAGGTGTGTGTGCATGAGGTGGTGTAAGGAAGGTGTGAGGTGAGTGTGTTAGGTGTGTGTGTGAGGCGGTGTGAGGTGTATGTGTTAAGTGGGTGTGTGAGGTGAGTGCCTGAGGCTCGCCATGGGCCACAAGAAAGGAAAACCGTCCCTGGCCCTGGGAGCTCAGCACGGGTCGGGGGAGGTAGAACAGCTGTCACTGTGCTTTCAGAGTGAGCTGATGGCCTCTGCTCCGGGTCCCAGGTGCTTTCTACCTTGTTTCCTTTCGCCCCTGAGCAGTCCTGGGGTGAAGGAAGGGCAGGCAAGTCCCTGACGTGGCACGTGGGCCATTGTGCGCCTACCTCGCTGTGCTCTGGGTCGGTGGGTCCCCGAGTCGTGCTTGCCAGGCTCCCCGAGAACTGGAGACCCTGTAGGTTTGCCTCAGCCGTGTCCTGCCACACGCGTGTGAGAACAGCCACAGGGGGAGCTGGCGGGCAGGCCCTGGTCACACTTGGCCTCAGGAAGATTTTCTCGGTCTATTCAGGTACGAACCGAATAAACTACGCCATCCAAGGGGCCCACGAGGGGGGCATTTTTGCACTTTGTATGTTACGGGACGGCACCCTGGTGTCGGGAGGCGGGAAGGACCGGAAGCTCATTTCATGGAACGGAAACTATCAGAAACTTCATAAAACCGAGGTAAGAGTGCAAGCGAGCTGTTGAAATGCATTTGAACCTAAAACCGTCATTCTAACCAGTTTCCTGCTTGCTTTGAAATCTTTACGGTTGAAGGTTATTTAGATACCATCTTGCTAAATGGGTGACATTTTGCTAAAGCCCGGGGGCAGTTTAAGGAACAGCTGCTATCGTGGACTGGGGCTCCTAAAACTTGGGGTTGTGGCATAGTGCACGTTTAGAGTAAGTTCTGGAGCGGGCCCAGTCTCACTTCTCCAAGGGGGTGTTTCCACACCTGAGGTACTGTCAAGACCCTTCTCCTCGTTCACTGGCTTCCCGGCACCCTGAGCTGCCGCTCTCGGAGGCTCTTGGTAGATGGCTGCATTTCTGCAGCCTCCCAGGTGCCCCGAGTCCACTTCTTCACTTCGGTCAGCAGCCCGGGGAAACCCAGTGTCCCTCCCGCTTCCCTGACTCGTCTCCCAGCCCCCGGGTACTCTGGGCAGACGGGAGTGCGGCCGGCGCCCTCTGAGGTTTGCGCTTTCCCTAGCGTGGGTCAGACACGCGGGGGGCTTTCCCGGCTCCCGGTCAGATGCCCCACACGTGTGGGGTCACCAGGGAGCAGGCGGCCGGGGAAAAGCCTAAACGCTCCGCCGGCTGTTGCGCTAGTGAAGGAGCCTGCGCGGCGCCTTGGGAGCTGCTCCCCCTCACGGGGAGTTTCGTGGTGGAGACGCTGTCCATTGTGAGGTCTGCCTAGCCTTTGGGTGAATGGACGCCCGTGAGAAATTCCAGTCTCACAGACGCCCCAAAGACTCATCCCATTTCAGAGAAGACACTCCTCTCTCTTAGGGCCTGTGGTTCCTCTTTTTTTTTAAGATTTATTTATTTATGCATACAAGAACTGGGGTGCAGGCCAGAGGTGCAGGGGTGAGGGGGCTCACTAGAGACAGAGCGGGGAGCAAACAGGCAGAGCCACTGAAGTCCACTGCTGAGGGGAGCAGCGGGAGGCAGGAGAGGTCTGCTGCGCCCTGTGGGTCCCCTCCCTGGCCGGGGATCGAACTCAACCTCGTGCTGCAGTGGCTGTGGCTGCTTCACAGTGGGGTGCTTCCCCCTTGCGCCGCCAGGGGGCCCTGTGGTTCCCCTTGTTGGCGGGCGGGCACAGCTGCTCCCAAATCCGTGCCGCAGGGCTCTGGGGGTGGCTGGAGTCTGTGAGGAGCGGGCTGCTCTGGCCCCAGGGCCGTCCCCCGAGGCCTCGCCGCGGTTTTGTCCCTCTAGTGAAGGGCAAGCACCCTTTTGTCGCAGTACATGGGTCTCTGCTGGTGTCACTTGAAGTGCTTTTCTGAACACGCAGACAATTCCACGTCTGAAGTTGCCGGAGAATCCGCAGGTTACGTCACACTGAACTAGGCGCTCGTAGCGCGGCCTGCACTCGTGGACTCGGCCTGCTGCAGCTGCCGGAGCCTCGGGCGGGCAGGCAGCAGCGCCCTCAGTCCTCGTCTGGCCAAGGACAAATGCTTTGCTCCATGTGTGTTTAACCACCTCACGCTGGCTGGCTCCTCAAGGTCTATGAGGCATCTGGGTTTATAAAGTTAGATTCGGGGCTTGGCCCCCTTGCCACCCGCTGGCTGTCTCTCTCCCCCCACAGTCACACGTGTGTGCAAGGGGGCCCCCACAGTCACGTGTGTGTGCAAGGAACCCTCCCACAGCCACATGTGTGCATGTGAGGGAGCCCCCAGTCATGTGTGTAAGGAACCCCCCAGTCATGCATGTGTGTGAGGAGGCCCCACGTCACATGTGTGTGAAGGAGCCCCCAAGTCACGTGTGTGTAGGGAGCCCCCACAGTCATGTATGTAAGGGAGTCCCCACAGTCACGTATGTGTGTGCGTGAGGGAGCCCCCAAGCATATGTGTGTGAGGGAGCCCCCAAGTCATGCAAGTGTGCGAGGAAGCCCCCACAGTCATGTGAGTGTGTGAGGGAGCCCCCACAGTCACATGTGTGCATGTGAGGTGGCTCCAAGTCATGTGTGTGTGTGAGGGAGCCCCCAAGTCATGCATGGTTTTCACGTGTGACCCCAGAGCAGGCTTTTCGCGTGACTGAGCTCATGGCTTCATGGCGTCCTCAATCCCCCTTTCCATGCAGATCCCAGAGCAGTTTGGTCCCATCCGGACAGTGGCTGAGGGCAAAGGCGACGTGGTCTTGATAGGCACCACCAGGAGCTCTGTCCTGCAGGGCACGCTGGCGGGGGGCTTCGCTCCCATCACTCAGGTACGTCCAGACTCACAGGCCCCACACCCGCTCTGACTGGGGCAGAATCAGCACCACAAGAGGCAGCTATTCCCGTGCCTCACACTCCCAGGACTCCCTGCTTTCAGGCTCCCGAGACCACCACCAGTCTCCCGGCAGGGAGAGACGCTGGAGGGAGCCAGCGCGGGGGCGCTGCCCCGGCCAGCTCCGCTCCGTATGTTGCCTGCAGTGAGTGTTCCAGAGCGCCCCTTGTCTCTTCCTTCTAGGGTCACACTGACGAGCTCTGGGGACTGGCCATCCACGCCTCCAAACCGCAGTTCTTGACCTGCGGGCACGACAGACACGCCACTCTCTGGGACGCAGCTGCGCACCGGCCCGTCTGGGACAAAGTCGTAGAGGTAGACGTGCCCGGAACCTTGTTCTTAGAAAAGTTCACCTGGAACATGGCCCTTTAGTGTGGTTGTTTGTTCCTTTAAGATTTAATTATTTACTCAGACAAGATCTGGGGTACAGACCAGAGCCACGGGGGGTGAGAGGAGTCACCAGAGACAGAGTGGGGAGCAGAACAGGCGGACCCACTGAAACATGCTGTTGAGGGGAGCAGCGGGGAGGCAGGAGAGGTCTGCTGCGCCCTGTGGGTCCCCTCCCTGGCCGGGGATCGGCGCTTAACCCGCTGCGCCACCAGGGAGGCCTCCCTTTAGTTTTTGGCAACAAGAACAAGTTGATTAGAAATTGTCCATAGCAAATGCTTCATCTTTAGAATCGGGTGGCTTGAAATGGCCTCAAGTGGTGTCCCCGTGATCCTGTTGGCTGCTGAGTTTTTCACGGCACATTCGCCTTCCCAGTGGCTGGGGCTTCCCAGTCTCCCCCAGGCTGGCGCGCTCCGCGCCTGCGGGGAGCCTGCACCACTGTGCGCTGAGGGGTCTCTGCAGGCTGCTCCTCGGCGTCCTTGTCTCTCCAGCTGGAGTGGAGGGCAAAGGCCCAGCTCTGGCTCAGAGCCAGCCCCTCGCGGCCTTGGGGGCTGGAGCTCGGGGGAACGTGTGATGTCCCCCTGAGGAGCTGTTGGGGTTCAGAGGAGGGGTCCTTGGTTTGTCTTGAATGTCCTTGGCAGCATTCCCCTTTCAGCGGCACCTGGCAAGTGTGCCAAGGAGATGAAGACCTTTGGTCACGTCCAGAAAGGGCAGTGGGCAGGAGGCACTGCCCGCAAGGGCGGGTTTGTTGACAGACGCCGGCACAGGCACGGGCTGCACTGGGCTGGTGCCGAGACTGTCCTCAGACCCCGCTTGGGGAGGGTCGTTCTGTTGTGGGATTGCTGCCTGTTGCTAAGCCACTCACTTCTGGAGTGCGGCTGTGACTGTGAGGACTGTGAGCACTAGGCCCCAATTCCCCACATTCCCCTCTGGCCTAGCCTGGGGTCTTTCATTTCTATAGCGGGTTTAACTACCATATTAATCACTTCTCCCCCCACACTCCAGTGTCTGGCCTTGCGAGGCCTCCACCCCAAATTTTCTACTCCAAGCCTCCATCCCGTGGGTGAACTGAGAGGCTACACTCAGCCAGCTGCACGCAGTGTAGCCAGCCTGCCCTCAGTGTAGCCAGCCTGCCCTCAGCAGCCTGCCCTCAGTGTAGCCAGCCTGCCCTCAGCAGCCTGCCCTCAGTGTAGACAGCCTGCCCTCAGCAGCCTGCACTCAGTGTAGCCAGCCTGCCCTCAGTGTAGCCAGCCTGCCCTCAGCAGCCTGCCCTCAGTGTAGCCAGCCTGCCCTCAGTGTAGCCAGCCTGCACTCAGTGTAGCCAGCCTGCCCTCAGTGTAGCCAGCCCGCCCTCAGCAGCCT
>JAGFMF010011747.1:18070799-18194818 GCA_019455555.1 Galemys pyrenaicus
CCTCAGCAGCCTGCACTCAGTGTAGCCAGCCTGCCCTCAGTGTAGCCAGCCTGCCCTCAGTGTAGCCAGCCTGCCCTCAGTGTAGCCAGCCTGCCCTCAGCAGCCTGCCCTCAGTGTAGCCAGCCTGCCCTCAGCAGCCTGCACTCAGTGTAGCCAGCCCGCCCTCAGCAGCCTGCCCTCAGTGTAGCCAGCCCGCTCTCAGCAGCCTGCCCTCAGTGTAGCCAGCCTGCCCTCAGCAGCCTGCCCTCAGCAGCCTGCCCTCGGTGAGTGCTCTCCATATGCTGAGCACTGTGCAGGGGTCTTCTCAGCCTGAGCGCAGCCCAGTGGGCGCGGTTCTGCCCCATCTGTTACCCGCGGGGGTGCCGAGGGCCCAGCTCAGCTGAGATTGCTGGACGACAACGTGAAGGCGCTCAGACCCCACCTCCTTCCCCGGCCCCCAAGTGTCCAGCATTTCCAGTGAGCTGGCCAGAGCATCAGCCTTCCTGCCCTTGGCTTGCCGGTGCTGGGGTGGGGGGCGCTGAGCCCGAGGGTCCGGGTCCAGAGGTCCTGCCCCCAGGCCCAGCACGCACCAGGGAGGCCGCGCTCTCCGCTCAGGACTCAGCCTCCAGCTGGAAGGGCAGGTCCCGCTGGACCGCCCAAGCCGGTGGCTGCAAGGGGGCTCGGCCCAGGGATAAGCGCCTACAGGGCAGGCGCACAGGGTGACTGCAATGTCACCTTGGTCGGGGAAGCACGTCCCTCTCCGCGGACGAAAGGCGTGCCCGGCCAGGTGCCGGGGTGGCTGCCCTGTGTGTGTTGTGTGTGACAGCCGTGCCTGGCCATCCATTTACACTTCCTTTAAAATGTTTTAGGATCCAGCTCAGTCTTCTGGTTTTCATCCTTCAGGGTCTGTGGTTGCGGTTGGAACACTGACCGGGAGGTGAGTTGGCTCGTGGCCCAGACCCCATGGTGTGTCCTGGGGACGGCCCCCAGCCCTCCCTGCGCCGCTGCGCGGAGACCCTCCCGAGAATTAAGTCACAGCGGCCGTTCCCATTCCGGAAACTGGGAGCCTCGCTCCGGGCCCCTCTTCCGGAGGGGTCCACCCGCCCCAAGTTTCAGGAGCCTCCACGAGTCCCGAGGCCCTGAGGAACCCAGCAAGAAAGCATTTCAGGGTGCTGAGAATCCAGAAATGCTTTTCTGACTGCCCTTTCCCCGTGTTGGAGTGCGGATGCAAGCCCCGTGCCCAGAACGGCAGCGGACGCTGGTCCCCCTTTTGCGGGCCCCACGTGTCAGTCTCCGCGGCCGCGGTGCAGCGCTCTGCCGGCTGCGGCTGCGCCTCCGCGCTCCTCCCCCAGCCAGGCCGGGCTCCGCTGCCAGGGACAGTGGCCCAGGCTCTGCCGGCCACAGGGCGCTGCGGGGGGCAGGGGCGACACTCGCACATGCCCAGCCTCTGCCCGCCTGCAGCGCCGGGCTGTGTGGTCGTGGCGGCGCCTGCCGTGCTGTCTTTCAAGCGCAACTGGCCCCTTGCTCTCTCCCTTCCTCCCGAGCCCTGTGCACTAGAGTCCGCCGCGCCGACCGGGCAGTGTGAGCACACAGCAGCCCTGGCAGGTCACGGGGGAGCTGGACGCGGCGCCCAGCAGGCTTCTTCACAGACGTGTTTGCATTGCCGCAGGCGAGCACCCAGACCCTCACGTGTGCGCCCAGCTCCTCACACGCATGCACCCAAGTCCTCACACGTGTGCACCCAGCTCCTCACACACATGCACCCAAGTCCTCACACGTGTGCACCCAGCTCCTCACGTGTGCACCCAAGTCCTCACATGCATTTACACAGCTCACACGGGTGCGCCCAACTACTCACATGCGTGCACACAACTCACACACACCCAGCTCCTCACAACCCCCCCCACTTTCATGTAACCCCATGGAGACTGCGGAAACTCGAAGCCTAGCGGTCCCCGAAGAGGGGCTGACAGGCGCTGCTGTCCTCTCCGTGCTGTGGCAGAAGGGTGACAGCCCCAGACCGCCGGAGCCCCGACCGGGCCTCTGGGGGGAAGAGATGGGGCATGTGGCCTTCCCGTGACACCCCTCAGCCCTCAGCCCTCCTCTCCGTTGCTTGTCTTCTGACCGCAGCTAACCAGCACGAGACGCGAGCGCCCGTCGGGCTGTCAGGAGTCAAAGCTGAGAGTCCGGTCCCAGCTGGGTGGGCAGCCAGCTGGTGCCAGGGGGCGTCGGGGCCCTGATGGAGGGCAAGGCGCCAGTGGACACTCGTGGGAATCGCGCACCTGGGTTGGAATCGACAGCAGGAGGGGGCCCCCGTTTCCTCTAGCCCCGGAGCCCCTGGAGTCTCCTTCCTGCGGCACCGGGGAGCCGGCAGGAGAACCCACTCGCCATCGCTCGCGTGGCCGCCCCACACCTCGTTATGGGCTGGCCTCATGCCGGGACCAGAGCCCGCCTCGTCCTGCTGACTTGCTGCTTTGGGCTGAGCCTGCGGGGGCCCAGCCCCGTCCCCACATGCAGCTGCAGACACTGAGCCAAGAGGTTGGCGTCCACGCCAGCTCCGCTCGCCCCGCCTCCGCTCTGCCCCCTTCCGTCCTTCTGGCCTCAGGCCTGCTCGCTCACGGGTGGGAGGCTCGCCGCCCTGCCCCCAGGAGGACACACCGAGGTGGTCCCTCCCACTTCCCTGGGTGGGCACGCTCAGCCGGGCCCTGCGCCTCTCTCCTCGCACACACGAGGGCGAAGCACAGACCCCGAGGAGCCCCAGGGCCGTAGCTGAGCGTGTGTCTGCAGCCTGCAGATGGTCCGTGTCGGACGTTCCCTTTAAGTGAGAGCTACGAGTCAGTGTCGGGGCGGACCCAGTACCTACCGAACCTCAGATGAGTCGTTTGTTCGTTTTTTTTAAACGAAAAAAAATTTTTTTAAGAGTTCATTTGTTTATGCACACAAGAGCTGGGGTGCAGGCCAGAGTTGTGGGAGGTGAGAGGACTCCCCAGAGACAGAGCAGGGAGCAGAACAGGCAGATGGACTGAAACACACTGCTGAGGGAGCAGCGGGGAGGCTGCGCCATGTGGATCCCCTCCCTGGCCGGGGATCGAACTCGAGCTGCGTGGCTGCAGAAGCCCCACAGTGCAGCGCTCAACCCCTGTGCTGCCAGGGAGGCCCGGTTGAGTCATTTTGAACAGTCTGCAGTCGTCAGCCTCGTCTCGTCCGCTCACTAAGTGGCCTCTTGTCCTTTGCTGCCGACAGGTGGTTCGTGTTTGACACCGAAACGGCGGACCTGGTCGCGGTCCACACGGACGGGAACGAGCAGCTCTCGGTGATGCGCTACTCCCCAGGTAGGAGGCGGCTCTGGCACTCGGGGCTGCCCTAGCCCGAGTGGACACAGCCCGTCCCTGCACAGCGGCGTGGCGTCCTGGCCTCTCCCCTCCTCTGGGCCGCTCCCCTGTGAGAGTTTCATTTCTATTATGGAAAATTTCAAGCACAGACAAAATTAGCAGAGCCAAATGAAGCCCCGCGTGCCCGTTGCCAGCTGCGAGAATGCTCGACTCAGCCTGGCCGGCTCACGGGCTCGGACTATTTTGAAGCAGCTTCTTTCTCTTAGGCTCCCATCTGGTGACGTCACTGCATCTCCAGAAAGATGAGCGCTCCTTTATCAGCTTCATTCCGCCTGATTTATATGCAGTAATTGACTCACTGTAAATGATGCAATTTATAACGTTGACTTAAATTGTGCAGCCGTCACCATAATCCAGCTTTGGGACTTTCCATCACTCCCCAAAAGTCCCCTCCCTGCCTGTTGTAACACATCTCCACTCCCACCCCAGCCCTTGGCAACCCTCGATCTGTCCCATCTCAAAACCACCTTCTCTGAAATATCAGTGGGACCCACAGCCTGTTGCGTCCAACCTCTTTACTTAGAATAACGTTCTTGAGATTATGTCACTGTGCCTGTGTTCGTAGCTTATTCCTTTTTCGCTACTGGCTTGTATTGCATTTTATGGACATACCGTATTTCGTTTGTTCATTCATTAGGTAACAGAGTATGTCTTTAAATTTTTTCCCACTTTTTAATTGCATTGATTTACTATTGAGTTGTCAGAACTCTTTACATATTCTATACATAAATTCCTTATCAGATATCTGATTTTCAAATATTTTCTCCCAGTGGATGGTTTCGCTTTCCATTTTCTTAACATGGTTTTTAAGTGCGAGCTTTTAATTTTGATGAAGTCTAATGTATCACTGTTTTCTTGATGTCAAAGCCAGGTTATGAATATTTTCTCCTAGGCTTTCTTTAAAAGGGTTATTTTAATAGGGTGTTAGCACTTACATTTAGGTCTGTGGTCCATTCGGTGTTCATTTTTGTGCATGGTAAAAGGCGAGAGTCTAAGTTTATTTGTTCTGAATGTAGGCGTCCATTTGTCCCAGCATCCTTCGTTGAAAAGGCAATCTTGCCGGGCCTCCCTGGTGGCGCAGTGGGTTAAGCAACGTACTATGAAGGACATATGTTCATTGCAGCCACTGCAGCATGAGTTCGATCCCTGCCTCCGGCCAGGGAGGGGACCCACATGGCGCAGCAGGCCTCTCCTGCCTCACCCACTGCTCTCCTCAGCAGTGTGTTTCGGTCAGTCTGCCTGTTCTGCTCCCCACTCTGTCTGGTGAATCCTCTCACCTCCTGCAACTCTGGCCTGTACCCCAGCTCTTGTATGCATAAATAAATAAATAAATCTTTAAAAAAGTTTTTTTAAAAAAAGAAAAGAAAAGGCCATCTTGCCCTGTTAAATGATCTTGCTAGTACTTTCATCAAAAGTCATCTGGCCATAAATATCAAAGCTTATTTCAGGATGCTGAGTCCTGTCCACTCACATACCTTTGTTCTTGTGCCACAGTAAGCCCTCACAAGCACTTACTGTGAGTTTAGAGTAAGTTTTGAAACCTTGTTCTTCTTTTTCGCTGGTATTGGCTACCTCGGGTTCTTACCATTTTAATGTAAATTTTAGAGTCAACTTGTCAAATTCTAATTTGAAAAACCTACCAGAATTTTAGTAGTATGTATGTTGAACTTATAGATTAATATGGGGAGAACTGCAAGCTTGACAAAATTGAGTCTTCTAATCCTTGAATATAGATCACCTCTCCATTCCTTCTATTTATAGAGTACCTCTTTATTTTTTAATATCTCAAGCGTTAATTTTTCTCAGTGATGTTTTATAGTTCTTAGTGCCCTTCCCTTGCTAAGTTATCTATAAGCTGCTTTTTAATTTCATTATGAAAGGAATCATTTTCTTCTTTTTTTCCTAGAATGTTAATATGTTGATAAATAAAATGAAATCTATTTTTGCACAAGGATTTTATAGCCTGTGACCTTTATGACTCTTTTTTTATTATTAGTTTTGGGGGGGGGGGGTTGTCTGTAATCCTTAGGATTTTCTTCATATCGGAGCATGTCATCTGCAAACAGTTTTTCTTCTTTTCCAATCCAGGTGCCTTTAATTATTTTCTTCCTTGTTGCATTGGCTACAGCCTGCAGTGTGACACTGAACAGAAGTGGCAAGAGTGGCAGGTCCTCACCTTGGTCCCTGTCTTAGGAGGAGAAGCATCCAGGCCTTCACCATCACGTGTGAGCTGACATGCCATTTGCCATGGTGGGAAAGTGGCCTTCTGGTCCCAGATTATTTAGGGTTTTTGTAAAAAAAAAAAAAAAGATATATTTTATTTACTTATGCATACAAGAACTGGGGTACAGACCAAAGGCATGGGGGGGTGCGTGAGAAGTTTCCCCAGAGACAGAGTAGGGAGCAGAACAAGCAAATCGATTGAAATCCACTGCTGAGGGTAGCAGTAGGAGAGGCAGGAGAGGTCTGCTGCACCCTATGGGTCTCCTCCCTGGCTGGGGATCGAATTCGTGCTGCAGTGGCTACGGATGCTTCATAGTGCGGTGCTTAACCCCCTGCGCCACCAGGGAGGGCCCAGCATCCATTCTTATGAGGGACATTGTCTGCGATTTTCTTGTCTCATGATGGTTTTATCTGGCTTAATGAGTAGAGTGTTACTGACCTTTAGATTAAGTTGGGAAGCGTCCCTTCTTGGTTTGTCTTCTGAAAGAGTTTGTGAAAGATCGGCATTTTTTTTTTAAACATTTGATAGAATTCTTGTGAATTCAGTGAAACTTTTGGGCTTTTCTTCATGGGAAACTTTTTGGTTACTTATCTAATTTCTCTACTTGTGAACTTATTCAGATTTTCTACTTCTTGAGTCAGTTTTGTTGTCTATTTTATCTAAGTTGTCGAATTGATTAGAATAAAATTGTTTATAATACTTCCTTATAATCCTTACAATTTTTTTTTTGTAGTGGTGAGATCCCCTCTTTCATTTTTAATTTTGACAACTTGGTTCTTTTCTCAATTTTTCTTGGTTAGTCTGTCTAAAGATCAATTTTCTAGACCTTTTCAATGAACCAACTTTTGGTTTTATTGATTCTTTTCTGTTGTTTTTCTGATTTCTACTTTTTTCTCTTCTGATCTTTGATATTTCCTTTCCTCTGCTTAATTTATTGGCTCTTCATTTTTAGTTTCTTAGGATGGAAGCTTAGGTTACTGGAGACCTTTCCTGGCATAGAAGTTTAGAGCTATAAATTTCCCCTTAAACTGCTTTAGCCACATACCATACATTCTGAAATGTTGTGTCTTCACTTATTTCAAAATATATAGTTTCCTTGATGATTTCTTCTTTGGCCTATTGGTTATTTAGAACTTATACTTTACTCAAAACCTTTGGATTTCCCATGTTTCTCCCTGCTGTTGTTTTCTAATTTAATTTAACTTCATTGTAGTCACAGGACATATTTTGGGTGAATTTAGCAATTTTATGTTCATTGAGACTTGTTTTGTGACCTAGCCTGCGGTCTACCCTGGAGAACGTTCCATGTACGTTTGAGATGGATATGTGTTCTGCCACCTTGGGGAGAGTGTTACACATATGTCAAAACAGAACAGATTGATTAGGGATATTGTTCAGAGTTGATTGCTCATGTCATTCAGTTCATCTGTATCCTTGATGATTTTCTAATTGTTCTATCAGTTGTAGAGAGTGAAATATTGGAATGTCCAACAATTGTTCTTGAATCGTTGATGTCTCTTTTTGACTTGCCCATGTGTGTCTTGGATACCTGAGTAGCCAGAGAGTGCTCAAGCACGTCGAGCCAGGACGGCTTCCACGCTGTCGCAGAGGGGGTGTGCAAGTTGATGGGAGCAGTCCAAGTTAAGGCCACTTCCAAGTCTGCCCTGACTTTGCCTTTCCTCTGGCCCTTCCGCATTCTCTGTGTGAAGCCTCAGTTTAGCCAGCAGTGTCTGGAGAGCATCGCTCTCCCCTCGCCTCCCCGGTGCGCGCAGACAGCCTCCTGTGAACCAGAAGCGTGCGCGCCCTGAGCGCGGACACAGCTGCAGACTAGCAGAGCCGTCCACCCTCCCCGCTCGGTTTCCCTAGAGATTGTCACTTCCATGGGCAGTGTCGCGGGGTTTGCTATCGAGTGCCGTGACAAGCCTGCTGAGCCTCATAGCCGACTCTTCCTTGGCAGAACATCTGTGCCAGCTGAGCGGGGGGGGGGGGGGGGGGGCCCCAGNCGGGGCCGGGGGGGGGGGGGGGGGGGGGGGGAGCACCAGAGCAGCCCCCGGCAAGAACACTGCTGCTTCTCACCCAAAATCCAGCGGTTTTTCAAGCATGAACAGTTCTTAGGTGGTTTTGTCTTTGACCAACTTCCAGAGTGCTGAAATGGTGGACCTTGCCAGCTTGAAAGCTTTATAATCACTTTATAGGAGAGGATTTGCCAACTCTCTCATTTGCCTACAGCTAAAAGTGCTGCCCGCTTGTTTTACACGTAACTACAGTACCACTGTCACCTCCCTGGCTCAAAGTAGCGTTGGCTTCTTAATGCCCTCAGTATTCCAGTTTTAGTTGACTTTATTTTTAAACACTTGAAATCAGGGTGCATAGAAAGGTTCACACAAGGTAATAGACACGTGTATCTCATACGTCTCTTTGAATCAGTACACGTTCTGTCTCCTCTCTCTCTCAAAGAAGCTGGCTCACTTTTCCCAGAGCATTTTCCACACTGTGCATTTCTCTGGGCACATGTTAAGTACTCTGCGGCTACTTAACACGCTCCTCTGTCCCGTCTACTTCCCGTAAGGTGAGTTTTGGATATAGAGACTCTTCAGCTCCCGGGTCTTGGTCTAGTCACCCTACAGGAGACACATCACGTCTATCTGTCTTGCTTTTTACCTTTCTAGTGACTGTTGACGCCCAGTGTCTGTCTTCAGAAGGGATGCAAGTAATTGATTCCTTAACTTTTCTTCTTTTATCATATATAATACTTCTGTAAAGAGAAATTTCTCTTCATGTGCTATTTTTCTACCCAGTAGTATACTGTTTTGGTACCCAATCATATGGTAGAGCTCGTATATGAAAGACAAGATAAATGCTTGATTTCTTTTACTTTATTTGCTGATTTCCAAGATAACGGGGTCATTCTCTCTAACCTTTACCAGTGATCAGTTGGGGGGAGGGGAGGTTGGCACCATTATGAATTCAAATATATTTGCTGTGTTTCAATCTGTGACAGTCACAGCAGGTGGGACAGTTTCTCCATCAGTGGCCCCTGGAAGCTACTTCAGCTTGACCCGAGTCCTTTTTTCTTTTTAAAGATTTTATTTATTTTTAAACATTTTATTTATTTTTGCATACAACAGCTGGGGTACAGGCTACAGGCAGGGGGAAAGAGGACTCACCAGAGACAGAGTGGGGAGCAGAACAGGCAAAGTGACCGAAATGCACTGCTGAGGGGAGCAGCAGGGAGGCAGGAGAGGTCTGCTGCACCATGTGGGTCCCCTCCCTGGCCGGCATCGAACTCTCACTGCAGTGGCTGCTGAAGCTCCACAGTGTGGCGCTGAACCCCTCGCGCCACCAGGGAGGCCCCTGAGTCCTGTGCTGGGAGCGCACACCCTTTGATGCAGGCCTTGCCTCTAGCTGTGCACTGTGTTTAGGAACTCTGTATTCGGGGACTCATGGGAGCTTTGACTCAGTGAGCGCTGCTGCCCGGGTGAACCTGCATCTTATGGGCTGCTTCAGGGTCACATCTGCCTCACGACAGGGCAGGTTCGTGGTCTCTAGAGGGGGCCTCGGAGAAGACGCATCCCCCTTTCAGATGCTTTTTTCTTGTGCCTGAGCAAAGCTCATAAGGAGACACCTGCGCAGCATCCCAAGAACCTTCCTCTTCCACCACCCATGATGCCTTTTGTTCTCGGCATCCAACACCATGTTCCTTGCTTCATTTTCAGCCAACGTTCTGCATCCTCTTACGTGTCTGTCATTGTTTTCTCAGTTATTCTGAACCTCTGCTACTTGCAAGAGGCCTCATCTACAGCCTCTTTTCCTAGAAAGTCTCGTTTATCTACCAGCTCCTGCTAACATGAGCGTGTGTTTCCAGTCCGTGTTAGTTATACTAATGGCCATTCCCCGGAGCCTGGAGAGCTCCTTTTACCTCTAATCCTGTCCCTGGGGCTTCCGTCACTGCAGGAGGCTGGGTGTGCCTGAAGGTGCTAGCTCTGCCTTGGATCAGGCCAACCTGCATCTGAACCCAGTACGCGCTCTTCTTCAGCTGGGGGACCCCTGACCAAGCAGAGAGCAGGTGTTTGTGAAGCTCGGCTGAGAGAGGTGTGACTGTGAGGAGTGGCATATTGTGCAGTGTCGCTGGTGACACGATGCCATCATGGCAGGGCATGAGGGGTGGCCCCACACCCTCAAGGCAAGGCCTGAAACCCAAGTGGCACCGCCCTGTTTTGTTCACTGTGTACCTAGCACTTAGCATGGGTGTGACACAGACTCGATGCCAAGTCAGTGTCATGTGCATGAGCACGAACTGACCACGGTGCGCTGGCTGGCTGCCCAGCAGAATATGACCAATAGTCCGAGGGTGCTGGTTGCAGACGAGACTGTCCTAGTGCGTGAGCTGTAGCACTGTAGGTTGCTGGCTCCTTTTTTGATTATTTATGATTTTAGATTTTAAAGATATTTATGCATACAAGAGCTGGGGTACAGGCCAGAGGCACAGGGGCTTGGGGGTGAGAGGACTCACCAGAGCCAGAGTGGGGAGCAGAACAGACAGATCCGCTGAAATCCACTGCTGAGGGGAGCAGCGGGGAGACAGGAGAGGTCTGCTGCACCCTGTGGGTCAGGTCTCTGGCCGGGAATTGAGCTCGTGCTGCAGTAGCTGTGAAGGCCCCACAGTGCAGTGTATAACCCCTTGTGCCTCCAGGGAGGCCCTATAATTTTAGATTTTTTAAAAAGCATCAGCTATCAGAACATAGGCCTCTATTGACCTGGAGTTCCAGGAACCTGCGGCCAATCCCAGCCAGATGTGCGCCCCGCCTCCCATAGCACCTGAGCGGTGTTATGCTAAGTAGCGGGGTGTCACTCCCTCAGCCTCAGGAAAGTTCTGGCCAGGGTGCTAGTTGCTAGAGGGAAAGCTAGTGGTACTGAGCTTTGTGGGGGATGCTGACCCTGCAGAATGCTGGGGAGGGCCTGGAAGTCACAGCTGCCAGGCCCCTGACCACGGGCCAATGCTGCCCTCACACTTAGTGACCTGAGTGGACATGGGCCCATTGCCACAGCCAGACTCTGTGGAACTGAGCTCCAGGATACGACAGGGCTGCTTGTAAACCCTCTGTAAGGTTGCTGCTAAGTGTGCAGGGCGCTGAGGGCTGAGCAATTACATTGTAAACTTAAGCTGCTGGCTGAATTTCTTGACTACGTGGCACCAGTGGGAGATCCGGTGTTAGTTGTTAGTCTGTTTCTTGCCTTTGGTGGTAGAAGAAGGTTCAGAAATTTCCAGAATTACCGGTACCTGTCAGGAATCAAACAGGGAAGCAGGGCCCTGGGCATATATGTTTGAATTCTCAGAGTGGGTGTGGAGATTCTTTGGCACCCTGAGAACCACAAATCAGAGAAATTATATGAACCATCTAATAACTATTCCAGTCGCATTTTATTAAATATTCTTCACTTATGGGACATTTTGACCTTCTGATAAGAAGCTAATATCATAAGACCTTTTTGGGACTATGGCCGACTATGTTTTGAGAGGTGGAGTGTTTCTGCTTCTATTAGATGAATCAGAACCTGCAGTTCACTTGCGCCACTTCCAGCTTCAAATCCCACCTCTGCTGCCGGGGCATTAGACCCACCATGACCCCGCAGTGCCCCATCCACACTCTCCCCTGCCTCCAGCAGGGGACTTCCACCACACCCTGTGCCGTTCCCAATACAGAAGCAGCTGACTTCTCTTAAGTCCCAAGTCACAGTGCCCTGTGACAAGCAGAGTGGACACACAGCAGCCAGAGACCCTTCCACCTGGAGTACCAACTTTCATCCCCTCCCCTCCCACAGCCCAGAGCAGCCGTGCCGTTCTCTTAGCTGTGTCGGATGTGAGGGCGATCTGGCTGCGACATCTGTCACCCCATTGATCGCCAGGGTTGATTCGGCTGATCTGGCTGGCTGGGCGGGTGTCCCCTCCCTCCCTCACTGCTCCATGTGCGTCCCTCCCGAAGCTGCGCGCTCGGTCGAAGAGGACGGCCTTCCCCGAACAGAGACGGACCGGTCTTCGGTCGAGGGTATAGAGTAGCTGCGCTCCCCTGCTAGAACCTCCAAACAGCTCTTAGCTGTGTCATCTCAGGCAAGAGATTGAATGTCAGTCCCTTCATCTAGGCAGCAGAAAAGTTAGACCCTCAAAGAGAACACTGTTGACCTTGGTTAAGATCTATGTGAAGGCAGCCAACAAAACTTGTTGTAGTCTTGTCTTTCTCCTCTGGGTGACTGGACTCTTACTTTCTGTCTTTATAAGATCTCCAGCTGATTTTTCTTTTGGATTAAACACCAGCTTGTTTTTGTGGAATAAGTTTAGGAATTTTGCTTCGTAGTGCGTTGCTTAACCCACTGCGCCACCAGGGGAGGCCCTAAGTTTAGGAATTTTATAGTCTCTGAGGGAGCTTATAGACTTTATCAGAGGAGAGGGGGGATTTTTTTACAAGAAGAAAAACTGCTCTGTTGGTCCTGAGAAATAGGCAGTACTTGAGTTAACATATTGACTAAAACTGATTGGCTTTTATATATATCAGGTAGACAGCTGGTTCTGTGTGTTTACAAGTGAATGTAAATGAAAGAACTATGGATCCAAAGACAAATTTGGACAAGCAGAAGAAAGAATCAACAAACTCGAAGACAAAAGAATGGATATTATCAAGTCTTAGAAATAGAAAGCAAAGGATTAAAGGAAAGTGAACAGAGCCTAAGGGACCTGCGGACCATTCAACGAACCAGGATGCGTACCGTGGCACTCTCAAGATGAGGAAAGAGAGGAAAGGACAGAGAGAACATTTGAAGAAATAATGACTGAAAACTGCAGGTCAGGTTGATGGAAGACATGAATATAAACATCCAAGAAGTTCAAGGACCTCTCAGTGAAATGAACTCAGAGCCCACACTGAGACATGATATGATCAAACTTGCAAAAGACAAAAAAAAGAATCTTGAAAGCAGCAAGAGAGAAGCAAATTGTCACTTACAAAGGACCCCCACTAGGAAAGATTTCCCATCAGAAATCTTTGAGGCCAGAAGACAGGAAGTTGATCTATTCAGAGTGCTAGAAGAAAAAAACATGTCAACCAAGAATCCTGTTTCCAACAAAACCGTCCTTCAAAATGTGTCTTTTCAAACAGTAACTTTGGAAGTGAAATGGGATTCACTCCAAAGTAAATTTTTTCTTTGAAATAATAAATCTGTTAATAATTCTAAATCGATGATGGCAACTTGTATTCTTGTCATTGTCAAATGTTTGTTTTTAACAACTGAAATACCACCTGTCATGTTTTCATAGATGGGAATTTCTTGGCGATCGGCTCCCATGACAACTGCATCTATATCTACGCAGTCAGTGACAACGGCAGGAAGTACGCGCGGGTTGGCAAGTGCTCGGTAAGCACTGCACCTCCTCCCGGTTGTGACAGTCACGGAGTGCTCGAGTGTAGCGTCAGTCGGGAGTTTGTAAGTCAAGTGCAACTCTGCCGTGTGTTCCCCTCCCAGGGTCATTCCAGCTTCATTACTCACCTGGACTGGTCTGTAAACTCCCAGTTCCTCGTGTCAAATTCCGGAGACTATGAAATCCTCTACTGTGAGTAGCTCCCAGGGGCTCTCTGGGTTCAGATCTCACAGAACATTCACTTAGAAACCAAAGGGGGCCTCCTGCCAGCACCCACTTCCTTTCCTCCTATGGGAAAAAGAGGGGCTGGGCTAGACAACCTCCCAAGTCCTTCCCACGACTGAGCCACTTAGGGTTCCAGCCAGCCGTGGACCCCAAGAAGAAGGTCAGGTCATACAGAGAGAGGCTGGGGTGGGTAGACGTGGCAAGAATGAGTCATCACACAGAGATGGACATCTATGTCAAGGGACATGTAAAGTCCAAGCAGCTAGACCACACAGGCTCTGCCCCGGGGAAGAGCAGCCTTGCAGCCCTCTTCTCTTCCAGCTCCTCCTTCCGGCCAGTAGCTGTGCCCAGCAGGACCCAGGAGCACATGATGAATGCTGGCAGCCCTTAGTGCATGCCACCAGCCATGTGCTAGTTCCCCAGACATTGGCCAAGCTCCTACTGGTGCCTGACTCAGGGCTGAACGCAGGGAGCGGAGCAAGAGGCCACATTTTCACATGTGATCCTCAACAATTTCAAGCTGATCCCATTGTATAGACAAGATAATCTGGGCTGGTAGGTACTGAGAGCCAGGGCAGGGACGCGGATGGCCACCTGAGCGAGGGCCATGTGGGGCTGCTGCAGGGAAGCTGGAGATGGCATGTTCCAGAACCTCCCCACCCTCTTCCAGGCCCTCCTCACCTGAAGCAGGGGATGGAAGCAGGGACAGCCCCTGGGTCTAGAGTCTCCTCAGACACAGTCTCATGCTCCACTTGAGGAGCTGGCAAGTCACCTGGGAGACCAGAGGTCCTTGGTGTGACTGGTTCATGAGCTCCCCTCCCTAGCTGGGAGCTGAAGGGAGTGTGTGTGTGTGTGTGTGTGTGTTCCAACTGGGGAAGCTGGGGGAGTTCATCGGCTGGGCAGAGATGTGTTCAGAGGCTCCAGGAGGGGCAGTGAGCAGGTAGACACCTAGAACCAGAGGAAGCTGAGAAGGAAGTGGGAGAAAGAACGGAGGAACAGGTGGCCCCACAGAGACCTCCGTCTTGTGCTTCACACACTTCCCTGGGGCTGGGAGGCAAAGGGCCCCCTCCCAGGCGCTCTGGGTGGCGGGTCTGGCTGCGAAGGCTCCCACGTCACAGGTCACAAACTAAACACAGACCTTGGCTTTCCCAGGGGTCCCCTCTGCTTGTAAGCAAGTCGTAAGTGTGGAAACCACGAGGGACATAGAGTGGGCCACGTACACCTGCACTTTGGGATTCCACGTCTTTGGTGAGTCGTTTGCTGGGTTCGGGCTAGTTCTGTAACGGGTAGGGGCTCTCAGAGTCACCAGCTGGTCAAAGTGCTCTGTGGCAGGGGGGACCCCCTCCCAAGACTCTCCCTGCAGCACCCTGGGGAGGGCAGGCTGAGCGTATTCTCTAGAATCTTCCCACATATTGTGTCAGTCCTAGGGAGTCAGCTCTCAGACAGCACGCAGCAGACCCCACTTTATGACCAGCCACTTTACGAGGGCCTCATGACGCACCTGCCCATAAATGTGCACCGCTGGGCAATCGATATGCCCAGTACTGTTGCCAGCAGCTGGTCAGGCGGGCGGCCCTTGGGGCCGAGGACACAGCCTCCTCAGGCACAAGAACTTGGTCTCTCCCACCCACTCTGTTCATGAACTCTAAGTGATTCTGAGTTCCTTGTTCTTCATTTTATCCTCTTGATGTCAATAAAAATAAAGTTCTCTCGATATTTTTGTTTCATTGTTGACATCACAGCCAGACACGAACTGTGATCTTTTCAAATTATGTCATCTAGGAACAGATTACAGGATGGCGAAGGATTTTTTTAATATTGTACTGTCCTTTAAAATCTTCCATCAAATTCCACAAAGATCCTCAGTCATAGTACATGCCATGGCCAGCTTTCTTTCTTTTTTTTTTCATGGCCAGCTTTCTATGCCAACTTTGCTTTCTGCGTACAAATCAGCGCAATGAAATAAAAACTGGGGCTTCGTACAGGCAGAGAACATTGACCTGTCTCATATGTTAGCCCCACCTTTCTTGCACTTAACTAGCTGCAAAGGATGAACTGTGTATGAGCAAAACCCGCAGCGCACCGCAGTGGCCAAGGCTCAAGCTTGGCGACCTAGATTCTAGCAGATCCGTGAACAAAATTGTTAGAAGCCGTCACGCCTGGAACAGCAGCTGCCAGTACCTTTGCTTTACCTTCTTCAGAAGCTGGCTCAGTGCAGCTGGCTTCATTTTTGGAAGTCTCATCAAAATTCCACAGGGTCAGGCACTGCATCCTCATCCTCTGCTCCAGTACCACGCGGTGCTCTGCCCTCCGAGGGTGCTCTGGGCAGAGTCTCCTGAACTGGCCGGACTGCCTGCTGCAGCCTGCTGGAGGAGGCCGCAGGTGCTTTGTGTCAGCATGGCCGTAATGGGGCGCGGCAGGGCCCCCCCTTTCAGGGTCGCTAGAGGGGTCACTGGGCGTGGCCTGTGAACCTCACAACCTCTTCACCACCAGAGGCGCTTCTGGAAGGGCCAGAGCATCTACCCTCCGCTGCTCTGTCCGTGAACCACCCTCTTCTCTGCAAGCTGCACCTTTCCCACCAGCCACACGTGTCTGCTGCTTGGCGAGTTTCTCCTGGTTCACGATGGTTTATTTTGTCTTGTTGGATAAGGAAAGGGGCCACACAGAGAACTAGGATTCGCACTCGGGGGTCAGGGAAGACCAGCTAAGGTTAGGTTCTCACAGGCAGGGGCCGGCCAGTTACTCTTGGTTACAAGAGTAACCAACATCACGATGTTTTCACTACCCAGCAGCCTCTGAAGGGCGGGTAGTATGGTAAATCAGAGGTCTACGGTAGGCATGTTAGAGTTTTATAATATCTGCTTTGGCTCTTAAACTATGTCACTTCAGGTTCAAATTTGTAACAGATTCATAAGTGATCAAGAATAAGTTGTCGCAATTTAGTAAATAAAAAAAGAATATGCAGTATTTGTTATCTCTTTACATAAGGCCCTATGTGAGTAAGGCAGTTGGAATTTCACAAATCTTTTTGGAGCTGACAGTTGACTATTTTCTGGTGTTAAAGGCTGGGACCCCTGGATTGACACCAGAACTGCCATTTGAGAAACTGATGTGTAGCCAGCTCTCTCGTCTGAAGTTAATGGAATCAAAGGGTTTCCCTGGCAGTGGTCAGGAGGTGCCACTCCCCAGAACATGCTCTAGGACCACAACAGGCAAATCCCACAGCTGCTGGGTGCCAGCAGCACAAAGAGCTGATACCAAAGGCTCAGACATTCGCAAGGTCAAAAGTCCTTTGAAGAGACTCTCATATGTAAAGAGATGCCCCAAATAAAGAACAGGAAACTCCAGGTTTGAGTACTAGTCAGCTTCCCATCAGATGCTTTGGAGATACTAGAAGCCACTGTGTCCAGACCTAGGACTTCTGGCTCTCTCTCTGCTGCTGTAGCAAGAAGGAGCCTCATAAAAGGTGGGTAGCCAGAGACCCTGTCTTTGTCACTCTGTGCATTGAAGGTTTCCTGGAACGGATGATCCAGGGAGAGGCTGGAACCAGGACAAAGTGTTCTTCTGGTTCTGGCTTCAAAAGCCCCAGCTTTAAGGCAGTTTTATTTTCCCAAGAGCTCGACCACCAGTCCATGTGGTGTGGCCCCTGCTGCGGGCACATCCAGTGCTCTGTTCATGTGTCTGTTTTAGGAGTGTGGCCGGAAGGCTCGGATGGAACCGACATCAACGCTGTCTGCCGGGCCCACGAGAAAAAGCTCCTGTCAACCGGCGATGACTTCGGCAAAGTGCACCTCTTCTCCTACCCCTGCTCGCAGTTCCGGGTAAGGGCCTTGTCTTCTTCACTGACCTCCCCTGAGCTGGGTGCACCCTCCAGCCCAGCCTGGCAGTTTAGGATTGCCTAGTAACTGCCCCCCTCATCTCACACACACACACACATACACATGACCCTGGGGTCCCGCTGCTTTGGGGGCTCCCTGCTGCTCTCCAGAGAAAGTCCTGACCCTCTCAGGGCCTACAAGGGAGCCCCAGGACCTCTAGCTTTGCGGGTACCCCCTCTCCGCCACGGCTCCCTTTGCTCCAGCCCGCTGAGCCAGCATCTGGACCAGCATGACCTTCCCGATCCTTCCGAGGCCTGGTCCTTCCCAAGGAGCACCCCAACCTCACCCTCCGTATGTGGTCAGCCCCCCGGGCCACCCCCTGCCCGGGACAGCGCCCTGGTAGTGCCATTCCCAGCCCAGGGGGGTCACTCGCTCCTGCCTGCCCCCCACTCGGCAGAATTCTCAATGTGAGGGAGGCAGGCCCCAGGGACTGGCTTCCGCGCCCCTCCTGTGTCTGTGCAAGAGTGGATGTGGACGGCCAGCACTTTCCAGCCTTCGGCTCCCCTGTCCTCCCCAGGCTCCCAGCCATGTCTACAGCGGGCACAGCAGTCACGTCACCAGTGTCGATTTCCTCTGTGACGACAGCCACCTCATCTCCACCGGCGGCAAAGACACGAGCATCATGCAGTGGCGGGTCATTTAGCGCTGGGCAAGAACCCTGGAGCAGAACAGGCCGCGGACCGCTCGGCTGCCGGCCCCTCGCTGTCACTGTGATTTCTGAATTGTTCGAAAGTTCTTGCAAACCTCAGGAAACTCTGCCCCCTACCGGTTACCTTAGCTAGTGCGTCTGTGAGTGGCCCAACAGATGGGCCCGCAGGGCTCCCCTGGAGGGGGAGGGGCTCCCGAAAACACATTTCATAGGAAAGAGACGCCAAGGTTTACATTACAGTGACATCAACAGAAGTAACTGGTATGTCCTTAGTAACTTTTCTACGAACCCTTCAAAAATGGTCACAGGATGCCTTTAAAATACTGCGGCGGGCTCAGCTGGCCATGGCAGGGGTTCCTGCCCCAACCCCCCAACCGGGGGCAGGAAGCGCTGGGTGCGCTTCCCCCAGGACAGCGGGGTCGCTCTGGCTGGAGGAAGCCCCTGTTTCCTCTGGGGTTAAGCCGATTCTTCTCCGCACTATCTGAAGCATCGCAGCGGTATAGACGGCCCCTCCCCGGGCGCCCACTCTTCCCGCGCCCGCGGGGTGCCCTCCAGCCCGCGGGGCGCCCCGCCCCCCTGTATATGACTTGGCATGAGACGGTGTTGTACGTGTATAGGATTAGCAGCTCACGGTAAACACGTCAGCTAGGCTTTGCTCTCCTGCGCTCTTGGACAGTGTAACTTTGTACTTTAAGACCAAGGAGACCGAGCCCGAAGGCTCGTTCTTCAGTGCACCGCACCTCCAGCCGCCCTGCCCGCCTGGGCAGCGCCCGCCCCAGGGCGGTCACCCCGGGCCACGCCCACCTCGCGGGCGTGGCGGACTGAAGTGTTTACATTGGGGTGTATCTCAGACCTTAAGGTGGAAGAGATGGACGGACTTAAATATGAAGATTTGCTTGTCTCGGGCCAGTGACCGCCTCCAGAGACCTGACGGCGCTCGCAGGCTGGGTGGGCGGCAGGTGGGCGCTACCGAGCCCCCGCCAGGGGCCCGAGGAGGGCCGGACTCCCGCCCGCAGTGTGTATTAAAGACGGATCTGTTTGTATGTATCCTTATCAAATATATTCTATAATGAAATGAAGCCTCAAAAGTGGATTTCTTATTGCCCTATAATCATGGAAGTATATGAATTAAAATATTTAAAATTAGATACGATTCACACTAGATTGTTTCTTGTTCAGGTTTTGCTTTGCTCACGGGGCCCATCTGCAAGGAGGAAGTAGTTTGCCTTCGGTAGACTAGAAGACAGAAGGATCCCGCTGAATTCCCACCGTTCTTGGCCTCCTTGGGTATGGAGATACCCGCGAGACTGCAGGAGCAATCAGGCCAGGGAAGGGAGAGGGCACGCCGCTGACTCGAGATCTGCTTCTTCTGGAGCCCCTGGCACATGTACAGAACCTGTGAATTAGGGCATAACATATAAGTAATATGGGAAATAATTTTACACAGCTGTCTTGCAAGAGAGGGCACAGGGCAGGTTCTCCGTGATTCCAGCAGACGGTCAAGGAAGAGTCCGGAGCCCTCGGTGGCTTTTTCAGGCTTTTAATGCTCTTTATGTCAGAGGCGACCAGGTGCACGGCAGGCAGGGGGCTGGGGGCCAGCCTCCTAGCCCCCAGCGCACTTCACTCTCGGGGCTCTCTAACCTCTGCTCTCTGCTGCTGCTGCTGCTTCTTGTCTTCTCTCTGCCGCTGTCTTGCTCTTCTTCCACTGGCCTCCTCGTGACGCTGCCCTTATAAGCCGTGTCCAAGCCCAGGGGCGCCCACTTGCGCATCCCACTTGGGCATGTGTGCAGCACCGCAGGGTCCATCACCGCACCTGTGGCGGGAGGCCTGATCGCTTTTCCATTTACCCCACAACATAAGCTGCAGTTTGTCTGGATAAACTCACTGCCGCCGTCACACTTGCCTGCGCTGTAAATGAAATTCTTGAAGGAGCCGGAATCAACCAGGCAGGTGTCCGTTGTTTGCTCACTGTCAGTCCAGCGAGCTGCAAACCCCACCCCAGGCCGCCCCACCTGTCAGGCAGACAAGCCTAAACCCTCCGGAGCCTGCTCCGTGACAGGCCCCAGAGCAGGGCTGACCGGCAAGGCCAAGGTCAGGCCTCTTCACCCAGCGGCCCGTGGGCACCAGGGCCCTTGCCTGCCGCAGAGAATGCCAGGGAGGCTCTTACTGAAGTCTGGGTGAGGTGATATTGCATGGAATTGGGTGCCAGCAGGAGCAGAGGGGAGAAGGAATGACCCGAGAGAGGTTTCAGGGATGATGGCAGTAGGCCTGGGGCGTGGATGAGATCAGGCCTGGCTCCTGGTGCTCCCTGGCCGGCGGGTGCTGATGGCCAAGAGGGGCGGGGCTGCAGCCTCCGGGCACTGAGCAGGCGACAAGCTGGAAAAAGGAAGGGTCCTCTTCCACCTCCAAGTGCAAGTGCAGGCTCAGAACAGAAGCTGGTCAGGTGGGCCGGGAGGTGGCATCAGAGTGGGGGAGGAGTGCAGGTTGCAAGGAGCTGGCCAGGCCCTTGAGGAAAGGCCCCTGCTCCTCTCTGGTGTGTGGGGGGAGGCTCTGGAATTCCAGGACAGGTGGAGGAGTGGGGACCGCCAGAGATATGGGGGGAAGCCAGAGGGGCGGGCGAGGCAGAGAACAGACCCCCACGGTGGGCGGGCAGGCAGGGCAGGGCCTGCAGCAGTGCCCTGGACTGGCTCGGGCCACTGCAGGTGGCTTTTCACCAGTTTCCCAGCATTCGAGGTGCCGGGTGGGAGATGCGGTGTGGTAAGGAGGGCCCCCCCAAGCGAGGAAGACAGCCCAGATCGGGGATCCATGGGGGCAGGTGTGGCTATGGGGGGCTTCCAGGACCAGCTGGAATTAAGCAGAGGGGACGTGGGGCAGGTCCTGGCTTTCAGAGACTGACCTCTGATTCCCCATGTGAGGTGCAGGGGGTGCACCAGAGTGGGGGTGACACTGCAAGCCCCCAGGCGTCTTCCCCAGCCCCTCATTTTCCAGTTATTTCTGACTCCCAGCAGCCACCCGTGTCACTGTTCGGCCATTTCCTCCTGTGGTCTGGGGCAGGCTTCCATGCGGAGACTTGAGGCCAAAGAACACAAGAAGCAGCAAGGCTGGAGGCCCCGCCGACGCATCTACACGACGGCTGCAGCTTTCTGAGGACGTGAGCCGAGAGATGTGCGCTGCCTGCCGGGGGGAACCGCTTCCGGGCTGACCCTCCCTTGGTCCTTTCAGCTACGTGTGTCGGACGTACAGCACAGCAGGCCTTTCACCCAGCTCCACGAGCTGGAGGCACTTAGGAGGTCTATTTCCCGCTTCTCCTGACGGTTTGCTTTGGTTTTTGTTTGTTTGTTAAGGGGAGAGCGGTAGCTGTGTTACAGGCAGGGAGAGGAGCACCCAGAACCCCCACGCCTGCCCTCTCTGAATGGGTTCTGCCATCCTCCGCATTAAGACAAACATACAAAACCTTTAATGGAAAGGAACTTAATACAATCAGGGCACAATACAGAAAGGACAAAGAACAGAGTGACTAAGTAAGCATCCAAAGTTACCCATCTCCCTGAGGGTGAAAGTCCAGCCAAATAGGATTGGCCCAAAGCAAGGCCCAAAAGCTGCCACACGTCTAAGGGACCTTTCAGTAGAGACCCACAGAAAAGGGTCAGGAAGAGTCAGACACATCCGGGAGGAAAAGAGCAAAATCAAAATCAAGACAAAAGCTGCCGTGGTTGACCTCCCCACGGGTCTCTCACCCGCATCTGTTCCAACCAGTCCAGGACCAAGAAGCAAGCGCAGCTTCTTCACATGTCTGCTCCACGCGCCTCCTCCAGGTCTCCTTGCTGCTCTCCATCCTGCTTCCTGCTTGCTCCCCTCCTTCTGTCCTCTCTGCAGAATCTTCCTTCCCTGCTCAGCTCCACCCACTTAGGGCGGAACCGGGATTCTAGAACTTCCCCCTTTCCTGAGGACGACCCTGTTACGCTGGAGTATTTTAAAAGCACGGCCAAGCTACCTGTCCTGTGCTGTAAATGCTGGTGAGGCCCCGGGAAGACGTTATATGTCCCTCTCCTAACACCGCCACAGCTGGCCACAGCTGGCCGCCTCCCGGAGGCGCCCGACTTCATGGCCAGTGCCATCCTTGTTCCGGGTCTGGAGTGGCCACGCGACCGCCAGGTCAGCACCCTCCATGAAGAAAGCACACCAGCGGCCAGCTCGGGACCATTTCCCGGAGCCCATCTCTGCTGCAGCTGGAGGCTGCGTCCTGAGGCTTGGTGGCCCCAGCCCCCAGCCCCCTCACACTCAACCTCAGCCCCTGGGAAACCCCCCTCGGGTAGCCCAGCCGATCCCTCCCACCTGGGCTGGTGGTGGGACCAGATCCCAGCGGCCATGGCATCCTCCGCTCGCTCTGGGGAAGCCTCGTTCAGAGTAAGCTCCCTGCAGCTTCCAACCTCCCCCGCTCCAACTTTTCACCTGGAACCTCTTTCCCCCATTTCAGTGAACACAGGACAGACATGTGGCTATTTAGATTTAGAGCAAAATAGGCGCACGGTGATGAAGACGGAAAAGGTGAGCATAGAAACGTCCGGCCCGGGCGCCGCCCTCGCGCGCCACCTGGTGGCGGAAGCAGAGCGCGCGTCTCCCTGGCCAGATCTGGAACTGAGCGTCTGGGGCAGCGGAGGGCAGCAAGGGAAATCCTTCCACTGAGACGGTTCTCCGCTCTCTGGGCCAGGTAGGTGTTTCAGGTGACTGTCCTCAGGGAGCTTTCTGAGGTCCTTGGAGAACCCCCACATTGCTGATGACCCCACGACCTTGACCTGGGTCCTGCACCCCAGCACCAGAAGTGGCCGCCGACCCCCTTAGGCCCGTGGGAGACGCCCTAAGATGACCAGTCTGGCTTTCTTGCTTGGCGGCCTCATCTGGCCTGGGGAAGTGCAGGGTAGATGGAAAAGTGATCACTTTCCCGCCCTCCCGCCATCGGTGTCGATGACGGACACCTGCAGCCCTGCACGCGTGCCTGATGGCGGCACCTCAAGGTGCAGGCAGGCGCAGGTGGGCGCACCTGGGCTGAGACTCGGGCGTATAAGGGCGGCGTCACGAGGACGCCAGGGGAGAGCAGGATAAGCAGGAGCGAGAAGGGCAGAAGAGGAGGCAGTAGTAGCAGAGACGAGAGAGACTGGAGAGCCAGAGAGTGAGATGCACCGGGGCAGGAGATCTGCCAGCCTCCCGGCCCCCGCCCCGCCCACCGTGCACCTGGCCGCCTCTGGTATTGCCTTAGGCAATAAAAGCCTAAAAGCCACCGAGGTCTCCGGGACCGTCTGCTCGGGTCACGTTGAACCCGCTCGGTGCCTGCTGGCCCCACAGGAAGCCTTGTCTTGCCCGTACCCCAACACCAAAGGAAGCAGCTCCCCCACATCCTCCGCTGGGCACCCGGCTGGGCGCGGCTTGCCTTTAGATGCTCCGCACTGGGCAGAGTCCCCAGGGTCCGGCCCCAGCTCCCAAGGGACTTGGGATGAGAGGGAGGCACCCCCTTCCCTCCCGGAACACAGGGATGGGCGTTGCCACCAGCTCTACTTCCCCCCAGAGGAATCTTCACAAACACCTTTAAAACCCTGACCCTGGCTCTTGTGTGCCCTCCCGGGCGGGAGTCTGCGGGCTCCTGCACCCTCCCCTTCCAGCTCTGCCTGCGGTGGGCGGGGCTCAGCAGGGCGGCAGCCTGGGGCCTGAGCTCCGTCCCCTCAGCACCTGGGGACACCTCTAGTCGTGTTCTTCTGCACCAGCCGTTTCCTGGGGGTCTCTTCCTCGGAGGGGGCGCTGGCTTCCCGGGGTGCCCATTCTTTGCTGGGTTTTGCCCCCCATCCTCTCGGTCTCGTGCCTACAGAGCCCCTGTGCCGCTCCAATGCAGAGCACACCTGAGGGGGGCCCCACCCCACTTTTGAAGATGAAGAGGCAACAGGTAGAAAGTTAGAGAAAGAGCAAAACTAAGCCACAAGCGACCCCCGAAATCTGACTGTGGAACCGGGGCTCCCAGCAGGGGCAGGTGGGCTGGGGGCACGGGGAGGGCCGTGGACCCTGGTGGGGTGGCTGGGGCTGGAAAGATGGGGTCACAGGCAGCCGAAGGGGCGTGAGCCTCGGCCCCTCCACCACACGCAGCACTGCAGCCCACAAAACAATACGGCTCCCTTTTTAAAAGAAAGAGGAAGCGATTGCCAGGGTGGCTGGGCCGGCGGTTGGCGGGAGGTGACCCGCTTCTCCCGAGCGGCGAGCTGAGCTGCCTCAGACGCCATCCTGCCCCGAGTCGGGCGCTGGGCCGCGGGCGCGCCACATCAGCAGCTCAGCCAGAAACAGCCCGTGCGGCCTCTCCGCAGCTGAACGGGACGCGGGCTCCGAGAGGCTGATGCTCGTCTTGCCTCAGGCTCAGGAATCTTCCTGGGAAACGCGTGAGGTCACCCAGAAGAAAGGAGTGGAAGGGGGCTCAGGAGTCCTGGGGTTCACCCTACCCTCCGTTGTCTTCTGCTGAATCGGGGCCCAGTTCTGGGTGGCAGAGGGGGCGGTGTGGTGGGGGAGGCGCTTTAGACCTTCTCTGGGACCCCTGGGTCGGGGCCAGCTTCCTCAGATTACACCCCACTTTCCCCTGGTGGGCAACAGAGCTGCCAGAAGCCCTCAGTGCCGCGGCTGGGCATCCTGTGCAATGAAATGGCCCCCAACAGAGGGGAACCCCAAGCTCACCTCCCCTGCTCTTTGGTAAGGCAAGCTGCCAGGTGGGGAGGAGGTGCAGAATGGCCCCCCACGGGAAGGAATGTGCTTAGAATAAGCTCACCTCCTGGGGGTGCTCTTCCTCCTCCCCCAGGCTCATCCAGGAGGCGGGGTCCTCCCAGGTCAGTGTCTGTGGCTCCCTCTGGCCCACCGTCACCCCAGCCCCCGCAAGCGGTGAAGACAGGAGAGTCACTGTCATGCTCCCCTGCTCCCCGCCACCCCACTGCCGCGGAGGGCCTGGGCGCCGTGCTCACGTGTTTGCTTGGTTTTATTGGGATTTGCACAAGCGGCAGGCGAGAGCAGCGTCAGCTCGCCATGTGTGGAGAAGGGCCACAGCGGGGCCGCCATCAGGTGTCCGTCATCAACACTGATGGCAGGAGGGCGGGAAAGCTTATCGCTTTTCCATCTACCCTGCACAGCAGTGTCAGCTCCGCCGTGTGTGGAGAAGGGGGAGGGGCCGCCGCCCCACGCCCCTCGCCTCTCATGGGGCCCTGGCACCCAGACACTCAGATGCTCGGGCAAGGCCCCCCATCCTGCGTGCTCGCACCTGCTCGCCTCCTCCCCGGCTGAGCCGCTCACAGGCTTGGACAATGGCGGGCGCTGCGGGCTGAGCGGACAGCTGGTGAGGAGAATGAGCCGGGGCCGCCAGCAGCGCCCGCTCTCTCCCTGCCCTGCAGAGCTGGATGTTTACTTGAATGCCCTAAGACATGAGTGGTGGAGCTGCAAGCAAGCTTGGGGTCTTCCTTGGGAGTGTTTGCCAAAGAATGTTCCCTGGAACCTGGGCTCTTTCCACAGCGTTAATAGACCCTGGCTGGGAGTGCCAGGGAGCGTCTCTTCTGCTGCGGGTCGTCTCCGAGTGTGACTGCGTAATGTGCACTGTGTTTAGAGGGGTCATTGTGTCCACCCCTCCAACCATCTTCCACCCGTCCGCCCATCCACCCATCAGCCCACCCACACACCCATCCAACCATCAACCCACCCACCCACCTGTCATCCCACCCACCTCCCACCCATCCTCCATCATCCACCCATCCATGCGTCCTTCATCCATCCGTCAGCCTTCCATCTCGCCTCCCAGCCCATGCACCCAGCCTCCATCCACCCAGAACGGCACCGTTCCCCACTTAATCCAGGGGCCAGCCTAGACTCCCCAGTCCCGGGAGATCGGTGCACTTGTGGACTTGCACTTGTGGAGCTGTAGGGGGAGACAGCCCGAAGTTTGCGGCCATCTGGAGAGGCCCCCGGGTGTGGAGGCCCAGGGAGATCTGAGCCTGCAGGGTCCCCAACACTGTTGACCACACGCCTTTCCTTCCAGTCACACCGCTGCAGGCAGGGCCTCCAGAGCGCCCACTGGAGACACCTTTGTTCACCCCCCTTCTGTGGACATGGGAACAAAAGCCCCTGGGGAGCGGGGATTTGCCCAAGGTCACAGTGCTCTTGGCAGGAACAGTCCCTGCTGACCTACTTTGTTTCTTTTTGTAAGATCATGTTTACTGCACCCTTAAACGATAAAGCAAATACCGACTCATTACAGCAAATTCAGAAGCCAGCCCTCCATACCCCTACCGCCAGAAATAACGCTATTTCTTAACGCACTTCCTTCCTGTATTTTTTTCTAGTACATTTTTGGATGTGTTTCCATGGGTAACATATTGCATACACAATGCTTTATGTTATTTTTTATGTAACTTCATCAGCGTTTTCCCAGGCCATTATAAATAACTCGTGTCAGCTGCATCACATGCTGTTCTGATTCTTGTCACTACTTCCCGTCCAATCCTCTCGTGTTGATGCTGGTGGTGCTGATGAAGCTGGTGGTGGTGATGATGAGGTGGTGGTGATGATGAGGTGGTGGTGATGATGAGGTGGTGGTGATGATGATGGTGGTGCTGATGGTGAAGATGATGGTGCTGATGGTGATGGTGGTGCTGATGGTGGTGATGATGATGATGGTGGTGGTGATGATGGTGGTGCTGATGGTGATGGTGGTGCTGATGGTGGTGATGATGATGATGGTGTGCTGATGGTGGTGATGATGATGGTGGTGGTGATGATGATGGTGGTGCTGATGGTGATGGTGGTGCTGATGGTGGTGATGATGATGATGGTGGTGCTGATGGTGGTGCTGATGGTGGTGGTGGTAATGATGGTGAAGATGATGGTGATGATGATGAAGATGGTGATGATGATGGTGGTGACAATGTGGTGGTGGTGGTGGTGCTGATGGTGAAGATGATGTGCTGATGGTGGTGATGGTGGTGACGGTGAGGGCGGTGGAGGTGATGCTGGTGGTGATGCTGGTGACGCCGATGGTGCCGAACTAGGAATAAAGACCACCTGACCACAGGCTCCTTCCTCCAACATACGAACGGGCTCAGATCTTTGCCGTTAGCCAGGAAGCCTCCCTGCCCTTCCCTCCGGTGCCTGTGGCTCTTTCGGGACTCTTCCCCCACCCCTCTCAGGGCTCCCCATCAGCTCTGGGGCCCCATCCCCTCATCAACGCTGACAAGACCCAAAGTGCGTCTTCGACTCAGCCTTCTTAGCTTCAACCTGCGTGTCTGTCTGCCCCCTGCGGCCACCTCACCCTCATGCCCGAACCATGCGCATCCACGACCCTCCCCAGGCGCCATCCCCTCAGCTGCGCAGCCAGGGGTGCGGACAGCCCTCTGGCCACGCTCCTTAGCCACCGCCCACGCAACAGCTGCGTCAATCCAAGGAGGCCGCGCCATCTCGGAGGTGCCGCTGGGCAGTCAGGCCAGGCCTGGCCCTGCTCAGCCGCCCCTGGAGGAAGAGCCACGGAGGCCGGTACAGGACAGCGAACACAGGGAGGCCGCTCCCCGGCAAGGGACACCAGCGAGCAAGATGGGCCCGAAGCCCTGGAGCCGGGTCTCCAAACTCACACTGGCCCTCCAGTGGGGCCTCTCTGGAGGGAGGCGCCTCCACCTGCACCCGCCTGCCCGCTGCCCGCCGCCCACCCACCGCCCACAGGCTGAGCGCCAGGCCCGCCACGCCAAGCGTTCGCCCTCTCGCTGGGCCCCCGATGGTCCTCGAGGAGCCCGCATGCAGGGCCGTTCCGCTCCTCACCAACACCCTGCTCTGGACACTCTGGCCCACTGCACGATGCCACCCAGGCTTGACACGCGCTCGGCCCAACACTCGTCCGTTTTCCCCAGTCAACAGCTGTAATGTTCATAACTCAGTTTAAAAGTCACTTCCTCCAGGAAGGCTTCCCAGAGTGCCTGGCCTGTGCTCTGGTCCCAGAGTGTCCCCAGCTGTGCTGTTTATCACATTGGTGTTCTTGCCTGTTGCTCTTCTGTGCACACTCCCTGGCATAAAGGCACGCCAGCTGGCCCACCCTCCTCCCTCCGCACTTAGCACTGTGCCTGGCCAGGCCGGCCCGCTGCAAGTAGCAGGTGAGCACAGGAGAGAGGGGCTGTGGATGGCCAGGCAGCTTTTGGTCGTGTGTTCGATTCCCAAGCCTTTGTGCTTAGCCCTGAGTATCTTCTCCTGTGCCCAGCGTGTCACGACTGCAGAAGACGCTGCCGACAACAGCCACGGCCCCTGAGCTCTTCCTCCGCTGGCCTCATGTCTCCCGGGCAAAGGTCCAGAGCGGAGTCGCCGGGCTGAAGGGCAGGCAGGAATCGCTTTTTATCCACCCTGCTACATTTTGCAAAACAAACTCTGAAATGAAGGCTGCGCTTGGGAAGCATTTTCTTTTTTAGCAGATGACTCCTCTCTCCCCTTCTAAAGTCTTCCTGGCGGAAGCTGCACAAAGCTATTTTTACCTAAAGGCTGTAAACCTCGTCATTCTCGAAGGGGAAAGACGGGCGGGTGAGGAAACTGTCTTCCCACCTCGCCAGCCCGTCAGCCCCTGCGCCAGCCTAGATCTGGGTCATCTGGGGGAAAGCAGATTTACATGATGTTCCACGTTCAGCAGCGCTTTGGGACGTCGGGGAAGAAAGAAAACACATGCGCGTATTCCCTCCTCCTGGGAAACAGACAATGAGCTTCCTTCAACTTCTAGGAGACCAGAAAGTGATCACAGCAAATCCAGAGAGCTCTGGCACATGAATGTTATGAAAAGAGCTGAAAGCAAGTTGGGGGTTGGGAGTCACTGACTTTCAGCCTGCTGTAGCAGGCAGGAATAGCTTGTTTCAGAAAACCCACTGTGATCTGGTTGAAGGGGTCAGAGGTCAGGGGTCAAAGGTGTCAATGTCCAGAAATGCTCTCCCCTCACCAGTGCTTGTTCCCCCTCCCATCTCTCCACCCCAAATCCTCATGTCCCTCCACCTCCAAATGCCCACAGAGCCCTGAAGTCCCCCCTCTAGATGCCGGCTCTGGGGGAACCCAGGCAGGGCCAGGGCCTGCCGAAGGTCACACAGCGCAGCGGGTGGGGGCAGAGCCCTCCACCTGCCTGGCACCTCCCAGCTGGCCTCCAGGTGAGCTCTACCTGCTGCCTTGCAGGAGCCATTTCAGCATCCCAGCAGCTAACGTTTCTCCAAGGCTAAGGCCATCCCAGAGAAGGCCGGCCTCCAGGCTGACCACCTCGATCCTCCATCAGGCTGGTTTCAGGGTTGTGTCCAGTGAACCCCCCTATTTGTTAAGAAAATCATTTCTATCTATTAAAACAGATCCATTTCCTATAGGTCTCGAGCTTCTCTGAACGAAACTGCCATCCCTCATGTACCCCTTACCCCGTGATGAGGCCCCTTCTTCATTCCTGGTGCTCTGCAGGCTTGTCTTCCTCCCTCTCAGATCTCATGGTGTAGCTAAATGCGACTCCGGCTTTTACGCCATTGGCCTCGGTGGCTATTCCCTGCAGCCTGGATCGCGTTAGCGTAGAGGGTGCGTGGGTGTGAGGCACGCGTGCTGTGGACACCTGCGTGTGGGTGCGTGTAAGCTCGTGCAAGCGTGCACAGCTGCGCCCAGAGGGCGGGGCTCCAAGGGCAGCGTCCTCAGAGCCCGCAGCCGGGGATGGCGGCGCAGCTACAGGAGGCTGAAGAGCACGAGAGGACGCCAGAGGAAGCCCAGCGAAAAGAGGTCCGCTGGCTGCGCGGTCAGCTCCCTGCCGGCTCGAGCTCAGGCCGCAGTGCTGAGGCTCCCCTGCTCCCCGGGGAGGCCCCTGGAATGTGTTTTCCCTGGAGACTGCAAGGCCAAGATCCAGAAGTGGTTTGGTGTCTTCCGAGACCCCCCCTTTGGCTGCAGGCGGCCCCTCCCCTGCGGTCCCCACAGGGCCTCTCTCTGCCCCAGAGTGTCCGTGTGTCCTGCCGTGCTCCTTCTCGTAGGACACCTGTCGGACTGGGTCTGGGCGCTCCCGAGCAGCCCCCTCTGTTAACCACCCCTTTAATGGTTCTAAATCCACCCAAGGCCCTGGAAATTAGGGTTTCGTCGAATGAAACTGGGGACAAGTTTCAATCCTACCCCCGCCCTGCCCCCAGCCCCTGGCAGTCACTGGCAACGTTTGTCTGTGCGGATTTACCGGATGTCTCCTACGGGTGGGAGCAGACGCTGCACGGTCTTTTGCGACTGGTTTCTTTCCCTCGGTTTCGTGTTTTCAAGGTTGCATGTTTCGTGCATGTGTCGTTACTGCCAAACATTTCATTGGCTGGGACCCTTCACAGCTGACGGCCACGTGTGCTGTTTTCACTCTTGGCTAGTATGACTACTTCTGCTCTACGCATTTGCTATAATTTTTGTATGGACACGTTTTTCCTTTCTCTTGGTCCTATACCTGGCGTCAATTTTGGAGTCAGTGGCATGGAGAGCAGGGTCCTTGGGGTCACTCTGGGAAAGGGTTCCCCACAGCACCCCTTTCAGCGGCAAGTGGGGAGTTCCCCGGGTGAGTTTCTCCACGAGGCAGAGACGTTGGTTGTATTTAAAGAGCAAGTTTATTAGCGGAAGGGACAGAAGAGTAGAGGACACTTGCACGGACACAAGGGGCAGGAAGAGCCGCCTTTGCTGAGGGAGGTCAGTGGGGAGAAGCCCCGGCAGGGACAGGTCACGGGCGGGCCGAGGATGCGGCCTGCAGAGGCACAAGCTGGCAGAGAGAAGCACCAGCACGGGCACGGTGGGCAGGGGGACGCAGCCCGGTGGGGGTAGGGCTGGGTTTTATCCTCTTCTTTTGGTCGGAAGGGGCTCATCTTTGAGATTCTTAGACTGTTACCAATTTTGGATAAATGTGCAGGACCAGAAAGAGACCAGAGTCCACAGTGGGCATCTCTATATCTTTACCCTGAGGTCTGTTCTCCCAGCACTCCCTGCAGCAGCTGATGCCTGCTCGGGTCTTATGCCTGTGCTAAGGCCTAAGTGCTGGGTTTATGATGCTGTTTACCCATCTACCCACCTCCTGTGTGAGTTCTAGTCTTGTGATGCCTCCTTTCCAGTTTCTCTGCTCTTACCCTCCATCATACCCAGGAGTGGCATTACTGTGTCATGTCATAACTCTGTGTTGCACGTTTTAAAGAACTACCAGTCAGGGGCCTCCCTGGTGGCGCAGTGGGTTAAGCAGCGCACTATGAAGCAGACCACAGCCACTGCAGCACGAGTTCGATCCCTGCTGCCGGCCAGGGAGGGGACCCACATGGCGCGGCAGACCTCTCCTGCTGTGCCCGCTGCTCCCCTCAGCAGTGTGCTTCAGTCCGTCTGCCTGTTCTGCTCCCCGCTCTGTCTCTGGTGAATCCTCTCACTGCCCTGGATTCTGGCCTGTACACCAGCTCTTGTGTGCATAAATAAATCTTTAAAAAACAAAAGAACTACCAATCTGCTTTCCACAGCAGTCGATCCATTTTACAGTTGTACCAGAATGTTTGAGGACTCGAATTTCTGTACATCCTCAATATCACTTATTTTCCTTTTTTAATTTTATGTTCATTCCTGTGGGTGTGAAGTGGTATCACACTGCACTTCTCTAATAGCTAACAATGTTCAAGTCCTGTTCAGCCATTTGTATGTCTTCTTGGAAGAAATATTTGGACAGATCCTTTGCCCCTTTTTTCACTGGCTTAATTGTATTCTAATTGAGTTCATTATATGTTCTGGATACAAGTCCTTTTCACAGATACGATTTGTAATATGTTCTCCCATCCCGTGGGCTGTATTATTACTTTAATGGTATTATTTGCGGTAAAGACTTAATTTCGATGATGTCCAACTTACCTACTTTTCCTTAGGTTTCTTATGCTTTTGGTCATATCCTGGAACCCTAGCCCAAAGTTAGGAAGATTTACACATTTGTTTTCTTCTAAGAGTTTTATAGTTCTAGCTCTTACGTTTGGGCCCATGGTCCATTTTGAGGTAAGTTGTGTGTGATGTAAAATACTTCATTTTTAGGCATGTGAAAATGTGTTGCTCCAGTACCATTTATTGAAGACTATTCTTTCATTTGTTGAATTAGATAAAATTGAGCGTAAATATAAGGGTTTATTTCTAGATTCTCTATTCTATTGTAGCGATCTATACATCTCCTGCCAGTACCTTATCTTGATTACTACAGCTTTTTGGTAAATTCGGAGTCAAGAAATACAATCTCTTTTTTTCTTTAGAGATTTATTTATTTGTGCATACACGAACTGGGGTATAGGCCAGAGATGCAGCAGAGTGGGGAGCAGAAAAGGCAGACTGACTGAAACACACTGCTGACGGGAGCAGCAGGCGAGGCAGGAGAGGTCTGCTGCACTCTGTGGGTCCCCTCCCTGACCAGGGATCGAACTTGCGCTTCAATGACTGTGGATGCTTCATAGTGGGATACTTAATCCCTTGTGCCACCAGGGAGGCCCCTAACTTTGTCCTTCTTTTCTGGCTATTCTTTGCATTTGCTAATTTATACAAAAAAAAAAAAAGCAGCTAGAATTTTGACAGTTGTTGCATTGGACTCATGGGTCCATGTGGGTACTGTTGTCATTTTAACAATATTAAGTCTTCCAATCCATGAGTGGATTCTTTAAGGTCCTCTTTAAATTCTTTCAATGATGTTTTGTGGTTTTTAGTATTTTAGTCTTCTACTTCTGTTAAATTTACTCCGAAGTATATTGTTCCTTTGATTTACTGTAAATAGAAGTGTTTCCTTAATGTCATTTTCAGATTGTTTGTAGCAGTATCTAGAGATAGAATGGATTTTTAATATGTTGATCTTGCTCTTTTAACCTCACTAAACTCTTTCATTAGTTTTAATAATTATTCGGTGGATTTCTTAGGAGTTTCCATACACAAGATCCTGTCATTTGCAAATACAGTTCTACTTCTTCCTTTCCAACATGAATGCCTTTTATTTCTTGCCTAATTGCCCCAACCAGAACCTCACTCAGCAGCATTGAAAACCGGTGAGAATCTATGGTCTTGTCTTATTCTGGCCCTTAGGGGGAAGCACCGTCTTCTGCTACATGTTCACTTAAAAACTCCAGGGCCCCGCAATTATGACATCACCTCCCTCCATCCCTTCTGAAACTCCTGTTGTGTTAGCTCTCTTGACTCTGTCATTCATGTGTCTTATTTCATCAGCGATAATTTCCGTTTATTTCTATTTTCACTCTGTGAAGTTCTTTTTTCATTTGATCTTCTAGGTTCTGGATCAAAACTCCAGCCGGCAGGCCCAATCCACCTGCCCCCTGTTTTTATAAATAAGCCTTCCTAGAACACAGTCACTCCTGTTCACTCACATGTGGTCTGTGGCCTCCAAGCGGTAGTAACACAGTCATTACGACAGAGACCAAACGGCCTGCAAACGCAAAAACATTTACTATCTGGCCCTTTGCAGAGAAGCATGCCAGCTCTAGACTAGATCAGGCCATCTCTGCCTCTTGTGAACTTAACATTTTGGAATAACGTGTTTTATGCCCAAGCATTGTATCATCCTCAGCCTGCCCCTGGCGAGCTCTCCCTGCTTCTCCCGGTCACTCCCACCCTAGACATGCACTTTTTTAAAAAAAAAAAAAGATTTATTTATGCATGCATGCAATAACTGGGGTGCAGACCAGAGTTGCAGGGGTGAGAGGATTCACCAGAGACAGAGTGGGGAGCAGAACAGGCGGATCCACTGAAACCCACTGCTGAGGGAGCAGCGGGAGACAGGAGAGGTCTGCTGTGTCCTGTGGGTCAGCTCCCTGGCTGGGGATCGAACTCGCGCTGCAGTAGCTGTGCATGCTTCATAGCACGGTGGTCAACCCGTTGTGCCACCAGGAGGCCCTAGACATGCACTTCTGACCACTCTGCCTGGCAGAACATCCTGAGGGGCATGGAGAGGAGGGAGCAGAGGACTTCAAGAGCCCCAAGTCCCCTAAAATGTCTGCACAGACATTCAGAGGTCCAGACCTCCCATCCCCATCTTGGGAGCTCCCTCAGCCCCACAAAGGCCCGGCTGACAGGGAGAAGCAACCAGAAGTTCTTTCAGGGCTGCTGGCGAGTAGTCCCTGATGCTGGGACCGGTTGTTTGAACCTGGGGCTGGGGAGTGGGGTGGTGGGACTTTGCTGGTAGGAGCTGGGAAGGTACCCCTTCCCAAGGACTAGGGGCTCCCAGCTCAGCAGCCCTCTTGTGGGTTTGCTGGCTGGGTTGAGCTGAGGAATGCACTTGGCTACGTTTTCTTAATTTCTCAAAGTGGGAGCGTTACCACCCCATAAGGGGGACACTCGGGCAGCGGGGAAGGCAGAACTCGGCTCCAGGTTCCTCCAAAGAGGCACGCCTGTTCCAGCCTGGTCCTCAGTCCTCTTCCCATTGCAAACAGAAGGCGGGTGGGCACCCCCAACCTCCTGGCCGGGGCTGCTTCTCCTGGAGTGGCCAGGATTTTGAGGTGTACCCCGACAGAAGCACAGGAGCCTTCTCCAAGATGCCCCCCTGGACCTTCAGAGGTTGAAACTTGGTCTTGAGGAGAACGACCTTTTGAGCAGAGGAGCCTGGGAGGTGGTGTAAAAGAAGGCGCTCCAGTTGTGAACCCCCAAGCACCCCAGACTGCAAGGCAAATGGTGCCCCAAGCAACGTCTAGTTCTAGATGGAGCACAACAGGCACTTCAGTTTGCAAAACACAGTGCCTGGGCCGGCGCATTCAGGTCTGCGCTGTGACAAGCAGGGGTCAGAGAGAGCCCTCCCTCCTGCAGTTCCAGCCTGACCCGTGATACGGGACTGGGGGTGTGGTGCTGAGCCCAACCCCAAGCAGGTGATGGGGGGTAAGGACAGAGAAACTGGAAGGGAGGTGCTGCAAGAAAGACCTGACTCGCACAATGCCAAGAGCTGGAGGTGGGGGTAAAGGGGTTGACAGTCGCTAACCCACTACAGGAACTGAGAGCCTCGGGCCCATGCCCAGCCACGAAGCACAGGACCCAAGCAGGCGCCAGACTGCGGCGGGGGATGACCCAGCACAGACCTGAAGGTAAAGACTCGGAGATGCAGGCCCAATGCAGAAATCTGGCCCCTTTCAGATTCTACATGGTTTATTCAAAGTCAGCAACAGACAACCACTCCAGGAAGGCGCGAGCCCTCCCAAAGAGAGGGAGATGCTAGCAGGGCGGAGACCCTGTCACGGGCGCATCCTTCTGCCACCTGTGCCCGTGCAGGTGCTTCTCTCCGCCAGCTCGCTCCTCTGTAGGCAGCGGCCTCCGGCCTGCCCGTGACCTGTACCATGCTGGGCTTCTCCTCACTGGCCTCCCTCAGCGGAGGCCGCCCCCTCAAGGCCACCGCCTGCAACCACGCAGGCCTCGCAGCAGACCTGTTTTGCTCGGGGCAGAAGCGCATTTGTGTCCGTGCGAGTGTCCTTTATTCTTCTGTCCCTTTTCCTAATAAAACTGTTCTTTAGATGTGATGTCTGTCTTGTGGGGAAGCGCCTGGGAACTCGCTGCACATCGCTGAACGGGGAGCTCTGGGGACCCCTTTCCCAGAGTGACCCCAAGGAGCCCGCTCTCCAAACCCACTTCTCCAACAACATCACAGGCAGGGGGCCTGTTAGAAAAGGGGCGGCCAAGAGGGTCAAACAGGGTTCATTGAGAGTGTGAGGTGACGGCTCGCCCCAAAATAGGAGCGTGGGTTGGGTTAGGTTCCTGCTGGAATTTTCTGTGCACCCGAGGAGCACGGGGGTCTCTCTGTCAGAAGGGATCTGCTGAGTCGTTTACGCTGGGGCAGGTCTGCTGGAATCTGCTGGGATCGTGGTTTATCTCTAACTCTGCCATTCTCAGGTTCCCGGCACCTGGCCATGCGGGTTTGGGGTTTGACGAGGGGCCCGCAGGGCTCTCATCAGAGCCTACAGCCCCGCAGAGGGATTGGGCTCGGGGGCAAGGTGGCACACACACAGAAGGGAAGGACTGGACCCTCCCTGCTGGCACAGTGGGTTAAGCAGCGCACTATGAAGCAAACCGCAGCCACTGCAGCACGAGTTCGATCCCTGCTGCCGGCCAGGGAGGGGACCCACAGGGCACAGCAGACCTCTCCTGCCTCGCCCACTGCTCCCCTCAGCAGTGTGTTTCAGTCGATCTGCCTGTTCTGCTCCCCACTCTGTCTCTGGTGGATCATCTCACCCCCCACACCTCTGGTCTGTACCCCAGTTCTTGTATGTGTAAATAAATCTTAAAAAAAAAGAAGGGAGGGACCGAGGCCGATTTTGCCAGAAGGGCAATGGGGACCGGCACGCAGAGGGGCAGGCGCGGAGGGTCTCCTCATAGAAGGAACGCTTGACGTGCGCTGTGTTTAAGGGAAACAGTTGTTGGTCGTAACCAAATTGGGCAATGAGATTAATGGTAGGAATGAGGGTTTTTCAAAAAGAGGTGCAGAGTCACAGGTGGCCCCGACTTCTGTTGTCCTCACCTTGACTTTCGGCATGAGTTTGTAATGTACCTTTGCTGGTTACTATGAACCAGCCCCGGTCAGCTTGGTGAATCATCAAATGCAAACCACATTTCTTTTGATTGTTTGGGGTGAAGGAGGTTTGTTTTAGTAACACTAAGTGTGGCCTTGGGGACGGCAGTGTTGGAAGGGGCAGGGCAGGGAGCTCACTCCAAGTCCATGTGGAGCAAAGAGAGGCCCAGAGGCCACTCCGGAAGGGACCTGAGCCCCTCCTAAGGCCACCACGGCTCTGTCAGCACGAGTGCCCCGGGGGACGAGCACGGGGGAGTGTGTGGGTGGGGAACGGGACAGTGACTCGGCTGCTGCCTGGGGCTCACAGTTCCTGCCTTCTGAGCCTGTGAGCTCTGTCCTCATCTCTCCTGTGACCTCTGTCCTCATCTCTCCTGTGACCTCTGTCCTCGCGTCTCCTGCTGTTGCCGCACGCACTGGCTTCCAGTGCATTCCTCACACCAGGACTCCTGCCCCTGGCGAGAGGCCTGCCTGACCCCTCTCCAGCTGAGCAGCAGGAACTCTGCGCACCAGGGCAGTATCCCCGAGAACAGGGGGCCGGGGACCCCACAACCAAGTAACAAAGAAGAGATCCATGGTAGGTTCTCGACAGCAACTCTGGACCGGAAATACTTCAAGAGGCTGGGAGGGGCTGGGAGGGGCTGGGCTGTCCCGGAACTCGGGAGTCTGAATCGCGGCTCACCAGCTCTTCGCTCACCCGTTGGTAACCGCCCTGGACTGGGCAGAGCCCCCTTGAGAATGTTCTAGCTCTAGTGTGGGTCTGTGGCGCAAGGCTGCCCTGGGCTCAGCAGAGAGCAGAACCCTCCTGCCTCCCCAGAAGTGGAGTCCAGTGAGAGCCTCGAAGCTGACCCAGGCGCTGGCCCAGACTCTGACGCCAGGACAGCAGGCGTCAGAGTCACACCCCCTGGGAGCAAGCTTTTGGGATGCAGGCACTGACCTCCAGGCACAGATTGTTTGGAGTACACCAGCCAAAGTAATGTTCATTTTCTTTCTATCAGTATAATGGAAAAGAAGAATTCGGAATAAAGCCCTTCTTTGGTCGATAAGAAACACAACCAAATGAGAACCCTCTTTCTCAAGGTTCCATGCCCCCCCTTTCCTGAGAGAAGGATTTGCAGGTCCTTCCCGGATCCACACTCCCTTAAAGGAAGTGAGTCTGCACGGCGGGGCCAGCAGGCGGCAGGAAAGCTGGCAGGGCACACGCCCCTCTCCTTCTGTGTGATAATCTGTAGCAAGTCTGTTGTCAACACTTCCCAGCGAACCTTCCTCCAGTTATAGCTCAGTGACAACCTGGCAGGTGCCAGGGCAGGAGGGGAAGCTCCGGATCTGGAGGTCAGAGTGGCCACGTGCCTCGGTAACCAGGACGGGCGCCCAGGGGCTCCTCAAGACACACTGACCGGGGCGACACAGCCCCTGCGGCGCACACCTGGGCATCCCCGAGTGACCTGTGGCTGGTCTGTTTAGTATTTTTAGGCACTAACAAGTCTCTTCTATACTGAAGAGAAGGATCTTGACCCTGGCAAGAACAAATAAGAAATAAGGTGGTGGGAAGTGTTGAGACCCTCTGGGGATAACAGGACTACGAGGGACCCATGTGACCATGGATCTGTTCTGGCTCAGCCGGGAAGGAAAGTGGACAGTGACAGCGGGGGGGGGGGGGCGGCAGAGCAAGGGGATAAGGACCCAGACGCAGCCCAAGGACCGAGAAGGAGCCACTGCAGCAAAGGGGATGGACACTGCACTCTTGAGTCGGAATAACCCAGGCTTGAGACCGGGCTACTCCCCTCCCTGCAGCCCCCGCAAGCCACTCGATCTCAGAGCCGCTTCCCAATCCCCACCAAGAGAAGAGACGCTTAGTTTCCCTCCTGCTGTACAGGCACCCCCAATCTTGTTAAGCTCTCGCTGGGAGCTGACGTTTTAAAAGATGGCACTGGATGGAGGCAGGGGCGACGCTAGCATCCCGAGAGCGCAGCAAGCCGTGTTTCCGGGGGGCTGAGGCACAGGGCGAGGGTCCGCGGCAATGAGGATACTGGCCTTTGGGAAACACGGGGCTTCAGAGCCAGAGGAACCCTGAACGGCCTACTTTGTGCAGTGTAATTTATCACAAGCGAGGGTTTGGGTGCTCTCGCTGGGCTGGGCACATCATCTAGGTGTTGCTATTGCCCAAAGCTGCCGCCTCGGGTTCCAGCCTTGGGCTTTATTTAAAAGGCAGGGGTCAGCCTTCAGAGACCTCGACGCCCCCTACTTGGGACTGGCCCCTGAGTCGGATCAGGGGGGGCGCGTGTCAGGCCGGGGTACGGAGAATCCTTTGGCTACTGTTATGTCCCGGACGCACTCGGCGGCTAAAGCTTCTGCGGGACCCGGGGCGGCACGCGGGAGGAGGGGGCTCACCGCGCCACGTGCCGGCCCGGTGCCCGCCCCCTTTAGGACACACCCACCCCGGCCCGCCGGCCCCACCCACGCCCCGCCCTCCCACAAAGCCACACCCACCGAGTCCGGCCCCGCCCCTCTCCCGGTCCGCTCCGCCCGAGGCCCCGCCTCACCCTGAAGCCCCGCCCCTTGACGCCCCGCCCCCGGCTCAGTTCTCCCAGAGGCGGGGGCGTCGGGGCCCCGCGCCTTTTGTGTCGGGCTCGGCCCACTGCGCGCTCTCCCTCAGCGGCTGCGACCGGGCACGCCGGGCCGACTCACCTCAGCGGGCGCGGGCCGCCGTCGGTGTCGGCTCGCGGGCTGCCCCTCGCCGGCGCGCACCTCTCCTCCGCGCCCCCGGAGCCGCCCGCGCCCGCCGGGGGCCGCGGCCCTGCGTCTCGGCGGGCGCGCGCCCCCTCGCCCCGCCGGCGCGCGCCCCCGCCGCCCGGGCACGCGCGCCCGCCAAGATGGCCGGGGCCGGGGCCCAGCTGTCAGGCGCCGCCGCCGCCGCGCTGCCCCGCCGCTAGCGGCCCGCCCGCCCGCCCGCCGCGAGAAGATGCGCCCCCGCTGTCCCCGGCAGCCCAGCGAGACGCGGAGCCGCCGCGCCCGGGGCCGGCTCCCCCGCTAACGCCCCGCGCCCGCCCGCGCCCCGCCGCCGCCCCGGCCCCGCCGCCCCGGCCGCGACAATGAGGTGAGTCGGGCGGGCGCGGGGCGGCGGGGCGCGGGGCTGCGGGGCGCGGGGCGGCGGGGCCCCAAGCGAGCGAGGCGCCGGCCGCGCAGGTGTGCCCCCGCCGCGCGCTGGCCGTCCGCCGCTTACGCTTGCGGACGGGCCGCTTCCCCCGACCCCCTTCTCCCCTCCCTCTGCCCTGCCGCGCGGAGACCCCGCTGCGCCTCTCGTTGGTGACCGCCGGCCAGGGCACCCGCAGGTTGTCAGGTCGAGGAGGGAACGTGGCGGGCCCCCCGGAGCCCCGATTCCTTGGCCGGGTCTCCGCACCCTCCTCCCTCTGGCGGGGTGTGTGTGGTCGCTAGCTTGCCTTTGTCTGGCGAGTGCGTACCCCGGGAACGGCGGTGTCTGGCTGTAGTTTCCTTGGCCTGCTGTGTGAACTTTCTGTAAACGGAATACTGCGCTGCGCATTCCATTGTGTCTGGTTTCTTCGCTCAGGACGTCTTGAGATCCGTGCATGCTGTGGTAGGTGTTGATCATTGTTATTGATCTCTAGGATGCCGTTGTGTGAATATACTGCCATTCATCCCTTCCACTATCGGTGGACACTGGAGTTGTTTCTGGCTTCGTGGCTGTTGACAGTGCTGTTATGAATAGTCCTAGATCTCCAGTGTGTTGGTTAATTCTTAGCAGTGGATTTTCCAAATGTAATGATACATATATCTAGCATTGAGTTTCCAGAGGTTTATGGCAGGTTCCTCCATTCCAGCCAGCCAATGTATGAGAGGTCTTATGTTCTACATCCTTGTCAACACTTGGCATTGTCGGTCTTAAATTTTAGCCATTCTGGTGTGAAATGGTATTCTCTTGTGGTCTTAATTTGAAGCTACCTGGTAGCTGAGGTTGAAAATCTGTGTGTTTCTTGGTGGGGAGGGAAGAGGGGAAGGGTGGAGGGCAGACGGGAGCACGGGGGACTGAGGTGATGGTGCACTGGTGTTACGGTGATGGGGAATCCATGGGGATTACAATTGATGTCAAATATATGTAAATTTAAAAAAATTTTTTTAAAAATCTGTGTGTTTGGTATCCTTTTAAAGAAGTGCTTTTCAAGTGTGGTTTTCTTTGGGGGTTGACATGTCTTGTCTTCTTCATTTGTTATGTTCCAAATCCAAGAAGATGGTTTTCCATATCTTCCAGATGTTTAGCCTTTCATATTAAGGTCTACTTAATATACTTGGAATTTCATTTTTACTAGCAGTATTTAGTCAACACCATTTATCAAAAAAAAAAAAAAAAAAAAGAAATCACCTTCCCCTCATGGCTCTGCAGTGCTACCTTTGTCATCTTACATTTGGAGTCATTTTCCTATCACCCGTCCCTAAAGATTACTCCTTAGTATCCTTCAATGCAGGTCTGCTAGGGACAGATTCTGGTACAGACATTTACCCTGGAAACTCAGGGTAACCTCATAATGTTGAAAATACACATATCTTTGGATCTAGAAATTCCACTGTGAATTACCCAACAAAAATGAGTGCAGTCAGGGTCTTATAAAACTATTCATAACAGCATAAGTAACAGCTAGAAAGCTAGAAAAAATGTAAATGTCCACCACCGGTGGAACAAACTGGGGGTACTATGTAGATCAATAAAAAGGAACAACAGTTTGCAAACGTTATTCTTCAATTTTTGAAAAAATTTCATTGAGATATAATTAACACACCATAACATTTACCCATTTAAAGTATACCCATTTAAAGTTCAGTGGTTTTTTAGTGTTTTTATAGAGTTATGTAGCCGTTACCACAGTGTATTTTGAGAACATTTTTCTAATTTTGGAGGAACTTTTCGGTAGTTACATAATTCTCGGTTTGCCTTGTTTTCACGTAGCATTTTAAAGACATCTCTTTATCTCTCCTTGGATTGCCAGGTGCTTGCCAATCTGACTTTCTGTTGAAAGTAGTCTTTTTCTCTAGCTGCTTTTAAAATGTCCTTTGTTTTTGATTTTTAGTGATTTTTCTGTGTTGTTGCTATTAAAGACTTTTTTTTACTTAAAATTGGGGTGTCTAGGGCTTTTTAAAAGATTTCTTTATGCACACAAGAACTGGAGTACAGGCCAGAGGTGAGGGGAGGGAGAGGAGTCACCAGAGACAGAGCGGGGAGCAGAACAGGCGGATCTACTGAAATACACTGCTGAGGGGAGCAGCGGGAGACAGGAGAGGTCTGCTGTGCCATGGGGGTCAGCTCCTGGCCTGGATCAAACTTACATTGCAGTGGCTGGATGACAGCTTGATAGTGCTGAGATTTTAACCCCTGTGCCATCAGGGAGGCCCCCCATTTAGGGCTTCTTGAATCTGTGGCTTCATGTCTTTTATTAGCTTGGAAAGTCATTCAGCCATTAGTACTTCAGATGTTGTGTCTGCCCCATTCTCTCAACTTTCCTTCTGGTGCTGCAGTTAACCTGTATTCAACCATCTCACTGGGTCTTCCTGGTCATGTTCTCTGTGTTTCAGCTCTTTGTTCCGGGCATCTCTCTTCTGCTGGAAAAAAAAATCTGCTATTAAACCTTTCATATGAGGGTTTTTTAAGTTTCAGTTAGTATTTTTTTTATTCTTAAGTTTCCATTTTGATTCTCTTTATAGTTTGTAGTTATCTGCCAAAATCATCAGATTTGTCTTTTATCTCCTTGAATAGAGCACATGCCTGTCTCCCCCAAGCAGATATTTATTATAGCCGCCCTCTCCCCTGCTTTTCTAGTTCTCTTTGGGCAGGGAGGCTCTGATTCCCTTGTTTCTTGGTTAATGGAAGTAAAATTCCCTAATATCAATATATGCTTTTCTTGACAGTACCGTAATAGGGGTCTCCCTAGTGGCACAGTGGATTAAGGCGCAACATGATGAAGCATCTGCAGCCACCGCAGCACAAGTTCTATTCCTAGCCAGGGAGCTGACCCACAGGGCGCGGCAGACCTCTCCTGTCTCCCCGCTGTTCCCCTCAGTGTATTTCAGTAGATCTGCCTGCCTGTTCTGCTCCCCACTCTGTCTCTGGGGAATTCTCTCACCACTCCCCACCACACTTCTGGGCTGTACCCCAGTTCCTGTATGCATAAATAAAAAATCTTTAAAACAAAACAGTAGCATAATAGCATTCTCAGGACTCATTCCTCTGGTTACATACACATGGATGTGGAAATGAAAGTTTTTGAATGGCTTCTCCTAAATGAGTCATTCAGTTATTCGATTTTTTCTTTTTTGAGGTCAGTTTTTTACACAGATGTTCTCTAGGGCTGTCTACAGTAAAACCTGGTTCTCTGTTGCAGCTTATTGTCTGTGCCCTGTATACAGATATCTGCACCCTATATACAGATGTCCGCACCCCATATACAGATGTGTGCCCTGCATACAGACATCTGCACCCTGTGTACAGATATCTGCACCCCATATATGGATGTGTGCACCCTGTATGCAGATGTCTGCACCCCGTAGACAGGTTTCTGCACCTATGCACGCACATTTATAGATACTTTAAGGGCTTGGCTTTTGCAAATGGGCCTAAATGAATGGGGGGGGGGTGTGGGCAAAGGAGAGATTTATTCATTACCTCAGTCAACTCATTTGATTTGGCTGTTAAAAGCAAGTTGGTTCACTCATCAGAACACTTTTTTGTTTCGTCCTGAATTTGTTAAGTGAAGCATCAGATCTTTTTTCTTGCCGCTTCCAATGGACGTAACATGTTGAAAAGGCCTTAAGTGTAGTTTGCACACTGTCCCTTTCAGGTCTCCGAGAGCAGAAGAGAAGGCTGGAGGCCCAGCAAACTCAGAGCCTTTGGGGCACGTGCATGTCAGCAAAAAGTGGCAGGCCCTGTCAAGAGCGCCTGAATAGTTAAGGCTATGTCTTGTGTTTTCTTTTTTCTTTAGACTACTGCGTGAAGTAGTTCCCCGTTCCTAACACACCTTACGTGGTTTTAGGTCTTTTTCTTTTTTTTTTTTTTTTTTGAGTGCTTGCTGTTGCCTGTACTGAGTTAGGTGGCTGAGGAGGTGGAAGGAAGCAGACCTGCCCCTGCCGGTAGCCGTCCTTAAGAGAGTTGCAGGAATGCATGTCCCTCTCTGCACCCTCTTTCCAATTTAAAGAACACAAACCCGCCCACACGCACATCGTGTCTCTGTCTCTGCGTCTCAGCCGTCCGTCTCCTGGGAGCGCTCCCTGTGGATACTGTCCGTATGTTTAGCTCTTCAGGATTTGAGATGCAGAGTTTAAGATGTTTCTCTCATTAAATAGTTTCCTTTGTGACTTTCCTTTCATTTCTGACACTGAGAATACGATTCATTTTGAAGTTTAGTAACTATTAAGCTGTTTTCTGTACAAGATTCTTTAAAAATTCAGTCTTTAAATCGTCTGGACTATGAGGTGGAAATTCAAGTTATACTTTCCCCCAAAGCCGCTGCTCAGATACTTGACTGTCTCGGGGGTATGTGGCAGAGAGATCAGAGTCCTTCTCTAATTTGGATGACAGTAAACATCTGGACCCCAGGGCTTGCCCCGGGGCGCACAGCTGTAGCTGTTAACATCTGTGTGAAGGTCAGTTCTGCCGCGCACCTGCCCAGCCGGGCAGCCCACAGCGTGAGGCAGGCCAGTCCAGCAGTGGCCTGTCCGGGGTCGTGCCGGGGAGCCCCTCACCTGGCGACGTGGCTGCAGAAGGCAGTGCGCTCCAGGTGAGCTGCAGGGGCACAGCCGGTCCGGGGGCGCGTCAGCCGCACTAGCTGGGGGCTCTCTGGGCCAGCCGGACAGGGCGCAGGCAGGGCCTTTCCCCAGGTGTCTCTGGAAGGCCTTAGGGAGACCTGCTGGGGCCTCTGGGGGCCTCTGTGTGTCTTCCTGGGCGTGCGTCTGGTGCTGCCTGCCTGTTTCTGGTCAGCGCCGTTAGCCTTTTTACCTTGCGGACTGTGATTTAATTCGGGCAACATCATCCCTTTATTACTGTCATTTCGAATGTTGCTGCCTTGGGAGTTTTGTCTCTGTCTAGTTATAGAAACATACATTGAACTTAGTTTTATTGTTGTACATAAATAAGCCATAAATAATTTAATTACATCAACATTGTTTGCATAAATTAAGTCCACATTGCTTCACGTGACGATCTGGGCCTGTCAGGACAGTCTCTGCTCCCCGGACTTCAAAGCCAGCGTGGGGAGGGGGTGAGCAGGGGCCGCTGCCCTTTTTCAGATTTGAGTGTAGTACCTGTGAAGGGTTTGAACATGCAGAAAGATACAAGGAAAGCAGTACGAAATCAGCGCTGTCCCCGGCTGGGAAAGGCCGAGGAAGGTGGCGGAGCGCCCATGTCCTGTGAGTGAGGAGAGCCCTTGCCCCCCGGGGCGCAGGTGGGGTCTTCGCAGTGACAGTTCACATCCGACTCGCTGCGCCTCCCCTTGGCAAATACTCCTTGGAAAGTTTTAAGTAGCCCAGTATCCCATACTCCATTTAGTGCAGTACCCAAATGTTAGGACCCTGTTTTTAGAATTTTAATTTTTGTTTAAAGATTTTTTTATTTATGCATGCAAGAACTGGGGTACAGGCCAGAGGTGAGGGGTTCACCAGAGACAGAGTGGGGCACAGAACGGGCATATTGACCGAAGTACACTGCCGAGGGGAGCAGCAGGTGAGGCAGCAGTACACTGCTGCTCTATGAGGGGGTACCACCCCGGCCAGGGTCAGGGCTGGAACCCGTGCTGCTGCGGTTTGCTATTCATAGTGCATTGCTTAACCCTCTGCCCCACCAGGGGGGCTCTTGTTTTAGAATCTTATCGTTGCATGATGATAAATATCTCTGTGCCTAAATCACATATCATCAGAATGTTAACTTTGAGAAAGTGAGAGAGAAGCTTAATCCTGGTGTTAACTTGAAGGGTCCCCCCCACCCCATGAAGCGAAGCAGGACTGGGGCGCCCGGGAGGGGATGGTGCGGTTTCGCCTGCTCGCCACTGGGGGGAGCGCCGTCCCCGCCCGCGGTGCGGTCTTTGTCTTGGCGCGGGAGGAAGAGCGGGTGCTCTGAGTTCCTGTAGGCGAGGGAATGAACTTTCCCGTTTCCACTTAGGTCACACTTTGCCCCACCCCGACCCCCGTTTTCTAAGCAGCCGGTGTTTTCGCATCTGACGCACCCGGACTCGGCCCAGAGCCGCCAGTGGCTTAACCGTGTAGAGCCTCCGTTTTTCTGAGATAAATGAGGACAGCGCCCGCGCCCCGCCACGGTGCCAGGCCCGAGAGCGTGTTCAGTCAGGTGGCTGCCCACGCCCTGCCGTCGGGGCCTGGTCCCCAGGGTTCTGTCCCTGGTCAGGTCACGGCTCAGCCCCCACCCTGTGGGGCCCCTTCGTGGTCCTTTTGTGATCTCGGAACCACACGGCGCCTCGCACGTCCACTGCTGGACCCGTTGGGGACACTAACAGCCCCTGGAGCAGGCCAGCAGGCAGCTGTCGGGAGGGGAGGTGGCTGTGCGGAGCACCTAGGCGAGGAAGGGTGCCCGTCCGAGCGGCCTGAGCCTGTGGGCGCCTCTGCGGACACTGCTTGGTGGGCACACCAGGCTGGCTGGAGGCCCTCCGGGCGGCCCTGTCCTCCTCCGAGGCTGTCCGTGCCGCTCCGTGAACTGGCCACCTCTCTGGCTGCCTCCCGAGCTGGTCCTGGCCTCCTCCCCTGTCCGCCTGTCTCCGCTCTGCAGGTGCGGCGCAGGAGCGGGCTGGGGGCACGCAGTGAGCGCCTCTCAGCCGCTCTCCCGCTTCTCCTGGCGGACGCCTTTGCCTTTACATCCTCCTTTAAATGTCCCTTCCTAGGGGCAGACCTTGACCCCCACCACCCCGTTGCAGGTCCTTTCCTGTTACCTGCCTTGACTCCCGGTTCCCCGCTGCAGCTCACCCTTCCAATAACCCTTCCCAGCTGCTTCCTGCTCTGCGCCGCTCCGGGGCGGCGGGGTTACCTGTCCCTCCACTGGCCCCAGGGCCTAGCTCTGAGTCTGGCCTTGGTGGATGCTCCCTAAATGTCTCCCCGAAGTGGACCATCCGCCCTGACGTTCGTCCCAGCATGGCTGGGCCTTCAAGCCCCACGTTCCAGGCAGAAGCTGGCCCCGCTGGAGGGGCTTCCGGGTGTGCTTGGAAGAGAACGCAGGCGGGGGGCGGTGGGGGGGCCGGCTGTCCGCTGGCGCTGCTGCCACTGCCAGCCGGGGCTTGTTGGGTGAGGGCCCTGGAGCGTCCCCACTGTTCCTCTGTGAGGCCACCACGTGCTGCACCTCCCGTGGGGCAGGGGTCTCAGGGCCGGGGCGTGCGTGGGTGCACGTGAGTCCCTGCTGGATGCCCGTCCAGGCCCTTGCCCAGGGACGGGAGGCTGTCAGAGGACAATAAGACGCACAGGAAAGTGGAGCAGCCAGTAGAGTCCCCTTTGTACCCCCACGCCCCCACAGCCCCGCCTCGCCCGCGCACACTGACCCACTCTTGGTGCCCGGGCCGGGCTGATGCTGTCCTTGGCTCCCACAGCGCCCCCTCCTGCTCCGGGTCCCGCCCGCGCCCGCACCGCGCCCAGCTCTGTCTCCCTGCGCGGCTCTTGGCAGTGGGGCTTTCAGACTTGCCTGTGCAAGTCTGCGCACAGCAGACTTGACGACTGTGCTGTCTGCGCTCGGTGTGCTGCTGGACACCCTCCGCCGGTGCCCGCTCCTGGCCCTCACGACTAGCCGCTTCTGAGTCTGGGGAGGAAGGTCACAGTGCCGTTTCCTTCCACGCACTCCAGCAGCGCCTCCCCGCCTTGGCGTGCAGCAGCTGGGCTGCGGGTACCAACCCAGGACTCTCGCTGCTTGCGTGCTCCCGCCTCGTCCTGCCAGCCTCAGGCACCGTGCACCCCACGCCTGGGAGTGGATTTGTGCTGCTGGTGGGTGCACTTCAGTTTGAGTAATGAACTCGATGTGCGCTCATAAAGGGAGCGCGTGGAGTCCTGGTTCCTCAGAAAGCCGTGGACCAAGGCTCAGAGAGGAATCTGGGCCTGTCTCCAGGGGCTGCAGAGCTGGAGGACAAGCTGGCTGGGTGCTCGTGTGGGGTTCGTAGCTGGGGCGGCGGTGGGGTTCACTAGCTGCAGCCTCCTTCCACAAGGGAGCCCTGCAGCAGGAGCTGTGCCCTGGAGAGTGCCCGGGCTCCCGGGCCTCCCCCCCCCCTGCCCCCCCACCCCCTCACCTCCCACCCCCCACCCCCTACCCATGAGAGAGGGGGGAGGGGCAGGGGCGGCTGCAGGAGGGGCCTGGGGCCTGTGGGTGTTGTTGCCAGCTAGAAACAATTGGTGTTAACCCCGTGTTGTTAACACTTTTGTCTATTGTACCCTGATTTTCAGTTATAGCCGGGAAGTTTTCTACCTGCCCAGGTTGAATTACCTGTGGCAGATTCTAGTCTCTTCTTATTTTTCAAACATTTAAGCTGTGATCCCTTTAGAATTAAATGCATGGTTTAAGAGCTGGATCCAATGTTATCCTTTCCCATCTGGTTTTTCTGTTATCCCAGCACCACTTATGAGAAGAATTCCATCTTTTCCTAGTGTTTTGAGATGCTGTTTTTGTCGCGTTTAATTAGTCTGAACTCTTTCTGGATTCTCTGTAGTGCTGCTTGATGTGTGTCTTCACCTGCGCCTGCCACGGCCGCCCCTGGGCAGGTTTGCTGTTTGGAGGGCTGGTCCTCGCTGCTCGCTCTTGTGTATGTTAAAGACGAGGGTCAGGGACTGGCACTTGCGAAGCAAGCGCTGCTCCTGGAGATCTCGGAGATCTCGCAAGTGCTTGCCAACAGCCCCAGAAGCGGGTCCTTGCTGGCCTGCCAGGCGGCTTCCCGATGTGACCCCAGGAGAGGGGAGTGAGGCGGAGGCCGCTGTGTCTTTCTGGGTGGGCTGGTAGCACACACAGGGAGCCCCCTCAGCCTCCCCCCATGTTATTAGCGAAACTGTAGTTTATTTTGGAGAGTTTTTGACCCATAAAGGTAATCCTCTGTAAGTCCACAGAAAGTTAGATCCAGAAACTTAGGAACCCTCTGTCTGAGTGCGTGGCTCTCAGCCCTCCCTATGTGTCGGGCCCTTGGCAAGGCCCGTCCCTGCCTCTCGGCGTCCGGCCGTCCCTGGGGCCGCAGCAGGGGCAAGGCGGCTCCTCGTCGTTGCTGGTGCTATGTCTCTAGTTACACGCACGTGTGGCTGGAGTTGAGCACTGCCGACCAAGTCAGCACCAGGCCGGGTTTACTCTGAATGGTCCCCACACCTGGCGGTGTACCTGGTATGCAGCGGGTGCCCAGTGAAAGTTTGTGGAGCAATGCGTGCGCCCCCTTTTCTCAGAAGACAGCGCACAGACCTGCACTCACGCGGGGCTCGCAGGGCGGCGGGTGTACCTGGAGACTTTAGCTCGGGTTCCTGTCTCCCAGGGCTGGTCTCTGTTTCTCCTCCACCGCGGTTCCCGCTGTGATGACAGAGCAGCAGGCCAGAGCTCTGCCCTCTTGCGGCTATGCCGTCCCTCTCCGAGAGCTTGCAGGTTCTCCTGTGCGTGCGGGAGAGGCTTGGGGTAGTGCCGCTGACCCCCCTGAGATCCCAGCCGTGCCCTGGGAGTGGGCGTGGAGGCGGGGATGGGGCGAGGGCGCTGGACTCACGCATCTGTGTGCTGTGGCTCAGGCCCTGAATGGGGGCCACGGCCATCTCGTGTCTTCTAAGGGAGCGCCACGCCCCAAGCCCAGCAGTGGAGCACGTTGGGCTTCTGGTAGAGTGCAGGCGGCACTGCTGGTGCTTAATCTTGGTTTTTGTTAGGACTTGGTGGATTTCTCTGAGTTCTCAGCAGTTCAGAATCTCTGTCTCCCCACACCCCAAATTGCTACATCTAGTCTAGACTCAGATTTCAAAACTGCAAAACTTACAGGCACCGACTAGAAAAACTTAGAAATGATAAGAAATTTATGTTAGAAAGGTCCCCTGGTTCATCTTTAGACACAGGCGATGCTAATCCACACTGGAATGGGGCTCAGCCTCTGGCAGTGGTTTATCAGGTTTGGGAGCCAGGCCTACTGAGAACAAGAAAGGATGAGAAGTTAAGAAGGAAACCAGCCCGGAGGGATGCGGAGCTACTGGCAGGAGAACGTGCAGAGCCATGGCAGGGCGCCCACCACATCTGCCCTTGGGTCAGTCCTTGCTGGGGCTGAGAAGATGGCTGGAGCTGTAGGCAGGTCCGTGGGGCTTGGGTGCTCGGAGCCTGCGGGGAGGAGTAAACACCCCAGGAATTTCATTAGGCCCTGCTTCCTTAGGGGTGGGGCAGATCAGAAGAGACAGCCCCTCCTGGGAGCTGAGCGATGCTTCCGTCGTCTCATATCTGATTAGATGGAGGTGGCTGGGTGGCTTGCGCCATGAGCTGCCTGCAGGTGGAAGTAAATCCTCCCTCGAGGAGCCGCACGTCCTTACAGCTCCTTACAGTGACTGTCAGTCAGAAATCAACGGTACGGGAGAGAGAAGACGCAGCGGAAAACCAAGAGGAAGCATAGACGATAGAAACAGGCACGATTCAGTCTTTCGGCTTGATTAGTATGCTCAAGGGAGAAACTGTGTTGCACCTTTTGTTGGTGTCAGGCCGCCCAGCTTAGAGGCTGACTCTAGACAGGCGTGCGTTTTATAGTCTGTCTGCGGGGGACAGGTGTGATCAGCGTGTCTGCCGCTTGTCCTTGGTGAATGCCCCCAGTTTGTAAAGATTAGTTGATCTCTTTGCTTCATCCCACAGTATGTGGCTTTTAGGTTGGGACAGGAGGAACTTGGGATAAAGATCACAGGCTTTTAGCCCTTCAAGCTAGAAGAGTTCAAGAATTAGGGCTTGTCCAGAGAAGTATATGTGGCGATTGGTTTAGGCAATGCAGACGTGTGAATCTGTTTTACACATAAGTATTGAATCTGTTAAATATGGAATGTAAACCTGACTATAGTAAATGCAAATACTTTAAAGTACTTAAAATTTTAAGCTTACAGTAAATATGGATTTTTAAGTTTAAAGTTATTTGGGTTATAAATACATGACTATATGTTTATTTAAAATTTTATTTGAGTTCCTGCGGGATAGTGGGGCTGAGAACGAGGGTGACAGACACAAGTAAGAGTTGGACCTAGAGCCGCGACAGTTACAGCCAAGGAGGACCTATAGCCAGGAAGGGGCTTGGGGCGTGAGCTAGAGGTGCCAGAAGAGGGCTGTGAACAACTATTTTAAGCCTTTATTTTTCACACTTGTGATAAGCTTGGGGAACTGGTAACATTTTGACTAGGCTAAATGTGATCCTCTTTCTCAGTCTTCCCTTTTGTACTTCTCTAAACTAGTTTACTCTTCCTGTGGCTTTCAGTGGCTTGAAGACAGTGGTCTTCGGAAAGTCTAGCATTTAGTTAGCGGTCCTGGATTCTACCAGGCATTCACAGCTTACCTGTAACAAGTGGCCCTCTTGAGGGGCCGCCCTCACTGAACTCTGACCTCGGAAGTCCCGCTAGCGAGTTAGCATTGTAAGTGCTTAACTTTGGCTTCAACACTGAAAGTTGTTGGGCCGGGCACACAAATGAAACCCTTAATACGACATAGAAGCGCACCGTGCCTTGGAGCCCATGTGCCTATAGACAGATAAAAAGCAAATGTATCCACTGGCATTGCTTTCTCTAGCAGCTGAGATTTCTAACTGAGCAGCTTTAGGGTACTGTTTATAAACACTTCATTTCTGGGAAGAAGGAAAATGCTTTCAAATGGTGTCACTATACAAAATAATACTGTAAGCAACAGACTGAAGCAGATAAAGAAAGAGACCCAAGCAGAGGAGCAGCGCTAGGAAGAGAGCCAGCTGGGCCCGGCACCAGAGCACGGTGCTGCGCCTCGGAGTGTCCAAGTCTATGGGTGACAAGGCAGCACCGTTGTGAATGACACAGACAGGTGATATTCATCAGATATTCATTGTGTTCACTGTGCTGGCTCCTGGGCTCCTGGTTTTCTACACATGTAACGTAGTCCCAAGAAAATTGCACACAAGTACTTCAAGTTCGATGTGTCTAAAGCAAGACTCACTACCTCTGTAAGCAGCTGGTTTTCAGCGTGAATGCCAGGGCAAGTCAGTGGGGCACGGTTGTTTCACCAGGTGCCAGGGATGCTGATGACCCTCATCCGAAAGGAGCTGAGCCCTACCTCACACCATATACAGAAGTTAACTCAAAATGGATCGTGAGCTAAATGTAAGAGGTGAAACTTTAAACTCTTTTTTTTTCTTTATTTTATATATATATATTTGACATCAATTGTAGCCCCCATGGATTTCCCACCACCATTTCACCAGTGCACTGTCACCTCCGGCCCCTGGGCTCTCCCCACCTTCAACCCACTCCCTCCCAGACTCCCCACAAGGTGTCCCCATTTGTCCTTGTTTTTTTGTTTTTGTTATGGTTTTTGTTTGATTGTTGGTTCGTTTGTTATTGTTTGTTTGTTTTTCAAATTTGGTTCCCTTATATTCCTCCTAGAGGTGAAACTATTCAGTATTTTTCTTTTGCCTTCTGACTTATAGTCCCTTCTGGCTCCATCCATGTGAAACTTTAAACTCTTGTAGAAGATTTAAGAGTAAATCTTCATGACCCTGGGTTGGACAATGATTTCTTACAAATGACACCAAAAGCACAAATGACTAAAAAAAAAAAAAGTAGGGCCTCCCTGGTGGCGCAGCAGGTTAAGCAACGCACTAGCACTATGAAGCAAACCGCAGCCGCTGCAGCACGCATTTGATCCCTGCCGCAGGCCAGGGAGGGGACCCACAGGGCGCAGCAGACCTCTCCTGCCTCACCCACTGCTCACCTTCACGGTGTATTTCAGTCTATCTGCCTGTTCTGAACCCACTCTGTCTCTGGTGGATCTTCCCACCCCCTGTACCTCTGGCCTGTACCCGAGTGCTTGTGTGCATAAATAAATAAATCTTTAAAAAAAAAAAAAGGAGTTTAATTTCTTAACAAATACAGCATCTTGCCGATTGGCGCTATGCACGGTTGGATATTTAGGTTATCTCCCACTTGTGTCCTTGTCGTCTTATTGTGGAGCTTTGAGGTTCTGTGGGGTTCTGTGTTCTGGTATACAGCACCTGTCAGAGCGATGACTCACGATGTTTCTGCCAGCCTGTAGCTCAGCCTTCCATTTTCTTCGTGGTGTCTTAGGACACATTTTTAATTTCGGTGATGTTCAGTATCTTCCCATAGGGATCTCGCATTCACTAACCCAAGATCAGGAAGATTTCCCCCTAGGTTTTTTCTAGAAGTTTATCTTTTTAAGTCTCACACTTAATCGACGGTCTGTTTTCAGCTAATTCTCAGGCGTAGCGTGAGGAGTCACGCTATGCTCTTTTCTGCACGTACATTTATGATGATTTCAACACTGGGGTCTGAGCAGCCGAGCTCGTTTTGGCGACCTGAGTCCCAAGGGCTCGTTTTGGCGACCTGAGTCCCAAGGGAGTGCCCATCTCGGGTTTCGGTGACAGGTGCTGGTGTGAGGAGTTGTGAAGAGTCTGGAAGTCCAGCAGGAGGGTCCCGCCACTCTTACCCCCCATCAAGGCCGGCGACTTGCCGACGGAAGTGAGTGATAGCTTTTGAAGTGTGTCGAAGCACTGGCGTTTTCACAAGTACAATGACTGAAGAAATGCTTTCACTATGGAAAAACACATCTGCTGACTTGTACTAACTAGGGCATCCGCGAAACTCAGAAAACTTCCTTATGATGAAAAGTAAAGTCCGCTCTCTAAGGGTGTAGTTTAACTTTTTGTGGTGTGTGGAACTGCGCCCTCGGGCCTCAGAGTGCAGCTGGGGGGAAGACGTGAGCTCTGTCAGCGTCTGGCTACAGCTCAACAGCTCTGGCTACCCTAAGGAGCCTTCTGTGCACTGCAGGGGGGTGGGGGGGTGGTGTCTCTGTCCTGGCCCCCTGCGAGGTCACGGTAAGCCCAGGAGGGGGTGCCACCGCTGCTCCCTTTTTGTGGGAGAGACGCCTGAGGCACAGACCTGCTGGAGGGCAAGCGGCCGGCTTGGGTGCTGCTCAGAAGCCCCAGCACTGGGCTGCAGGTACCGTGTTGGAGCTGCCGCCAGACTTTCCCACTTCTCTAATCCCTTCCACACCTGCCTGCCTAAGTGTTAGCCCCCTGGCCGCTTCCTGGCCACTTCATCTGACTTCTCTCTCTTTTTTAACGTAGAGTTAGACGTATTTATGTTTTCCTTGTTACTCAGGTACCACTGTTTATGTCCTTGCGAGTGTCCTGGTAGTTCCCGGGTGTGGCGCCAGCAGGCACGGGCAGGTTCTCCATGATCCCGGCAGACGGGCAAGGAGGAGTCCCGGAGCCCTCGGTGGCTTTTCAGGCTTTTATTATCAGAGCGGCCAGGCGCACGGCAGGCGGGGGCCGGGGGCCAGGCGGCTGGCAGGCCCCAGCCCCCGGCGCACCTTCACCCTCTGGGCTCCCAGCCTCTCTCTGCGTCTACTGCTGCTGCTTCTGCCTCTCTCTCGCCCTCTCTGCTTCTGCTGTCTCAGCGCCCTGCTCGTCCTTGGCGTCCTCGTGGCGCCGCCCTTACACGTAAGCCCGCGTCTCAGCCCAGGAGCGCCCCTGCGCATCCCACCCAGGCCCGCGTGCAGCCCGCAGGTGTCCGTCACCGCACCGCTGGCGGGAGGGCGGAAAAGCCTGATCACGTTTCCATTTACCCTACACGGGTGTCACCCCTCAGGGGCCCAGAAACAGGTGAGTGGGTCCCTTCTCCCTGCAGCTCCCTTTCCTCGAGGCCCCTCACCCCGCAGTCCGCCTGCTGTAGCGCGAGGGGCGCCGTGCCTGCCGGCCGATGGCCTGCCCCGCAGACAGTGTGCGAGGCCTTTGAAGGGGCTGTAGGTGTTCCCGAGGCGCCCTGGGAGGCGCGGGCACGCCAGCTGGGGGAGGGCTTGAGTGCGTGGTCCCTCAACGACTCCGCGCTCCCTCGAGGCGGCGGGGAGCAGCAAGAGGTTCGGTCTTCAGCACCAGGACGGAGAGCGGCTGGGGCCGCGCCAGCCGCTCTGGGCGTTGGGAGGGGCTGTGGCTCCCCCAGACCAGGTGCCCGGGAGGCAGGTGGTGTATAGCGAGGCAGGCTCTGCGGCTCCCCGGGGAGCAGGCTCCCGACAGTCGCTGGGCCAGTCGGCTGTCGCTCACGAGGAAAACCTGCGTGTGTCAGAGTTGGGCGACTTCCTGAGCTCAGGTTTTGGCGCCTCTAGAGTGCGCCCGAAGTCCCGCAGTGACGTCCCGGGCAGCCTCCTGGTGCGCGTGGCCCTGGGGGCTATCGTGTGCCTTCACAGCCCCGGCGCGGGTGAATATCCCCAGCTTGTCAGTGAGAGCCGGCTCCGCCCGTGCCAGCCACGCTGTCCTTGGCTCACCCGGGCCCCCGGAGAAGTAGCGTCTGCCGGACCTCAGCGCACACGTTCAGTGGCGAGGCCGCTGTGCGAACCGAGGGCGTTACAGAGGAGAGGGTTAGAGACTAGCCGCACAGGTGAACAGCAGGCAGTCGCTGAGGTGGTGTTTCCGTCAGCTGCAGAACTCACCGCCGGAGGTGGAGCCGTGTTCTGTCCAACCCACGTGCTCGTTCAGTCAAGAGATAGCCACGTCTGCTGGTGTCCCGCCCGGGGCCCACTCGCCCACTCGCCCCTTCTGTGGGGAAAGGACGTCCTGAGAACTCCACAAACAGGTTTTGTGGACCCCACCCCCCAGACCAAAGAGACCCAAGACACAAGAAGGACAAACCCCATAGTGTCATCACCGCCGAAGGGAGGATGCTGGGACCTGAGGGTGGAGCTGAGCGGCCGGGCTGGGGATCAGAGCAGGCGTGTGGGCCTTCGGGCCCTTGGTTCTTCGGCCTTCAGTGGGCCCTGGGGCTCCGGCTCCACGAAACTGGACGACATAGTCAGGGCTCTGTCCCCCGCTCTTCTCCCTGAGTTTCATTTCTTCATTTCCCGTCTTTTGTAAATAAACCCTTTCTTCACCCGTTGGGTGTGCCTGCGGTGGAGTGTTATTAGTAGTGCCTTTAAGGGCCTCCCTGGGGGCGCAGTGGGTAAGCAACGCACTATGAAGCAAACCGCAGCCACTGCAGCACGAGTTCGATCCCTGCCGCCGGCCAGGGAGGGGACCACATGGCGCAGCAGACCTCTCCTACCTGCCCGCTGCTCCCCTCAGCAGTGTACTTCTGTTGATCTGCCTGTTCTGCTCCCCGCTCTCTGTGGTGAATCCTCTCACCCCCCCACACCTCTGGCCTGTACCCCAGTGCTTGTATGCATAAATAAATGAGTCTTTAAAAAAAAAAGAAGTGCCTTTAACCTTGGGGCGCTCGGCGAGGACCAGTCAGGCAGCCGTTTTCTGTCGGGGTGCCCTGTGACATCCTGCCCTGTGGGCCCCTGGCCTGCGCAGTGCCTGCGCGGTCGCTGCCGGCAGAGGTGCCGCACAGTCACCGCGAGCAGGAGACACGCACGTGTTCGTGTTTTCTTAAGCACCGTGTCTGTTCGTTGTTTTAAAAACGAGCAGAAGATAAGGTGCTAATGACCAGGCCTGTCAGTCCTCTGGAGATGGGGATTGGTAGGTTTTGCCAGCGTGCGCCCAGCACCTAACCGTGCGCACGTGCATCCGCACACAGGCACGCCCCAGCACCCACAGCCTCGTGCGCGCACGCGCCAGACCGCAGCTCTGTCACTGAGCTGCCCCTCGCCGCTCCGGCCGCACAGGTGTCTGTGCGGCCCTGTGTGGCTCTGGCCCAGGCGCTACCGGGCAGCGGGAACGGCTCTGCAGTGCGAAGACCGGAGGCCCGGCCCTGCGCAGACGCCACCTCCCACACCTCCCGCGCTTTCCTCCTCTGACCAGACCACGACCCCTGCGGTTTCTTAGGCCTCTTCCTCCTGGCGAAGCCCTGCCGCTCCCCAGGGCACACCCTTCCTGCACCGGCCGCCTTCCTTCCCTATCCCGTGCTCACCGTGGGCCGAGCGTCACACCCAGGAGAGCTGATCCTTTGGCAGCGAGGCCTAGTAAATAGTCAAGGGCTCGTTTCCCACGTTGGCAGGACTCTGTCTTTCTAAGAGAGCCGCAGTTCCAGATGCCTCAGCCAGCCCGGGAAGGTCTTAATCAGTGTCTCCATACCTATTTAGACATCCGGGTTACAGGCGGGGTGTCAGCTCCGGCGAGGAGGAGCATCAGCGCCATCACAGCCGCACACAAAGGGACGGAGTGGCGCTGTTTTGGATGAGGGAGAACTCCCCTTGGACGTTTCGTGGAGAAAGCCCGATTATCAGAGTACGGCATGAGGAAGAGGAACTGGCTCACTGCGGGAGCAGAACACTCCCGCCTGCGCGGCCGTCCTGCCACGGCCGCTGGCCCGGCCCCCTCAGCCTCTTCCCTGACCCTTGTGAAAGGAGGTGTCCTTCCTGCTGCTTGGAGGTTAGGGAGCGGCAGCAGGCCGGGCCGGGGCCCAGCCAGGCTCCAGGCTCGGGCTCCAAGGCCGGCTGCGCTCTCCTGGGGCAGCCGCAGGGAGCGGGTACCCACCTGCTTATAGCCTCTTCACTGCCGACCTGCACGATTAAATGTCTCTCCCTGCCTGCCCAGGGTGATGGAATTAGGCGCCTCTGAGAGGTGATCAGGGGGTGGGGTGGAGCCTGCTTAAAAGAACCCCACAGAGCCCCCCAGCCCTTTGCCCCAGGAGGCTGTGATGAGACATGCCGGAGGCCTCACCACCTCAGCCTCAGGAGCTGTGATGAGTAGCGTGTGTGCGTGTGCGTGTGTAAGCCCAGCTGCGCAGTCACACCCAGCTGCAGCAGGCCCGCCTGGGCCGCTGGCCTGGGCCCCAGCAGCCCCCTTCCTCGGCTTCCTGAGGGACCCTTGCCACGCCATAGCAGGCATCACCAGCCTCTCGAGCCCACCCTCCTCCAGTTCTTTGGAACATTTAATTAATTAGCTTGTTTCTTCATTCATGCCAACTCCCTGCCTTCTGTGGAGAATGCAGAGCCGAACTTGGCTTCCTCTGACTCGCTGCACTTCTTGGACTGCGCATGAGCTGCCAGTTGGTGTGGGCTGGGTTATACACGCCGCTGGCGTGGGCTTGGCTTGTGACTTCGAAGCACTGTTGTGGGTTTGTGAAGTTAGGAAATTAGAGTTAATTGTGGTAACTACCTCGGAATAGCCAGAGCCGGAGGAGGAGGGGGCTCTGTGAGTCAGTGCCTGTGAATCAGGCCTGCTTCTTCCTGGGCGACCCACAAGTTTGGTGCTTGGAGAGAATTCAGAGAAGCGCTGAAGCCCAAGTTCCAAAAAACAGCCACCCCTCCCCCCATTTCAGGATGATGTGACATAAGAAAACCAAGCAGTAATTCGGCGTTAACGTCAAAGCATTAAAGGCCTTTCGCACATGGAGAGGACATACGTGGGGCAGACCAGACAGGGAAGGCTGTCACCAGCTCCCTGGGGCGGGCAGCATGCGGTGTAGCTGTTCCAAAGATACGTTAGGAAAATGGCCTAAAACCTAGAGAAAAGGTAAAAGACTAGTGTGTTGCGGTTTCTCCAGGGGCATCGGCCCTCACCGAGGCACAGCTGATGTCCTTGGAGAAGCCTTATCTTCCTAGAGTTGTGATGGTGTGGAAGATGGGCGCGATGGACGTTACACACGACCGTTGTCCTGCAGAGAGCGGAGCACTTCCGCCAGGGAGAGGACCGCCCGGGAGCCGGCCCCCCCCCCCCCCCCCCCCCCNCCGCCCGGGAGCCGGCCCCCCCCCCCCCCCACCACGCTGGACCAGCCAGTTCCGTGCCTGACGGAGGCTCTGTCGCCGGCTGGTTCCCTCATGGACGAGTAGATCTGTCTTGACATGCATACTGTGCTCGACAGTTACGTTTTCGCTTTTCTGAAAATTGTCCCTGACAGAAATGAGTGCGTGTTGAAGGAAAAGGCATCCGAGGCCTTTCTGCTGCCCGGGGCGGGGCTCCCGCTGCTCTGATTCCTGGTTCAAGAGGAAGGGGGCCGCCCGGGCTGTGGGGAGGGGGGCCTGTGGGGAGCTCAGAGGGCAGCCCGGGGCCAGCCTCCTGGCTCCAGGGTAGGGGGTGCCTGGCCCCGCCCCACACCTACCTCGGAGAGCCGGAGGCGCACTGCCTGGTGCCCCAGCTCAGCCTGCAGACTGAGACCTGACATTCAGAAGCAGCCGAGCTCGCCTCCCACTGCCTGACCTGGTGTGCGGTTTGGGTGGGCGGGGTTTCGGCATTGAATACCGTGCTGGTTCTGTGGCCGGACGGATTAGGTCGAACTAGCGAAGCCACTGGCATCGTTCAAGGTCTTGAGACCATTCAGGGATTGTGAATGTCCGATCAGATTTGCGCTCCCCTGGGACCAGTCCAGCCTTGAGACAGCTGGAGTTGCGCACACTGATCAGGCTTGCGAGGCAGGCACCATGCAGGGGGTCTAAGCCAAGGTTTCCGAGGGCTGCAGGCAGATTCGCCTGAACTCTGCCCAGACCTCCGCAGACACAGCCCTGCCTCCGCATCGTGCTGACCAGCACCACGGGCCTGCGCCCAGGTCTCTGAAAGAGCTGTGACACTGTGCCTGCCCAGCGCTGCCCAGCACTGCCGACTTGCGCCTGGCCGCTCTGAGAGCTGTCCACTGCTCCTGACCCTCCAGGACTGCCACCTGGGGCTGCGGCCTCGCGCCGTCCAGCCGGCCCCAGGTGGGTGCTGCTGGCTGCTGCAGGGCCACCTCAACAGCACCTCCGAGGGTCACCTCTACCTGCCCCGTGCGCCGGATGCTGGTCCAGCGCTTACCGGCGTCACCGGTCCGGCTTTCCTCGGAGGAACACTGCCCGCTGGCACGAGCGCCTGCTGTGGCCTGCCGGGCGCTGGTAGGGGTAGGACAGCTGGCCGTTTCTGGCCTTTCCTTTTCCCCAACTCCCCTTTGTTAATAAGCCCTGCTGCCGTGCCCTGCACTTGAGTCTTAGAGTCATGAGCCTGTGGGCGAGACCCCCACAAACCGCGACATCCCCCAAGCTTGCCCAGTTTCTCTCAGCCCCGAAGGCCCCGGTTAGGAGTGTTTTGCAACCTAAATTGTCTGGTCACCTGGGTCACCTAGGGGCCTGGACAAATACTTAAAACCCCTGCCCTTGTCAGGCCCTCAGTGGCAGAGAGCAGAGCGGTTTCCTCGTTGCTGGTGACAGCCGCAGCCGCGCCACATCGCCAGACTTCACACAACGCCGGGTGCCTGCTGCTGGCCTCTTTGTGGGGGTCTCACTCACAGGGGAGTAAGCTGAGCCTGCGCCAGGTTCCAGGACCAAGAGGGGCACCGGCTGGGCAGGGGGGGAGACTGGGACACCACCAGCCGCTCCCCTGGGAGCCCACGGGCAGCCAAGTGGGGCGCCGGCATTTGGGGGTGAGCAGGCTGCTCTGCCCGAGGGAAGCTGCCGCTGGACCCTGCGCCCAGCCCCGCCCTGCGCGCGGGTTACGGCTACAGTCCTTGTGCTGTGTGAGTCTGGGATCTGTCCCGGCTCTGACGGGGCCACGCGTCATCTGCACCTTCTTCCCCTTCCTCCAGGGACAGGGCAGTGCTGGACGCACAGTCAGCATCTCGATCGAATATACGGGCTTGCTCCACATGCTTTTGTCTTCTCGGTTCTCCCCTCTTCCCGGAAAGACCTTCCTGGCAAGTTTCTGTCCTTCGGCGACATTGGAGCAGCTGCACTTGTTCGTTCGGAAGACTCATCTGCCCCTTTGTTTGGCTCTTGCACCAGGAAGAGGGCTGCTGACTTAGGTCGTTCCTCAAAATCTACAGACTGCAGAGCCATTAACTGAGTGATGCTGTGGAGCCCCGCTGGGTACCAGGCCCTGGGTGGGTGGGACGGGATGGACAAGAGGAGACAAGGCCCCTCCTGCGGGACTCACCCTTCTTTGACCACGGGCCTGGAGACGTTCTGCGGGTTTCTGCTGACACATTCTCAATCTCTGCTTCTTTAACGATCAGGTGAAACAGCGGACGGGAGACAAACTAAAACTCCGCCCTCTCTTACCTGCTGCTGCCCCCAAGCCCAGGCCCGTCATCCCGTGCCCGGGCTGCTCTGCTTTTCTTCTAAGAGCAAAAGTCAGGCCTCCCTGGGGGCGCAAGGGGTCGAGCGCCGCACTGTGGGGCTTCTGCAGCCACTGCAGGGTGAGTTCTATTCCCGGCCAGGGAGGGGCCCACATGGCGCAGCAGCCCTTTCCTGTCTCCCCACTGCTGGGGAAGAAGTCAAACCCAATTTGACTTCTGCTTTTATTTAAAAGATTTTGTTTATTTATGCATACAAGAACTGGGGTACAAGCCAGAGTTGCAGGGAGTGAGAGGAGTCACCAGAGACAGTGGGGAGCAGAACAGGAGATTGACTGAAACCCACTACTGAGGGAGCAGCGGGGAGACAGGAGAGTCTGCTGCGCCCTGTGGGTCCCCTCCCTGGCCGGGGATCTAGCTGGTGCTGCAGTGGCTGCGGGTGCTTCGTAGTGCAGTGCTCAACCCCTTGAGCCACCAGGGAGGGAGGCCCTTTTCCCTTTGTTTTAAAGTTTTGGGGGTGGTTCATTCCATTGGGGTAGAGATGTCCTATGAATTCAAGATGCTCATGACCAAACAGCAGTGACATGCCTGGGATGGGCTGTGCCACGTGAAGGCTGTAAGGGACTATAAATCAGGGCCCCTGTGAGTAGGCACCCCACAACTCCTAGATAGGAGAACTTGGGGATGGTACTCCCAAGCCAGGGTAGGTTTCTCTAGAAGCTGTATTTGCATCTTCGCAAGAAGGCTGTTTTTCCTGAGCCTGCGCGTGTATTAATGGGGGCAGCAAGCAGTGTTTGAGGGAGGGAGCGCCTTGCTTTTGAAGGTGACTCCCGTATGGTCTCAAGGCCGAGGTAACTGGGGCTCCACACCTCACTCTCAGGGTGGCCTTTTCAGCCCCGAATCTGGAATTGGGCAGGGCCAGCTGGGTAAAAGCATCCCTCAGGCCTCTGGGGCTGGCCCTGTCCTGGCCACGGCTGCCCGAGAGTCTGCCGAATGAGGCCTCTCCAGGAGGTAGATGGATGATCGGTGTTAGGGCGCCGGGAGGGCCCCGGGGTCAGCGGGGCCGGCTCACCGCCCACTGTTACAGTGGCGTGACCTTGGGCGAATGTGAAGGTGGGACCGTGCGGATGGTGGCCAGGTGCCGATGCTGGCCTTTGGAGGCGCCACCATTTGACCAGCTCTGCGCTCCACCCACACCTTGTGAACTGCCCCAAAGGGGGGAACCAGCCCCTCGAGACAGGCCCTGAGTGCTGGCAGGAAAGCGCCGGCTAGGCCTTCTCCATCTCGCCAGGCCCAGCCCTGCTGCAGCTGCCCCAGGCCAGTCCCCAGCATGCTCCGCCCCAGGCCTCGCACAGAGCCCAAGGACACAAGTTCTGACCCTTAGACCCCAGCAGGGCCATCCGGTCACTCTCCAGTGCCTGCTGTCCCCTGGGTCCTGGAGGCTGGAAGGTCTGGGTACAGACCACTCCACACCTCGCTCCTCACTGGCCCCCTCCACTGCCCCCCATCTCTCTGTCCTCCTGGGATTGTGCTGGAGCAGTCTGGGGGTGGGGCCAGGGCAGTGGTCCTACACAGGCACGTGTGTCACACACGCACAACACTCCTGGGGACCCAGGGCAGAAATGCCTGCCCCCCGCCCCCACTGCCAGCAAGCCCCTGAAGCGCCCGAGCGTGTGGGGAGGAGGCGCCTCATGGGAAGACGAGCTGTCCCGCCGTCCGTCAGTGCGTCAGCGGAGCGCCCCGAAATCCCGGGGCCCGTGGAGGCGGCTTCTGGGCCTCGCTGAGCTTGAGGAAGAGCTCCCAGCCCCTGCCTGGGCCCTCACCGCTGCCCCCAAGACGGCACGGTTGGGCGCCTTCCCAGCGGAGCAGGGCCCCGAGAAGGACGGGCCTGGCCGCTGGTGGGTTTGTGGGGCCAGACGGGGACTTAGACGGGCTCCTGAGCTGCCGCGTCTCCGAGTCCGCTGCGCTGTGGCCCCGCCTGGTGCCAGACCAGCCCGGAGCTGGGGGAGGCTCTCGCCCGCGCCGCACCGCAGCGGCTTCCTCGGCCTGGCCCTCGGCCTCGCCTGGCGCCGGCTGCGGGCTCCACTGCTCCCGGAGGTTGGGCTGACACAGCCGCGGCCTTTTCTCCAGAGCTCGCGGTGCGGCACGGGAAAGGGGCCCGGCGAGGGGGGAGCTCGCCCGGGCACCCCGCGTGGGCGCAGGTAGAGGTGCTCTGTGAAGAGGGAGGGCTCTCCTGGGGCACCCAAGTGGACACCAGTAGAGGTGCCCTGGGAAGGGGGGGCGCACTCAGGACACCCCAAGTGGGCACAGGCAGAGGCGCTCTAAGGAGAGGGGACGCTCGCCCGGGCACCCCGCGTGGGCACAGTAGCTGCACCCTTCCCCCTGACAGGAAGCCGAGGCAGACAGAAGCTCGTGCAGCGACTGGGCTGGCTGTGCCTGTCAAGCCCGTGCCGTCCGGGTGCGGGGCCCAGTCCCGGAGGCTGCTCTGGGACACGGGGAGGCCGCGGGCCGAGGGCGGTCCGGCTGGCGCAGCACACGCAAGGGGCAGGCAGTGCCGGGGCCCTGGGCCTCGGACCCAGGAAAGGAGGCCTGGCGTGTTCGGGGAACCGAGAATGTCCGGCTGCTTTTTCCGGTTGGTGAAGACTTTTACTGGGAGAAATTGGAAAATTAAGATTTCGTTTCTGGGCTGATGTGCGTTTACGCAAAGTGAGGACTAGTGCAGGTTAGGAGAAGAGGCACGTCCAGGCCAGCTTCAGGAAACTGCGGCAGCCTTGGAGAGGGGAGGGAGGAAGGCCCGTCCCTAGCGCAGGAGGTGCCGGCGGCAGGGGCGGCAGCGACCGGTCATTGCTCACAGGCACGTTTGAGGTGTCAGGTGTGAGTGTGGGGTCTGCACCCTCACTTGACGGGGAGCAGCCCGGAGCGCCGCCTCGGCCGCTGGGGGTCCTGCCAGCTGGGGCGCTACGAACCCACCGACAGTTCCCCTTTTTTTGGCTGACGCTGCATTTCCTTTTTCTTGACTTCTGTTCTGAGATTATCAACGGCGGTTTTCATACTTCAAGGATGTGATAGGAGCCTGGTGTATATGAGACTCGATAAATAAGTCATCTAACGCGTGACGCGCGTGCATCTCCGCCGGCCTGCAAGGTCACGGCAGAGGGCACGGAACATGGCTTCTGCGGGCCCGGGGGCTGAGGCGGCTCTGGGCGGCGGGTGATAATGGAGGGCTCTGGGCATGTCTGTGGGGTGCATCTGCCCTGCTCGCTCCCACAGTGGTCCTCCCGGGGCACAGTGGCCCCAGGACCATGAAGTCGTGGGCAGCTGCAGGGGCCGGGCCTTCCCCTTCCTCCAGGCTTGCTCCCGCCCCCACCCTGCAAAACCGTGGTGGGCTGGGGCGGGTGTGGACGTGGCTTCCCCGGGCACCGGGGCGCCTGGGTTCCCCTGGTCTCTGGACTAATCCCGCGCAGTCCTGGAGCCTTAGCAGCCGCTGCATTAATCAGCCACGCTGGAGGATCACATGGTCCTCTCGCTGCCTCCCCTGTTAGCTGCGCCTGTCAGCAGCTGGCGGAGCTGGAGGCTGCAGGCCCCCGTCTGCAGAAGCCTTTTACTTCAGAATATTGGGGAGGGGTGCAAACCCCGCCTCTTTTTTCTGCACTTTGCACCAGCTGACTGACTAAATGGTTGGCCTCGGAACCAAAAAGGCGACCAGACCATCTAAGGAAATTGCCTCCGACTAGGTCATGTTTGCATTTGAAGAATTCAGGTATGTTCTGGGTTTCCTCCAGCAGCCCGCCCGCTGCTGCCGGGTTTTTGTTCTCACTGGTTTTGCTGTGTAATGCCAGCTTGGGCGCTGCGAGCCTCACGAGAGGGGCCCTCGCCGGCCTCGGGGGTGGGCCGCGGTGGGAGGCGCAGAGGCGGTGCAGGCGGGCGTGCGGGGCTGGCACGAGGAGGTGTGGGCAACCGGCGGATGGCTGCGTCTGCCAGGACCCCACCTCGCGCTGGCTCGTGAGCTGCTGCCGCCCGCACGGAGCTGGGCACCAAGCAGCGACTGTGCACCCAGAAGGTGTCTCCTGCTCTTTTGTTTCTCTCCCTTTGTCAAACTGCTGCTCCTTTAAAAAATGCTAATTGTAGCAGCGAAGGTGACATGCTGCAAGTCAGCTCCGGGAGCCGCAGCGTCTGGACTCCGCGCTGTGGCCCTCGTCTGGGCCGGCCGCTCCGGGAAGTGCCGTGGGGCTTTGGCAAGAGGGTCCTTCTCCGCCCGGCGGGTTCTCCAGCTGCCGTGATTGTTCGTGCTCCAGATGAGAGTCTTTTGTGAACCCCGCTCCTCCGTCTCTACTCCAGGACTCTGTCTCCGGGCGTGGATGTGGGGAGGGCTGTGCAGAGACGGTTTCTAAGAAATGAGGATAAAGGAGGCGGGACGGAGCTGAGAGCCTCCGCACATGTCGGTCCCCCGCGGTGGAATGTATGGAGGGAGCCTGCGTCCCTGACCTCTGACAGCCTCGCGCTCCTCGCGTGGGCCCGTGTGGGCTAAGCGGGAACGCCCCCTTGCCGGTGCCGCGGCCGTGGCCCCGGTCTGGCTCCACAGGCCTTTTTTGTTCCCTCAAAACGTCGCTGCACCAGACGCTGACGTGACCGTGGAGCAGCCGCCCTCGGTCATTGTAAAGAGAAGCGCGGGTCTTTCCGTGGCAAGCGGGGAAGCAGCAGGGCCCTCAGAACTCCGTAAAGGAAAGCAGGCTCCCGAGGTGCCCCCCTCAGTGCACTTGGGTTCTGATCCAGGAAGTTGGCCTTTGTCTGAGTGTCTCTGCGTTATTTCTAATGGGCCGAGCTCATGACGAGGACACCCCCTCCCTGTGCCTGCAGGCTCTGGCGGCCGGGGCCTGGGCCGACTCAGCGGCCAGCGCGACCTGCTGTCTGACCATTGTCCGGCGACAGCTCCCGGGACCGTTTCACGCCCAACGCGATGGGCCCCACGGGTAGGACCGGAGTGCCAGGTTCCAGTCCCACATCCAGAATGGGCCGAGCCGAGCCCGAGAGCGGGAGACCGATGCACACGTGTCACTGTTCTCGAGGGCACGCCGTCCGCGCGGGGCCCTCAGCAGGGGAGGAGCCGGGGCCCAGCGGTGTGGTGTGGTGGAGGGCCTCGGGTGCAGACCCCTGCTGGCTGAGAAGTGGGCGCTGCTGGGGCACGCAGACCAGACGGGGTCTGCAGCCTGCTGGGAGCCCCGCCTGGCCTGCGCCGGGGAGCGGGCGGCACGGCGGCGTTTGTGACCAGGGCCCTGTGTGTGGGGCCAGGACCCAGAGGCCCCCGCACGCAGTGAGGGAGGGCTCCGCTTCCAGCTCGGTCAGGCTGTCCTCCAGCACCTCGGCAGGATCCCCGGGATGTGAGAAGGCAGGTCGCAGCCCAGCCACAGGTGCCGGGCCCAGTGGGTCAGCGGGTCTGGCTCAGCCGCTGCAGGGTGAGCAGCTGCAGGCTCCCGGGGCCCAATGCGCAGGTCTAGGGAGGCCCCAGGAACCATTGAGGTGGGAGAAGCGGGCCTGCTGTCTTTGAGGTGGGAGGTGCCGGCGAAAGCAGACAGAGGTGCGGGCCAGGAAGAAGTGGGGAGCAGGAGGCAGCGGCTGAGGCACCGGAGTCCTCCAGCAGTGGCTCAGCCTTGCGGCACGGGAAGGCGGCTGGCCAAGGTCCAGCAGGCGGAGGACCGGTCCCCAGTCAGGCTCGTGCCCTGCGGTTCTCTGGAAGCGGCCAGTCTCTCGATGTCTGAGTTTTGCTTTCGCGGCTGGACGACGGCAGAGTGACCTTGTGAGACACGCCATGGTGCTGGGGGAGCCAGCCGTCGTGATGTGCGTGGGCTCTCGCTCCACGAGGGACACGGCCAGCACACACGCACCCAGCCGGCGTGGGCACCGGCACCAGCACTGCGTCTCCCGAGGCACCGTGCGCCCTGTGTCTGGGGCCGAGGCAGCTGGCGCACAGTAGGACCCCGTGGGCCCTGGGGCAGGCCATCCGCACAGGCGCAGCAGGCAGCGGGGGCAGCCTGGCCTCGGCCAGGGCCTCTGAGTTGCTGGAGAGCGGCCGCCGCGTCCTGAGAGAAGGCAGTGTCCTCGGCACGCCCTGGCGGCTGGAGGGTGAGGACTCGGCTTCTGCGGGCGTTCTGCGGACGGCCTCGTTCTGGAAGGTGCGGGTGGCGACGCTGCTTGCTGGGCTTGGGACCAGGCCCCGAGAGCTGGGCCAGCAGGTCCCACTGGCCAGACCCTGAGCTGCCGTCGGCACAGGGCAGTGGCTCCCCGCCCCGCACACACCGAGCTGCCGGCCGTCCTGGCCCACCCCTCAAATCTCTGTGGGCAAGACAGGGGTGACCTGGTCCTTCATCGCCCTGAGCCTCCCCTGAGCACCCTGGCGACAGCCTTGGAAGGCAGGGACCTTCTTCAGCCCCAGGACCTGGCACAGTGACCGGCCTCTGCCTTCCCGGGTCCCGTGGCCCTCGAGTGAGACCGGAGCCCGGGCAGAAGCTGCCATTCCTCGGAACTCCTGGTGCCCGACTTAACTCTGGTTCATTTCCAGAAGGAATGTGGTTTACCAACCCCAAGATCAGAATCACACCGTTGGAGCTGGTCCGTTGTATCAAGCGATGACTGTTTTTGTTTTAAAAGAAAAGGTTCCGTGCACGGGTTGCGGTTCACGTTCCTGACAAGCTCTCCTCCGTCATTTATTTTCACATCTCGCCGTGCACAGACGACCCTGCTCTGCCCCCAGCCCCACAGCACCGGAGCTGCTGTCAATGTCTGGAGCCCTGGAGGACCTGGGCTCGCCGGCTGGGGCCTGGGACAGCAGAGGCAGTCAGCCCCGCGGCCGAGCCGAGCCCTCGGCCCCGAGGAGACGCAGGTGCTGGCCACACAGCTGCCTCCGCGGCCCACGCGGCAGGGGAGGCGCAGAACCCGTCCTCGAGGCCTTGCTGGCCTGGACGCCGCTGCTTGCTCCTCCAGGGTGACCGTCACCCCAGCAGCGCATCATGCATGGAAACAGCTCGGCAGCGGAACACCCCACCGTGGCCTCACCCAGACCTTTCCTGAGCTCTTCCCACCGTCCCGCCGCTGGCCGACTCGCCTCTGGACAGCCAGCTGCACGTGGCCGCGCGTCGGCCATTCTCTCCTAAAGCGCCAAGCCTGCTACCCTGCGGCGCTCGGCCCGGGGCTACGCCGCCTCCTGCCCCACCAGGCACCCGCTGCCGTGTCAGTGCTGCCCCCGACCCGCCCAGCCCACTGCCCCCGCCCCGTGCTGCGAGCGGCCAGCTGGACCGGCAGCCAGCTGGCCTCTGCCCGGGCCCCCATTTCTGGGTCTGTTGCCGTTTAACCTGTCCGTCAGCTCCGTCAGCCCCACTTGGGACTCTGCGGTGCCCCCTCGCTGAAGGGGCCGGCCCTCCCGCGGCTCAGGCTGCTGCCGCCACCCAGACCCCACCGCGCCGCATCCCCTTCCGGCGCCTGCTGGTCAGCTGCTGCCCTTGGGGGCGCCCCGGGCACTCTGATTCTGACCCGACCTCTTCTTTATGCACCCCTCCCTGCGCAGGCACTCCCTGCCCTTCACCCCGGACTTCTGGGTCGCCCACCGCCATGGCCACCTGGAGATTTCGCCTCCGCAGCCCGGCCCGTGCTCCAGCCCGGCCCGGCCCCTTGCGCGTAGTTGGCATCCATGAAATACTTGCCAAGTGAGCGAGGTGAGAACAGGGGCCGAAAGAGGCCGGGCTACCCAGCGGGAGAGGGCTCCGACCCGCTGCCCGGCTCCCCGCACCCGGAAGCCGCCCTGCGAGGTGGCCTCCTCGTCCAGCGCAGCTCCAGGGCCCCCAGGCCGGGCCTGCTGCCGGGTCTGGGGTGGCATGCCCGTGTTTGTGGGAAAGGGGGACAGAAGCACACTGAGGACCCCACCGGGCGGGGGGGCTGGCCCAGCCCTCTCCCGCGGCCCCACGTGCACCCCTGCACAGCAGGCCCGCAGTTGCCTTGGAGGAGGGCAAGGGCTCTTGGCCTTGCGCAAGGAGGGAGTACCACATCCGTCGTTAAAGGGCCCCCGTGTCACAGAGATTAAACTGCTGCTGAGCAAGCCACTGCCCTGACTGAGGCACAAGCACTCTGCCCCCAGCCCCAGGCCTGGGGAGGACCGCAGGCCGGCCCCTGAAGGTGGTGGAGAGGGAGCCAAGGTGCAGGCGAGCAGAAAGGAGGGAGCCGGAGAGGGAGGGGCTCCCGCACCGGACCTGACGCTCGCCTGGTATTTGCCGGACCAGCCACAGCAAGATGTTGTTTGGGAAGCAAGCGCTTTGGCTGACAGGGCGCAAAGCAGATGTGTTTAGATGCCTGCGTCAGTAAGTCAGCGTTACTGTCGCTGCTAACTGTGCTCCAGGAGAGGCCGTGGGAGGGTCTGGGGTCCACAGACTCGACCTCGGTGTGAACTTAAAAGCTGTGACCCTCATTTCTCCAGGAAAAGGGCCGCTGTGGGAGCAGCGTGCGGAGAGGACGTGACTGAGCGGTGATGTTTGGATTTGGTGTTTGCAGTCGGGGAAGAGTAATCGCCGTTTAACTGGTCCAAGTGCTGCTCTTCGAGGAGTCCTCTCCACCCCCCCCCCCCGCCTTGCACAGTCGTGGTCTCGTGTAAAAACAGCAAAAGGAAGAGGAGGGGCGTTGACTGGACTCGGGGCTGGGGGCCGGGGGTGGTCCGGAACCGGCACCCTCTGGTGTGCGTGGCTCTGTGGCTCTTGGGGCCGTGGCAGAAGCGGCTGCACCACGCAGGTTCTGAGGCCCCGCGTGTGCCTCTCTGGAGGTGGGGAGGGAGGTGGGAGGGCCTTCTGCTATTTCGGGAAGCCACTCACTCAACAAGCACTTCCCCGACATCTAAATAGAAGCCACACTTGAAGCTGCAAATGCGTGCGGTCCTGCGTCCGCCCTCGGGAGGTCACGGCGGAGGCAGGCTGGGCACCCACGGAGCGCAGAGCCAGGGCAAGGGACCACGCCAGGGGATCGGTGCTGGAGGAGGGCGCGGTTCTGCTGTACGCCGGCTGCAGGGAGCCTCCCGGGAGCAGCTGTCTCTTGGGGGGCCTGGGGGTGGAGTTTCGGGTGGGTGGAGACGGCGAAGGGCCGGTGGGGGGCAGCCCCGCGGGAGAGGAGACCCGGCCGCTTTGTCGTCTGCCCACGACCCGCACGCCCCTGCCCGCAAGCTGCGCCTCCGCAGGGGGCATTGTGGCCTCGCCACCGGGCACCGGCTGTTCACGGGCAGCCTGCGAGCATCCTGCGCAGCCAGTGCCTTCGATTGTCCACTTGTTCCTCGAGTGCGTTGCTCGAGCTCTTCGTGTTCTAGTTTCTCCAGCCGTAGGCGGGGTCTCACCTGCCCCCCACGTCTCCGTGTCCTCAGTGGCACTGCTTCCTTGCGGCGTCTGGCAGGCACCCGCGCTTCGTGGCTGCTCGATGCAGTCACGCCTTTGACCTCCCTGGAGTAGCAAAGATTTCATTAGACCCCGTCCTGGACTGGAAGTGCTTGGCCCAGGAGGCGGCCTGACCGTGACGCCTGATCCCTCAGGTCCAGACTCAGAATGCTGGCGTCTGCGGAGAGCCCGCTTTGCCGCCAAACGTGCGTGCCTGGGCCTGGCCAGGATGCAGTAAGCGGGGAAAGCCCGGATCTTGGCGTGGTGGGTCTTGGCTTGGTCGACACTCATGCTCTGGTCCAGGCGACGAACCAGGTGCCAAGGACGACAGCACTTTCCGGCCAGCTGCAGCCACGGCCCCGCCTGCCTGCGCCTGCGTGTCCCAGCCAGCCTGGGACGGCCCTCTGCACAGCAGCTCTGCCTGCAGGACCTGGCGTGAGAACCCACGTCTGTCAAGCCCACATGGGCTGCACCCAACAGGACAGTGAGTTGCCGAGAACCGGGGGGTGGGGGCGGGAGTGGGGGGGCGCACTGCTGGCTGAAGGTGCTGCCGCGGGCTGGGCACGGGCCCAGCGGCCTGTGGGCGTCAGGAGGCACCGCTCCAGAGCCTCGCGTGGGGTGCTTGGGGCGGCTCTCCTCTGGGGGGGCTGCTCAAATCTGCGGAGCCGGACGTTCGGGGGGGACCCGGCCCGCGTACCTACTGTGTCTCTGCTGACGTCCGATGCCCAGAGCCCGAGCCGGAGCCCGGAAGCCTCGTTTGGTGCCACCTCCCCAGTCACTTCACTTCGCTCGTCCCCTGGGAGGGCTGAAGCGAAATGGCACCTGCGAAGCTCTCTCCCCCAGAGGGCCGGCTGGAGCCCACGTGGGTGCCTGTCCTCTGCCCCCCGCCGGCCCGCTGCAGGCCTGCTGGGCCAGGGGAGTGAGACAATCGGGAAGCGCGGGGCCAGGGCTGACCTCGTGCTGGCTCGTGGCCCGCGTGGGCTCCGGGACCGGCGGCCCCTTTCACCCGCTCACAAGGGAGCGGGATGGCTTCTCTCCGCCAGGGGCGCTTCGGCCAGTGCGGACCTGCAGCGCAGGGCTGACCTGGCCGTGCCCGTCCGAGGCGAGCCTCCCACCTTCTTCCCACACGAGCCCTGGGGGAGAAGACGGTGACTGACATGTGGGGCCCGGGGAGGCCGGACACACAGTGCTTCCTCCTCAGACACCCCCTGCGGCCGGGCGGACGGCAGACTCCAGGCTGTTGGTGTCCCGTCCCTGGTCACCGCCCGTGTCCCGGGCCCACGCGCCTGAAGCCGGCCAGCGGCCGCAGGTGAGCAGGGACAGCCCTTCCCTTCTCTGCCCCTGGCTGGGACCCGTGTGTCGCACTTGGGAAAATCCAACAAGATTTCACTCCCTGAGTTTTCTGAGCTGACGTCTGCTCGGCCCTCCGCTGGGAAACAAGAGCCGTGTTCTCCTGCTGGCTTCGCCGCACCTCCGTTTGGCCTGCTTCGGCAGTTTATTTTGTTTTTCTGACATGTCCCTGGCAGCAAGAAATTTTTGGACAGTTGCAAACTGGCGAGTGTTGGGTTTGTTTTCTTACACTGCTCACTGCTTCCGACGTGCCCATCTGTGTCTCCGCAGAGGGCTGTCTCGGGGAGCGTCCTCTTGATGGAAGCGCTCGGCGTTTCGTGTGAGGTCCGAGGCTCCTAGAGTGGGCGCTTGCTGCCGCCTGCACCCGGGGGTCCTCCTGGGCTGTCCCACGTCCCCCACCCCTGGTGAGCGAGGCCCTGCTGCTCGCTCAGCCTCTGACCCAGGAGACGTGCACTTGAGAGCATTGTAGGAGGTCAGATGTTGCACAGAGAAGTTAAGTCGGACCCCGGGCCCTCCCTGGTGGCGCAGTGGGTTAAGCAATGCACTATGAAGCAAATCAAGTAGCCACTGCAGCACGAGTTCGATCCCTGCTGCCGGCCAGGGAAGGGACCCACATGGCGCAGCAGACCTCTCCCGCCTCGCCCGCTGCTCCCCTCAGCAGTGTGTTTCAGTCGGTCTGCCTGTTCTGCTCCCCATTCTGTCTGGTGGATTCTCTCACCCCACCCCCGCACCTCTTCCTGTACCCCAGTGCTTGTATGCATAAATAAATAAGTTAATCTTTAAAAAACAAAAAGTCAGAGCCCGCCCATTTCGCGGCAAGCCTGCACGTCCGCGTGTTCTCTCTGGAGAGAGCCCGTGCCGTGCCCACATCTGGCGTGCAGAGGAGTGAGGTCGGGGCTCGGCCCAGGCCTGGCGCATGGTTTGTGCGGGTCTCGCCCAGCCCTCTTCGGGGTTGGCACCCAGCCAGGCCTGGCCAGGCCAGACTCCACACCCTGCCATGGAGGGGCCGAGGGGCTCAGTCCTCCCTGGGCCGGGGGCCCCGCTGGCAGGAAGGTGCTGGCGTTGTGGGGTCAGTCATCAGGGTCCTGGCGGCCTCGGCCGTCGGCAGCGTCTCCCACCCCTTGGCAGAGATGAGCCGACGAGGGAGGCGGAGCTCCGTGGTGGCCCGGGAGCCAGGCCCCTGGAGCCAGGGCAGAGGTGTCCCTGCACCCGCCCCGCATCCAGCCTGCTTTCCCTGAGCAGTGTGAACCCCAGAGGACACAAAGCTGTGCGAGACAGGAGCCGACAGAAACTGTTGTTTGCCCCAGGGCGGGCAGCGGCCCTGGATGTCTGCCTCGCTCACAGTGCTGCTCCCCTCCAGATGCCCGGAGGAGACGGCCGGGGCGCGGGGAGGGGGTCGTGTCCCCAGACCCACAGGCTGAAGCCCCAGCCTGAACGGACAGTGACGGGTAGGGCCCGGCAAGCGGAGGGGAGACCGGACACCCGGGGGGGCCCAGAGGTGCTGCAGAGGGTCACGCTGGCCACACCCTAGAGCGTGGGAAGGAGAAATTAAAACTGAGGAAACCATGGCAGGCAGAGGAAGTGAAGCGGGGCCAAGCAGAAGCGCCCGGGCCTAGGGGACGGGTGTTTCCACCATCCTCTGGCCAGACTGCCAGCTCCAGGCTGGTACCCAGGACAGGAGCCGGCCCGCAGGCGTGACCGCGGGGCTCTGCTGCCCCTGCAGCCCGGGGTGCGCTCCTGGCCCCCGCGGCTGACTCCATGGCGGGCGGGCTGGGCCCCTTTCCCATTCACATTCTCTCTCCTTGCACCTGTGAACGTTTTTATTGTTTGAAGAAGCTAGCTCTGTTTTAAAGATTTATTTATGCATACAAGAGCTGGGGTGCAGGCCAGAGGTGTGGGGGTGAGAGCAGTCACCAGAGACAGAGCGGGGAGCAGAACAGGTGGATCCATTGAAATCCACTGCTGAGGGAGCAGAGAGAGGCAGGAGAGGTCTGCTGTGCTCCGTGGGTCAGCCCCTGGCTGGGGATCAAACTCAGGCCACCTTGATAGCACTGAGACTTTAGCCCCTGAGCCCCCAGGGAGGCCCAAAGCTAATTTTATTAATTGAATTAATAGTTCAAAAAAATAAAAAGAGGTCGTGTCTCTCACAGAGCCTCAGCTTGGCTGGGAGGACGTTCTGGGGGCAGCCTGGGACTCTGGGTGCCTGGATTTCTCTGTGTGTGTGTGTGTGTGTGTGTGTGTGTGTGTGTGTGTGTGTGTAGATCCCAGCTTGTTGACACAGTGATTGGCAATTAGGTGGCAAGTGTGGGTCACTGTCACTTGGATGGTGTCATGCGGCTGGCTTCTCGGGTATTTCCCGCTTCCCCCCAACCCCCAGGCCCGCAGAGCCTCTGAGGCTGCGTCTCCTCCAGTCACTGCTGTCGGCTGGGGAACCAGCCCCCACAGATAGCAGGCCAGGACCCCGATACCCTCAAGCCTGAGCCCTGGGGGGAGGGTGGGGACGAGCACTTGAGCTTCTCCACTGTGGGGACAGAGATCCCAAATGATAACTCTGCTGTGCTACCCCATAAATTTAGCTTTTCCAGCTTTCCACTCTTGCTTAAGATGAAGTTCAGTCATTTTCGAATTAAAATAGCCATTGTCGGGCTTCCTAAAGAGTTTTAAATGAAGAGGATAACATGGGAGTGTCCTATGGATGAAGGAGCAGAAGACAGACTCACGGGGTCTGACTCAAACATTCACTGGGAGGTCCCAATAAACGCGGGCAGGGCCGCCCCCACGAGGGGTGCTGAGTGGGCTCCCGCAGGCCCAGCCAGCTCCCCCCCTGCCCGACCCCCACCGTGTGTCCCACACAAGCCTCGAATGCAGGCCCACCCGGGAGCTCAGGCGTGCCCAGCCCGGCCCGCCGAGAGCGTGACGAGAACAGAGCGAGTCACTCGGCAGCGTCTGTTGGGGCTGCTGTGACCGAGGTGTTTACCGTCGGCACGTAGTCAGCATAAGCATTATTAGTAAGCTGCGTGCAGGGCTTCTTGTACTGCCTTTGAAAGCTGGTCGCTTGAAAGTCTTGTCTCTTGAAGTCTTTAGATGAGGTGTAACTGACGGTGGCCTGTGTCTGTTTGCGGTGCGCAGCAGGAGGGTGTTTGATGTTGGTGCTTGCAGTGAAACGATCATCACAGTGAGGCGGCCCCCGCCCACCAGCACACGTACAAACAGGTCTCTGACGTGTGTGATGAAACCTTTCAAGATTTACTTCCTTAGCGACTTTCAGTCTGCCAGGAGCGTCACTAGTATAAGTCAGTAATACTTACCACGTGTTTCTAAGAGGTCTGTACCTCTTTCTACCCCTTTCCTGTATTTTGCCCTCCCCACCCCTTTGGTAGCAACCTCTAGGATTATTAGGTTTTATTTTGTTTCTTTTGTTTTTCTTTAGTTTCCACATATAAGTGAAATCATGAGGTATATTTGTCTTTCTCTGATTTACTTCACTTAGCTCAGTGCTCTCGAGATCCATCCACGTTGTTGAAAACAGTCTTTCTTTTTTATGGCCGAGTAGTACTCCATCGTGTATATACCACAGCTTCTTTATCCAAGGGTGGACACTTAGGTTGTTTCCAGGTCTTGGCTGCAGTGAACGTGGCGGGCAGGAACCAGGCCCCTCTGTCCTCGTGGGGAGCTCAGAGCCCAGGCCTATGCGAGTTGGGGTGGCAAGCTCCGCGTGTTCCTGAGCCTGCTCGGGATGGAGAATCGCTGGCGGCACATGGCGTAGACTCCCTGCCGGGATGTGGGACTAAGCATTTGTTTAATTGCATCTCTGGCACGCTCTAGGTCCACACTGGTGGACCTGGACCTCCACGGCAGGTGGGGAGTCCCCACGCCAGGAAATGACTGTCAACGTGGCATCGCTGCCAGGGTGCAGGCCCAGAGCAAGGTCGATGTGCCCCAGTGGAAACCCAGGTTGTGTGTGGAGTGAGGCAGTGAGGGGGGAACCTGGCGTGGCTCTGTGATGAGGGACGTGCAGGTCCTGCAGCCGCTGCTGCTCCGAGCAGCCGCCCTGCGTCCCCGGGGCTCCTTCCTGAGCGGTGCCGGCCGACACAGGCGGGAGCAGGGCCTGGGCCGTGGTAAAGCGGTGCTGACCGTTCTGCTTCTCAAGGACCTTCTCCAGCCACGATCGGATCTAAGCATCACGAGAGGCAGCCTCTGCCCCTGCGGGGGCCAGGGCAGGCAGGAGTTCGGGAACCCAGGAGCCTGGGCACCGGTGCAGAGGCTCCCTTTTCTCAGCTCCGCGGAGGAGGAAAGGTCCTGCCGGCCCCTGCCTGGCCCCTGCCTGGCGAGGCTGTGATGGGGTGGAGTGGGGGCCACACAAGCTCCTCTGAGGGGCACGGCGGGAGGTCCAGGAAAAGCTGACAGAGGTGTCGATGGCGTTTGACAAAATGGCAAGGCAGTCACGTGCCCAGAGCATCGTCTTTTCAACCAGTGGCGTAAAGATACTAGACACGGACACGCAAAACACAGACAACGCACCGCTCTTTAGTGGAGAGGTCAAGATGATGAAGCTCTGACGCTCCCCATAGAAAACCGGAGACGGCCTCATGGTGTGGGCTAGGCTAGGGGTTCACAGACATGACAGCAGCTAGGAGGACAGAGTTAAATCCCGCTGAAATGAAAATGATTTGATGTCATCAAAATTAAAACTCTTACTGTGTGAAAGACAGGGTTAGGGGCATGAACAGACGAGACACAGACTTGGAGAAGATATTTGCAAACCGCAAGGGACTTATCTTCACAATGTATAAAAACTCCCAAAATTGAGCAGAAGGAAACAGCCCAAAATGTTTAAATGGGTGAAGGGCTTGAATAGACACTTCACCCAAGAAGACACGCAGGCCACAAATAAGCCAGTGAAGATACAGTCAGGGGCCTCCCTGGTGGCATGAGGGGTTAAGCACCACACTATGAAGCATCCACAGTGCAAGTCCGATCCCCGGCCAGGGAGGGGACCCACATGGCACAGCAGACCTCTCCTGCCCCCCTGCTGCTCCCCTCAGCGGTGAATTTCAGTCAATCGCCTGTTCTGCTCCCCACTTTGGTGACTCATCTCACCCCCCACACTTCTGGCCTGTACCCCAGTTCTTGTATGCATAAATAAATGAATCTTTTTTTAAAAAAATCCTTAAAAGAAAAGAAGAAAATATATAGGCATCTGAGAAATGCAAGTTAGATTTTCAGTGAGATATAATTAGGTCTTCATCACAGCAGCTGAAATACAGACTGCTAAATGCTGGGCGCAATGCAGAGCAACAGCACCCCACATCCCCCTCCATGCCTCCTGCTGGGGGGCACAAGTGCACAGCCGTTCTGGAGCCACAGACAGTCAGGCGGGTTCTTGTTCAGGTGAGCACACGGCTCAGCCACCACAACCCCAGGTGCCTGTAGAGAGGAAACGTGGTCACACGACAACGTGCTGTGTGCTGGGGCTATTTGCAGCGACTGTTCATAATGGCGGGGGCTGCAGGTGGACTCAGATGTTCTTCGGCTGAGGGCACGGCAGGGCGCGCAGCCTGCAGGGCTACTCTGCAAGACAGGGTTGTGGGGCGACTCGGATGGACTTCCAGGGAGTCGTGCTGAGTGCAAGAAGCCAGCCTCCGAGGAGAACAGCCCAGGGTGCCAGCGGGGGTGGGGGGGTGAAGGGGCAGCCCTTGGGTCTGGGGCCTCTTCCAGCCCCAGAGTTGGGTGTGGTCATTCAGGTGTTGAGTTCATAGAGCTGAGAAGAAATCACAGCCAAGCCAGATGAAGTGCTCTGAGGAAACAAAAGCTGTAGTAATCAGAATGATGAAAAACGGCTTTTCATTATTATGGTCCTTTGGGTTTATTTGATTTGTAATTAACCAAATGGAGCTCATATGTCCTATTTTCTTCAAAGACTCTTTACATCCATTGGAAATCACTGAAAGGAGGCAGAAGTTGTGGAGATGATGTCACGAGACAGCCTCTAAGTGGAGCAAGAAGCCGCTCAGTCAAAGCCATGGGTGTGTCTTGAAGCCAAGAGCAGAGTTCAAGGCCGTAGGACCACCTTGGAGCGCGGAACGCGCAGAGGAAGGCTTAGCTTCCCTCGACTCTCCCTTCGCTCCCTGGAAAGCTGGGACAGCCCGAGACGCGCCTCCGGGGCGAGGTCCAGCTGCTGGCCACTGCTTCAGACGTGAGCTGGACGGGCTGGGTGTTCTTCCACGGCTGCTCAGGGCTCCCCTGTTCGTGCATGACCCGCTTGAAAGCATTTATGTTTTCAGTCTGCATCCGGGACATTTTAAAAGAATAAGTTGACTCATATAATTTAAAAACAAAATTCACCAACTTAACGTGCACAGGTCACTTGTCTCGAGGATGCTCGAGCATCCCCACATCACTTTTAGAACTTGTTCATCACCCCGAAAGGAAACCCTGCACCACCAGCAGTCACCGCGGGCTCCCCAGTGCCTGCGCCAGCACCCCCCCCCAACCCCGACACCTCCCAGCCGCTCCTGTCGTGATAGAAGCCCTGCGGAGACACACGACTCGGGGCCCTGCACAGGTGAGCCCTCCAGGCGCTCGCGGGGCTCCAGCGCCCCCGGGGTAAAGCCACCTGTGTCATCTGTGAGCTGTTCAGTTACACCAGCCCACCCCCTCGAGGGGACCCAAAGCTGAGTGGAACCGTCACCCACGTGCGATGGCAGCGGTGGGAGCCGCTCCCCGAGCACCCTCGCAGTGTGACATGCCGTCAGGAGGAACCCAAGGGCCGGGCGCCTGACCTCCGTCCGTGTCTGTCGGGGATCTGTTTTCTAGCCTTAACAAGTACAGCGTTCAAGGAAATGTCAGCAAGAGTGTCTGATGGGGAGCAGCGCTCCCTCTTCACCACGTGTCCCTCACAGGAGGTCCTGTCCTCATGCATTTTCTCATCTTGGCCAGGGCTGCTGCTTCCGGGGTTTCTCTCTGGCGTGGCTCGTGGCCGCGTGGCTCGTGGCCGGGTGGTGGATACCCATGTGCATGCCAGGGTTTGATGGCTCTGGGTCCTCCACCGTTTTCTCTTTCCTTGCTGAGTCTGACGTGCAGGGCACTGCCTCGGCTCCTCTGTGCTTCTACCTGCGCCTCTGCCTACAACTTGGCCACTTCGTTCTCCGCCTGAAGTATCCTTTCGTGTCCGGCAGTTCGTGTGGACTGCCGAGCCCTGCTCTTGCTTTCTCATTGGATTCAGTGGCCCCTGCCCCTTGACCAGTGATCCAACCCATGCAGAGTCGGTCACTACCCTCACATGAGAGAGGTGGTCTTACACCGGACGGAGTGTTCCCAGGGGCACGTCTGGACCTCTCAGGGCCTCACTGGCCGGAAGCTGCAAGGGCGTCCATTTCCTGAGCCCCCACTTCATGTCTGTTCCTAACACTGATCTGAGACGTTGCCGTGTACGTAACAGCGTCCTTCAGACCAAACAGAGGACTCATCGGGAGTGCGTGGGTCCCGAAGGAAGGTCTCCAGAGCAAAGCAAAGAAATTGTCAAGGGCTCTCATTTCATCCCGCCGCCAGCTCCTGGCAGGTGGCCTTGCTTCTGTCTAGTCTGCTCTCAAGCTGAGAGTCAGAAGTGAGGTGCCCTTACCCTGCTGTGCACAAGCGTGTTGCAGTTGAGAAATCAATCAGACTTCTCAGGCACCTCTCGTCTCAGGGACTTGGTGGATGACAGTGCCGCCTCTCACTCACTTTTGTACAGGCACATACAGGCTGTTTCACACAAATTCAACCACACCACCTGTGGCCTTTTATGCCTGGCATCTTCGTTTGTTCACCCTGGAATAACATGCACTGGTACCTCCTCTTTATAGTGAACAGTATTCAGTTGAATGTGCCAGCTTTTCAAATCTTATTTCTCCCTACATCCCTTTGTGCTGGAATAGATTCAGCAAAATTTCTTCTAAGTAAGGTCTAACCTGGTGAACTTTCTGATCTCCTGTACCCCTGAAAATTTATCTCCTCCGCCACACACATATTGAAATAATAGTTTAGCTAGGTATGAAATGGCAGGTTTAAAGGTCGTTCTCCGGCTTTCTGAAACTGATACCCTGTTGTCTTATTGCAGCCAGGATGCTGACCTCTGTTCTTTTGTGGGTGATTGTTTTTACTGGGAGAGATATTTAGAATTTTCTCAGTGTCTAATGTGCTTAAATATTATTGCAGTCCATGTATGTGTGTGTATGTTTGCATACTCTTATTTATCAATGCTATTTGTCATACTTTTAGCCTTTTGAATCTGAGCTTTTCCATCTTTCTTGAATTCTGCCAAGTTCTGTCATTTCTTCAAATATTTCTTCTCTGTTATTCTTTCCTTCTGAGGTGCCTTTTACACAAAAATTGATACTTCTCTGTCCTCCCTGTCTCTTTTCCATCCCAATGGTCTAGGTCCATTCTCTGTCCTGATGTTATGCTTTCCCCTTATGTCTGTTCTTCCACTGGAGCTACCCATTGAGTTCTTAATTTCAACAATGATAGTTTTATGTTCTAAAAATCACCTTTCCTACTTTTCCAACATCTTCCATTGCCCTGACATGACTGATATGGAGGTTGCTGCTCTCTGCAGCCCACAGTTGTCAATGCAGCAAAGCCCCCTTGAGCAGATGAGAAGCCAGGGTCAAGAGTGGGGACGTGGAGGTCCACAAAAATGCAGCATGTCGATAATGGAGTGTGCACCTGCCATTTGGCCTCATAATTCTACTTAAGTGCCTTATTAAAACTAGACGGTAGAGTTAAAAAGAAAACAAACCTGCTCCACAGGTTCACTCTTATCTATCACCTACTTAGTGAAACCAAGAAAAGAGAGTCATACCCTGTGCGAAGGACAGGAAGTGCGGGGAAAGTGAGAAGCCATCCTCCCTGTGAAGGTGTTTATTCTCAGGCTGACTTCTTTGGGAAATGAAAAAGCATACCCTTGGTACTTTAATGACCTTTGTTTATTTCTGCTTCTGGCCCTGACCAAGCAGTAAGTTTGCTCTTTGACAAAAATAACTGTGAAACTAACCAAGTATAAAAAAACACCTGAATCGGCAGAGTGCTAAAACTCACACGGAACGTCGTAGTCCTGCTGTTTCAGGCAGTGAGCAGGCAGCAGAGTACTCTGGCCCCCGAGTAAAGGGACACACGTCTGGGCGCACACAGCCCTGGTGTTCTGACTGGGGTCCCCGCTGGCCTGGGCACCGAGTGGAGGGGCACAGACGGAAAGGTGAGGTTACTGAGCTCCAGAGGCAGATTCTGGGGTTCCGGGCTACTGAAATAGCTGGACTGTTCGGGGCAAGGAAATAGAGAAGAGGAAGCAGCGGTCGGGGTAAGGGCAGCAGCGTTTGTGTCAGGATTCACTGCTGGGAGGCTGCCGGGAGCTGACTGTGCATGTGTGAGCTGGGGCTCTGCGGGGCCCAGCACAGCTCGCCTGCCATGGGGCTCGGGACTGGGCCACGATGCCGAAGCCGCACAGTGCTGGGAGCTCGTGGACCCCCCTCAGCCTGAGTGAAAGGGCCTCCGTGAGTAGCTCAGGCACAGCCAGTCGCCCCTGGGGCTTTGCTTCTTGAGTAGGAGCTGCACCCCAAGGGTGAGTTCCAAGTGGAAATAGAACCTAAAAAATTGATCCAAACTTGGCAGTGCCTAAAGAATCTGCCGATAATTTACCGCCCGACAGGACAAGCTCAGTAAGGCACCGTCGCCCAGACTCTGCAGTGCAATAGAGCAGTGTGACGTAGTCACAGATTTGTGGGTGCGTAAAGAATCAGGAGCCGTGACCTGTCCGTGGGGGAAAGCAGTAAGTAGGCCCTAGGTGACTCTGAGGTTGGAATTAGCAGGCATGTACTTTTGAGTTGCTACTATAAATATGGTCTAAGACTTAAAGGAAAAACAGATTGAATTAACAAACAGAAGCTCAACAGAGAAATGGACATTCTAAAAATTTACTGAATGTAAATTCTAATACTAGAAATTTAAATTTCAGTGGATGAGATTAATAGTGGATCAGAGACTATATTCGAAGGGTTAGTGGACTTGGGGACTGATAGTAGAAATCATCTAATCTGAAAAATTGGGAAATAATATTGAAAAAGGTCGATAGCACCTTGGCGATTCATGGGATAATACCAAGAGACCTACCTATGTGTAACTAGATCCCGGAGGGAGAAGGAAAAGAAAACGGGGTGAGAGAATAATGTTTAAAGGAATAATTACCAGCATTTCCCAAATTTCATGAAAGACTTACCTTATACATCAAAGATTCCAGGCAAACCCCCAACTAGATAAGTATGATGAGAACCACATCTAAGCCCAACTAGTCACACTGCCGGAAACCAAAGAAAAAGGAAATTTTTTAATTTGCTAGAGCAAAAGTGACACATTATGTACAGAAGATGACAATGGATGATGGCTAAATCTTGGCAGACACCTTGGGTGCCAAGAGACTATAGAACATGTTAAAATGCTGAAAGAAAAAAAAATGCTCAGGAAAAATAACTTCAAGAGTGTGTGTGTGTGTGTGTGTGTAGTTAATAAGAGCTTAAAATATATATAAAAATATATATATGAAATAAAAATTTACAGAACTGAAGAGAGAAATAGATAAGTTTATGTCACTGTTGGAGTTTTTAATACCTTTCTCTCAACAGTTGATAGACAGTTAAACCAAAATAAGCAAACCTGCAACAACTAATGTCGATAGATCTAATCAACACTATTATTAGCAACCTAGACTAACTGATACTTTCAGGACGCTGCCCCCAATTTCAGAATACACAATTCTCTTCTTGCACACGTAGTATCTTCACCAAGACAGACTACTTGCTAAGGCACCTCCATAAAAGTGAAAAGAATTGGAATCACTGGAAAAGCAACAGGAGAAATGGCACTGAACGTGTTCTTTACCATGGAATAAACATATCAAAACATCACATCATACACCTTCAGTGTACACAACTTGTATCTGTCTGTTTTATTTATACCTCCTTCAAGATGGGAAAAATTAATAACCAAACACTACTCAATAATGTGACCAAAAGAGAGACAATGGTATTGAAAACAATAGAACTAAATTGGAAGTAAACAGTAACATGTGGGAGACACCAAATAAAAAGAAACAAGATCCTTGTAGATAATCCATGAACAAAAGATTACAAGGAAAACACATTTTGAATGAAAAGTGAAAACCACAATCTATCAAAATTTGTGGTTTGCATCAAAAGCAGTGCTTAAAGAGAAATGTTTATCTTCAAAAGCTTTGTAGAATACACTCAGCATTTAAAGTGCTTTCTGCTCTCTGCTGGACCTGATCGCTGGTGCTGTCCTCTGCACAGCTGTTTTTCATTGTATCAGTGGTAACATTTTAGCAGTCTGTTTGCTGCAGTGTCAGCGCCTTCCTAAGTGGTGACAGGCAAGCCCTGCAGCTCTCCCCGAGCTTTGTCCCTGTCCCAGCACAGTACAGGCGCCTGGGCCTCCGTCCTCCTGAGTGAAGCCCTGGGGGCAGGTCACGTCTTCATGAGACCCCCTAGAGATCGTGGGACACGGGTGACAAGCCCCATTTTATAGTTGCAAGAAACAGGCCCCCAGCTTTCTGAACGAGTAAGTGGCACGGCAGTTCCTGCGCTCCTCCAGGGCCCCACGATGCTGGCTGAAATGTCACCATTACAGTGAGATGTCTCCCCAGCGGAAGTGCACAGTTTGTACCAGGGTGTAAGATTAGGCTCTTCCCAGCTGTTCCAACCTCATCACAGTCTTCTTCCTCTGGGGGTCAGCAAAGACACACCCAGTACTTGATGATGCTTCATGAAGGCCTCCAGGGAGCCCTCAGGCCCACCCTGCAAGACCAGACCTGGACCCCCTCCCCCAGCTGCTCTGCTCCGCAGGAAGCGGGGAGCTGAAGTTGCCAGCCTGGGGGTGCAGACCAGCGCCGCCCACGCCGCTGGGGCTCTGTGCTGTGAACCTCTTGTTTCTCTATTTTCTACCGAAGTTTCAGTTTTTAACTGGGGTTAATTTCCCCTTTGTCTCTGGTTAGCTTCCTTTTCCTGTTTGGCTTCAAATAGTCTAAAAATCAAGTTGCTGCCTTCCCGGGGTCCGTGTCTCCGACAAGCACAGCCCGGTGAGCGCGCAGGCCTCGCCCCTCAGGCTCCCTGCCCAACGCCTGTCCACCATGGCCACGGGGTGAGTGCCGGCACCAGAGGGCAGGGGTATCAGAGGGACCCTGGAGTGTGGGTGCGGAGCAGGGCCCGTGCTGTGCCCTCCTTCTGCCCTGGGGGCCAAAGACCTGCAGGTGGTGACAGAGCCCGCCCCTCCCTCAGCTGGCCTGCATCTCGCGGCTGTGGGCTTCAGCGCTCCTTAGAGCCAGACACCTGCCTCAGGTGGGGCCGGGGTCAGAGGCGCATCGATGGGCCTGCTCCCTGGGGCACCTGGGTGCTCTGGGGCATTCAGGCAGAGGGGGAGCAACACAGAACTTCCTGGGTTGTGACAGCCGAGTCCTCACCCGCTCGAGACTCTGGGGGCTGACTTGGGGCGCCGGTCACTTGGGCTGTTGCTGCTCGGCCAGCTGGCCAGCCTCCTTCTGCGCTTCCAGTCTCGGGTGCTGGCCCTGCCGCTGAGAGGCTGCTGAGGCTGCAGGGGACGGCGGGAGTTTCGCCCTCGGGCTGCAGGCGCTGGCCCAACTCCCCGCAGCTCTGCGGGGCCTGAGACACATCCCTGGCCCTCAGCGCTCCTTGCCATCCAGAGCGCGGCCTCTTTCCTGCGGGCTCTACTCCCTGCAGGGGAGACTCCCGGAGCCCTGGAAGCCGAGGCTGGGGGGAGCGCCCACCACCGCACAGCCTCTCTCACGGGCCCAGGAGTGAGTTTCTAAAACAGACTCACCAGTCAGCCTCAGCCATGCTGAGGGACCGCCTGCAGACCCCCGAGTCTCCAGGCCCAGGGACCCCACGATCCATGGTTCATTTTATCCCAGCTCCTTGCCAGCCGGGCTGCTCTCATCCTGCAGGGGTCCTGTGCTCTGAGGGCGCTCTGGGTGTGGCAGGTGGGACGGGGCCGGCGCCTCTTCCACAGAGAATCACTGGGAAAAGCTCAGGTGCTCTGCTGTCCGGTCAGCGATGACCAGAACAGCGTCTGAAGTAGTTGGGGAGCAAAGCAATTTTCTCAGGTCTTTGAGAGTGTAGAAATCTTAGAAATTTCTGTCTTGAGGATCTGCGAGATCCTCGATGCCGGATTGTTGGGGCCAGTGGTGCTTGAGGCATTCACCCCCTTCTCTCTCCAAGGACCCTCCACTCTTTCCAGGGAGAAGGCTGTGCTGTCGTGGGTGGCGATTTTGACATCAGAAAGCTCTCGCCCAGCTCGGGGACGCGCAGCAGGCAGGGCCGGCCCGGCAGGGATTGTCCGTGGCGCGGTCATCTCCCCGCCCGCCTGGTGGCTGGCAGACCAGCCTCGGAGCCGCGTGTGCAGCCTCTGCCACGCAGTGCCGCTGCGTGTGGGGCGCCCAGATGCCCAAGTGCCCGGGACCCTCGGGTCAGGACAGTGTCGCACCTGCCCAGCTCCGGCCAGCCCTCCGTGAGACTGAGCACCTGGCTGCGGTCCGGGCCGGCCCTCATGGGTACGGGACGGCTCACCACGGGCCTGACGTGAGAGCAGGGACTGGTTTTCCTGTTGCAGTTTCACAGAGAAAGAAACCAAGGTCGGAAGTGAGTGGCCCCACGAGCACTGTGGCCAGTGGGGAAAGGTCCAGGCCTCGCAGGCGAGCCCGCCTTGGCTCAGCCTTCGCGGCCAGCCCTCACACCGGGGATACGCGGCCTCGCTCACGGGGAGACAGCCTCACAAAAACGGGGAGACCCTGGGGGCACAGAAGTAGTGGCTGGTGCAGGCAGGAAGAGCAGCTGTCGGGAGGGACGGCCTTTGGGTGGCCTATGCCAGCTGGATGGCTCCGCAGGGGCCGGGCAGGCGCCCGCTCACTCCCAGGCTGCTCCAGCCCGAAGTGGGGCTGGGCCCGAGGCAGGGGACGCGGTCGAGAACACGCAGCCGGGAGACCCGAGAAGGCAGAGCGCTGTGGTGGAGAACCACTGGTCATGGCGGGCCACTCGGGGCGGGTGGGGATCTTCGAGGGCAAGGACCTCGAGCCAGGAAGTCTGCCTGGAAGGCTCTGGGAAAGGGGGCGTGGGGGCTGCAGGGGCGTAAGGGGCGGGGTCCGCCAGGACACCCCTGTCACTGAGCCCTGAGGAGAGGAGCAGCAGCTGCGTCTTCGGGTGCCGCGCACACGCTTGTTTTGGTTTTTATCCTGCTTTATTTTGTATATATTTTATATTGTTCTCCACATCCCCGTGAAATTCCCGTCACCAGTTCACCCATGTCCCATCACCGTAGTCCCTTGTGCTCTCCACACCCTCCCCTGGGGGTGTCTCAGATTTACAGCTGTCTGTTGACTTTGATTTATGATTTATTTTTTTCTTTAGTCCCTTATTTGTTTTCTCTACATTCCTCCTATAAGTGAAACCATCCAATATTTTTCCTTTCCTTTCTGGCTTATTTCACTGAGCTTAATCCCTTCTAGCTTCCATCCATGTTGCTGCAAATTGCATGAGTTTATCTCTTTTGATTGCTGTGTAATATTCCACCATATATATGCCACATCTTCTTGATACAGTCATCTATTTGGGGGCATTTGGGCTGTGCCTATGAAAAAATGCTCATCCTCTCTTGTAATCAGGGAAATGCAAGTCAAAACCACCATGAGATACCCCCTCACACCAGCAAGAATGGCACACATCAACAAATCTAGCAACAACAAATGTCGGCAAGGATGCGGAGGAAAAAGAACCCCCTGCACTGCTGGTGGGACTGCAGGGTGGTGCAGCCTCTGTGCAGGTTCCTCAGTCGGCTGAAAATGGAGCTAGCACTTGCCCCAGCATCCCACTCCTGGGGATCTACCCAACGGACACAGCAATGCTAATTCAAAAGGACACCCGTGCACCTGTGTTTATGGCGGCGCTTTTCACAGTAGGCACATGCTGTGTGTTTAACTGCCCTCCCAGGCGCCACGCGGCAGTGCCAGCTTCCAGGGGAGAGCTCCGGGGGCAGCAGTTCGGTGGCTGCTCCGCCCAGATCACTGGGTCACTGCAGGGTCAGATTGGGGATCGAGGCTGCCGCACCTCTCTCTGCAGCCTGGTTTCACGCAGCTGGTACCAGCAAGACTGCCTTGCCCCCTCCCCCCACCCATCCTCTCCACTCCCACCTCTGCCCTCCCGCCTAGAGCTCCTTGGCGGCAGGCGGTGGTGCTCACCTGTGACAGGTGGGCCAGGTGCACCTCCTCAGGTGCAGGTTGAGCGGGGCCAGATTGCCGTGCTGGCCATCGGAGGTCAGCGGGGGAGGCTCGGCAGGCCTGGCGCACAGGTCTTCATTTCCCGTGGAGAGGAGCAGACAGCCCCAACCCATGGCCCAGCCAGCTGGCCGCAGCTGCCCAGGGGCTGGGCCCTGACCCCTTGCACCCCCACAGGCAAGAGCGGCCCAGGCTCCCCGGTGGGGATTTGTGCATGTGTCCGGGGAGCAGCCCTGGCGTCCACGGAGCCTCTGCGGCTCCCCGGGGAAAGGGCTGCGTTGATGCCTGGAGAGAAAGTGTGGGAAGCAGCCGTGAGACGCTGGTCTAAGAATATCAGACTCTCAACAGCTGGCCGACTCGCTCTGGTTCCGCAGGGACGCAAGGCCAGCTGGCCGGCGTCTGGGGCAGTGGATCACTGCAGAAGGGCCGGCCCTGCGGGCTGACCCTCCCGGCGGGTGCAGGGACCGGCGTCGGGGTCACGCTGCATCTGGGCTTCGTTCCCCAAAGCCTCCAGCGCTGTGACCCCATGTCTGGGCTCCCCGCCGGGAGTGGGGCACGGGGCACCTGTGGTGAGGGTCTCCTTGGACGCGTGCTGAGAAGGGACGGCAGCCCAGGTGGTCGCCGAGGGGCCTCGCTCCCTCCGCGCCCTGCTGCCGCGTCGCTCTGCCCCCCGGCAGCGCTGCGCACGCCCTCTCCAGCCGGCCTTGCACGCGGGCGGCGCCTGTGCTGTGCCCTCCACGGGTGCAGAGTCCGGTCTTTGAAGGCTGAGCCCAGTTGGTCCACAGTCAGCGCGGTCACTGGGATTTCTCTTGGTCTGTTTTTAACTGCCCACAGGCAGACAGGGAAAGCAGGGGTGGCCGGGTCTCTGGGGAGTCACCCCAAGTGGCTCCTCGAAGGCTGGGAAACGTGAGAACTGACACAGCAGGACAGACTTGACAGTGTCTATGCAAAGACGATTGAGCAACCACTGGGCTGCCGTTACGGAGCCACAGAGATGAACAATAACCCTAAAGAATGAGCCCAACCCTTCTCGACGCGACAGAGAAGGCCCCGGTCTTCAGTCGCTGCCGCAGCGGGGCTGCCTGGCCTGGGACCAGCCACGGTCCCGGGGCCTGCTCTCTCAGGCCACTTAGGGAACCTGCCACCTCAGTCTTCTCCACAAAGGCCAAAGGCCTCGGGGTGACGTCTGCCCCGCGCTCACGACGCCCCCGCCCCCGAGCTGGCCACCGAGCGGCCTCCTGGTCTGGGTGGGCGCTGGCCCAAGGGCCCGTGCTCATTCCGCTCCCGCCTCTCTCCAACCTGACACACCGACAGCTAGTCAGGAAGTGCGTTTCCTCTGCTCTCAGACTTCCCCGGTTCCGGCACCCCCAGCTGGCCCCGCCAACCTGACTCCCTCTGACTTCTCTTTCTCGTCCATCTGGGGAAGGACACTGGTTGGGAAGGGACAGTCCCGAGAAGTACCAGGTGCCACGAGAGCCGAAGGAAAGTTTCAGGGCGAGGCCACATCCGTCACACGTGAGCTGGGAGCTGCGGTGGCAAGGCCAAGCCGCTGGGTGCGTGGGTGGCCGGGCGAGTGCATGGCGGTGGGCTTCCGGCCGGCCAGCGGCAGGCCACCCTCGAGAGGAGGGGAGCGCCTCCCCCGGCGGGCTTGGCACTGCGGGCCAGGGAGAGCGCCCTCCAAGCACCCCGAGCAGCTGGGTCACGGCAGAATCAGGCAGCATTGTCTGGGGTGCGTGAATCGGGCGTGTGGCTGTTCCCTCAGACCTCAGTCACAGGCTGCGCCCCAGCCTCAGCCGGTCAGCAGGTCAGCCTGCAGCTCCCACTTCAGGTCGGTACGCGGGACCCCGAGGAAGAAGCCCCCAGAGAAAGGAGGAGAAAGACAGGGTTTAGGCAGCAGGGGGTGTCTCACTCCTGGGAACACATCAGACCAGTCATTAATAGAAAGTGGGGGTACTGCAATCCCCCCAAGGGAGTGCGCCTGAAGGCCCGGTCTGACCTGCAAGGCCCTGTCCACCTGCCGGGCGAGGGGCTGCGGGGAGCATAGAGCCCGGCCGGGAGAGGCCCCGCGTGCTGCCCTGTGCCCACGTGGGCCCCATGGCGCCCGCAGAGGCCGGGCGCCCAGACCTCGTGCTCACAGCCTTGTGCCGGGCAGGGCAGGAGAGCAGGAGGGTCCCCACGACCGAGGGGGAACCTGCCCCGGTCTTGGAACACCAGAGACAGAGCGGCCTCCGTGGGTGACCGCCCGCGGGAAATGTCCTCGCTGCCGGGCTCCTGCCAGCTGGGGCCACTGTGGGAGGTGCCAGTTAGGAGCAGGGGCGCTGCCGGCCTGCAGCAAGGGCTTCCTGCAAGGGGTCACGGTCTCCAGCCCAGGGTGAGGAGCCACTGATCAGCTCGGCTGGGAAAGCCCGCCAGGCAGGGGAGAGGCCGAGAGTAGGGCGCTCAGGCCCGCGGCCCCCGGGCACAGCGCTGCGCCCATGCGGGCAGGCCCCAAGTCTGTCAGCCCCCGAGGGAGCGAGGGAGAGGTGCCACGAGGCAGGGGCACTGAGGCAGGTTAGCCCTGGCGTGAGCAGATGCGCCGTTGGGCTCCCCTGGCCCGAGGCTCGGCCGGAGCAGTCCGCTCGAGGGTCCTTCTGGTATCCCTGGTCGCTGGGGAGTCTGAGGGGTGAACCCAGAAGCAAAAGGTGCGGGTTCGGAGGCGGCTCGGCCACGGGGCGGGGGAGAAGACCGGGCACGCTGTGGCAGTGGGGCAGAGGCGACTGCCGGCCTCCAGAGCCGGGCTGTCGGCAGGTGTCCTGCGTTGCCGAGGGCACAGGAGGCGCTCTGTTTCGGCTTGCTGAGTGTGGCCGCGCGTGCACGGCCGTGGTGGCGGCATCACGAAGAAAGGCCAGGGTGGGCGAGTGCTGGGCCTGACCCCCGCCCCAGGCCGCAGGGGCTCTCCTGGCGGGCAAGCCTGGCGGGCGAGCGCTGGGCCTGACCCCCGCCCCAGGCCGCAGGGGCTCTCCTGGCGGGCAAGCCTGGCGGGCGAGCGCTGGGCCTGACCCCCGCCCCAGGCCGCAGGGGCTCTCCTGGCGGGCAAGCCTGGCGGGCGAGCGCTGAGCCTGACCCCCGCCCCAGGCCGCAGGGGCTCTCTTGGCGTCAGGATCGGCCGGACGGCGTGACTTGCCCGCCTGGGGCCTGCGGATCTGCATGTCGAAGAGCCCAGCACCTGGTCTGGGGTCCTGGACAGACCGGGCAAGGCAGGTCCAGGTAAAAAGGGCCTTCCCGCTGCTCAGAGGCCCTGGGGTGGGGCCCCCCTAGCCGAGGTTTGGCTCTGTTTCTAAGGCTGCTCGCCAGAGACTGGGGCGCCCAGAGAACGCCCGGCCTTCCTCTGCTGCGCCCCCGGGCTTGGCCGTGGGGGCCAGGGCCAAGGCTGTGTCTGCACAGACACTAACTGTGGGGCACACAGGCAGCGGCTTTTTGAGTTCCGTAAAAGGAATTTCGCATGTTCATGTTTTTTTAAAGGCGTTCATTCAGCAAACGAAGGAAAACCCAAAAATGGTGTTTTGGAAAGAAAATACTTGATGTCTATCAAGCTGGCTTCCCCGGTCTAAAGGCCGAGGGGTGAGGCTGGGTTTGTGTGTCCTGGAGCGCCATGCACCCCGCGGGCTGTGGGGAGGCAGGTGGGCGTCTGGCTCGTGCCACTGGGAGCCACCGAGCTGCTGTCACTGCAGTGTCAGCCCAGGGGCAGCAGCAGGACGCGCCGCAGTGGTCAGCAGGAGTGACAGGCCGGCAGCCCGCGGGCAAAGCAGCCGGGGTTTTCTGGTTAACCACGAGTTTAATTTGAACCTGAAGTGTTAAAAGCAACCGCCATAAAAAGGAACCTGTGGCCATATTTACAAGAAAACTAGCTGCTGGGTTCAGCCTTCCTGGACAGGCTTTTACCCACACGCGCCCCCAGAGGTGAGCGCTGCCCCGGCGCGCCGGTCCCTGGACCAGGCCTGCGGTTCTCTGCGCACGGCCCCTCTGGCCTGCGGCCCACACCCCACACCCCCTCCTGAATGCCAGCGCTGTCTCAGGCTCCCTGGCTCCCCGACCCGTTTCCTGTCGCCGTCGCCACTGCCCTCGGAAGCCAGCACCCAGACACGTGCAGCGCGGGCCTGCGGGAGGGCAGGGCTGCGGGTCAGGCAGGTGGCGCTGAGCCCAGGCTGGCCCACAGGTTGGCCACAGGCGCCCCCTGGGGACGGTGAGCGGAATGCCTCTCAGAACGAGGGGGGTGCTACACAGCAGAGGGATGCCCGGAGAGGGGGTGCGTGCACATGCACCCCCGTGCAGGCAGGGGACCGTCGCGGGGGGCGCGTCACAGGCCGTGCCCCACTGACCTGTCATCTCCAGGGTCCCGCTCGGCCCAAGGTCCAGCACACGGTGCAACCGGGGTAGCAGCCGGTCCTGCCGACAGCGCAAAGCTCCTGTCCGTTAGCTAGTGTGGCTGTTTCGACGTCCCCGATGGCTCAGTAGCACAGCTGGGACCACTTCGCCCTGACCCGGATTTGTGGGACCATGATTTAAAGCAAAGTCTGATTTGGGGTACCGTTTGCTCTAATTTCCAGGCCCCCAAAGACAGCTCAGGGAGAAGCCGGTCTTCCTAAACTTACTCATGTAAAAGAAAACTCAGAAAAAGTATAGCAGAGTGCTGGTCAGTGTTCTTCTTTTGGGAGGAACCAGGCTTGCCTCATCACTGACGTCCCCTTAAATGTTTGTTGAGTGAGTAACAGATCGCCAGGGAAGCACAGCAGAACTCTGCCAAAATCACTTTCAGCCCCCCGATTCCTCAGTGCGTGGACAGAGCCCGCAGCGCCAGGCGCGAGTAGCTGGCCACAGGCGCCCTGGACCCCTGGCCGCCAGAGCAGAGCTGAGGACACAGCAGCAGGTGGGGGGGCAGGGCAGGCGCGGCAGGTCTGACAGCCAGTGCTGGCCGGCCGGACAACCGCGATGTGCGTGAGGGCTCACCCGAAGCCAGGTGAGGAGCTGGCACAAGAGGACAGGTCCTCGACACTGCAAACAGGTCACTGTCCAGATTGTGGCCACACACTGGTCACCCATCACCTCCGGGGACGGGGACCAGGTCCCGAGGAAGCGGGCCGCTGGAGCCCGGCGTGGACAGCCCAGCCGCTGGGGCTTCGGGTCACCGAGGGCGCACCTCACAGGGCCGCGTTCTCACCCGGCAACCGCCAGGGCCGGGCTCTGCCACGCTTTGCGCTCTGCCTTTGGTGAGAGCAGCGTGTGCTGGCGAGCCCCCCACCTCGTGCCTTTGAAATCGGGATGCGAGCAACGCAGCTGCGTCTCGGCCGCCTGGACTCTGACCAGCGGCATCCAGCACACGCCGCTTCTCTGTCCGCGGCCAGGGGCTCGGGCTTCCTGGTTTACCTCTGGCTCCCCTGTCATGCTTCTGGGCCTCCTCTCCGGTGCCCGCTCTCCTCCTGTTGTGGGGTGCCCTCTGGTGATTCCCCGAGCTGCCTGGGGGGTCCAGAGTCTGGGGACTGCAGCCATCACCGGCTGGGATGGACTGGGCTGCTCGTGAGCGCAGGGGCGGGAGCCCGGCGACTCTTCCAGCGAGGATCGGCCTCGCGCCTCACATCTGCCACGCAAAGCTGCGGTCCGTGTCCTCAGCGGCTCAGGGCCGGCGGCGCCCTTGGCCCCGGCTGCTCTGTCTCTGGACGGTGCTGCCCGCATCGTCCGTGGGCGTCTTGCCGGCTGCGGGGCTGACGTGCATCTCTTCTCTCGCTCTGCAGTGAACAGAGTATCTGCCAAGCCCGGGCTTCCGTGATGGTCTACGATGACACCAGTAAGAAGTGGGTGCCCATCAAACCCGGCCAGCAGGGCTTCAGCCGCGTCAACATCTACCACAACACGGCCAGCAGCACCTTCCGGGTCGTGGGCGTGAAGCTGCAGGACCAGCAGGTGAGTGGGGCGGGTGCAGTCGGCCGGGATTGGGAGCCGAAGGTACAGGTTTGCGTTCTGGCTCCACGTTCTCCGACGCCGAGGTAGGCGCCCCGGCCAGCTCTTCTCGGAGCTCCCTCCTGCACCTCGTGCAGACAGCGGTCCGCGCCGCCTCCAGGGTGCTCTCACACAGCAGACAGCCCTGAGCAGCGTCCGGTAGGGGAGGGTGAGCTGCCCGCAGACCTGTGAGTGCACGTAGATGCCTGATGCGCCAGCTCCCCAAGTCTTACTCTGGAGGGGCTGCCGAGGGGCTTGAAGACAGGGCACTCAGCCCGGTACATCCCGGGCAGTCACCTAAGATAGTGAGTGGGAGCCTCCCTGGTCGTGCAAGGGGTTGAGCACGCACCGTGGGGCTGTCCGCAGCCGCTGCGGCTCAGGTTCAATCCCTGGCCAGGGAGTGACCCACAGGGCACAGCAGACCGCGCCGTCCGCCACTCCCCTCAGCAGTGTTTCGGTCTGTGTGTCTGTCCTGCTCCCCGCTGTGTCTCTGGCAGACCTCCTCACCCAGCACCTCTAGGCTGAGCCCCATTTCTTGTGTGCACAGGTAAGCAAATCTTTGAGGAGAAGATAGCGTGCGTGTGGCAGGCGGGCACCTGTGCTGGCACAGGCGCGTGCACTCTGGCGGAGCGGTCACGTCCCTGGGCGCGGCGGCCGGGGTGACATGGGCGACAGCGGAGATGTGGGAAGAAGGGCCGCGGTGGCCCTCGTCGATCTCGGATGCACCCCTCAGCTCTCGGGGTTAATAGGGCCTGTGGAGCAGCGAAGGGGGGTCCATGGCCTCAGGATTCATGCAAACTGCTGGGGTAGCCTCTTCTGCAGCCCCTTTGGTCAAGCCGGGGCTAAGCCGAGCGGCAGGGTAGCGGCTGTCTCTGCAGGACTCGGCGCGTGAGCACCGGAGAAGAGAGGAGCGGCACCGGGCTCCGTCTCCACAGGGCCCAGGTTGCGGCTTCAGATTCTTGTAGTAAAAGGAACCTCCGCTGTGGGGCCCCGATAACACGCATCTGTCCTTCCTTGAACTCTTAAACCGGCAGGGGTATCTCCTCCCCTTGTTGGTGGGCCTTACTGGTTGACGGTTTGTCTAGAAACTTCCTAGAAGTTGCTTCTCTAGACCTGCGACTCGCTGCTTCCAGCCCTGCCTTTCAGAGGAGGGACGTACAACACCCTTCGCGCCAGTTACGGTGATAGCGCAGCTGCGGCAGCTGGGGGCGGCCTGGGGGTGGCACCCGACCCGCCCTTGACGGCAGCTCCGTGGCCAGTGCAGGTCCTGAGTGCAGCCCCTACGTGCCTGCTTTGGGGGTGACGCTTCTGCTCCGTTGATGGCCCCCCAGGGCACAGGAGGAAGACAGCTGGTGTGTAGAAAGGGCATGGGTGGGAACACGGGACTCCCTGGGACCAACACGGAGCTCCATGCCCCTCTGCCACCTTCCGAGGAGGCCACACGTAGGAGCTCCTGCAGGGAGGACTGCAGCAGGGAGGACCATGGCAGGGAGGACTGCAGGGAGAATCGTGGTGATAGATAATCCTGGGGTCTAGGTTCTGCAGAGAAGTTGCCAGCACAGCCTTCCACTTGGAACTGCGCATTCAAAGGGTAGGCCCTCTCTTCCTGGTTGCACAAGGGGTAAAGGATCTGCGGCCACTGCAGCACGAGTTCGATCCCCGGCCAGGGAGGGGACCCACATGGCGCAGCAGACCCCTCCTGCCTCGCCCGCTGCCCCTCAGCAGAGTGTTTCAGTCCATCTGCCTGTTTCGTGTCCCACTCTGTGTCTGGTGACTCCTCTCACCCCCACATTTCTGGCCTGGCCCCCAGTTCTTGTATGCATAAATAAATCAATCTTTAACAACAACAGACAATAAAAGGGAGGCCCTGGCACGGGCTTGAATCTCTCCCGCGGTGTGGATGGGCGTGTTAGCGAGTTAGCCAGGAAAAGGAGATTCCCAGCACACGAAGGCACTGCAGAAGGCGCCAGGAAGCCAGGCCACAGTGACGCTCGGGGACCTCAGAGACCCCTCCACGGAGCCGCTGCCCAAGCGGCCTGCGAGGTCAGACACCTGAAGGGACAGGCCCGCGGGTCCGAGCGCACGGGCCCCTTCCGTGGTTCGTGCTCCTTGCGGCCGCTGAGGCGGGTCGCACCTCTGTTACTGCAGTCTCCCAGTTACCGCATGAGGATGTAAGAGAATCATCACCCCCGTTTGCGACACAGGCGGAGAAAGCCAGGTGCTCGTTTGTGGAGAGAAGGCCGGTCGGCCAGTATCGGTGACCAAGGTCTAGCCTGGGCCTCGGATGGATGGTGAAAGCCACGCGGTTTCAGTTGAATGAGTCCCGGCCACCAAGACCTCGTCATGTTTCGGGCTGGGCGACAGCAGTGCTTCGGGAGGGGCCCTGCTGCTGGGCAGACATCCCCAAGAATGCCGGCCCACACCCGAGCTCCCCAAGCTGGAATCTGCCAGCAGGGCTGCCCCAGCCAGCATGAGGTGTGCGGCGCCTCGGGGGGACACGGGACCGAACTGAAGGGCGCACGTGCCGAGCAGTCTCCCTCTTCCGGTGTGCCCTGAGAGCAGAACTAAGACCACGAGTGGCCACGACCCTGCAGCAGACCCCAGCTCGGTGAAGCCGGCGCGTCCATCTCGGCTGGCTGGCGCCGGGCCGGGGCCTGGGAGCTCCCGCTGCGCTGTGGGGCTCACCGAGCACAGCCCCAGCCCGGCACGCGGCCCCCGTGCTCGTCGTGTGACTCCAAGCAGACGGGACAGAATGGCGGCCCGGCAGCCCCGCCCTCGGAGCCCCAGTGCCAGGTGCAGTCTGCAGCGCCGACGCCGTCCGCGGGTGTCGGAAGAGCAGGGAGCAGCATGGCCCGGTGCGGCCCTGACGGCGGAGCACCTGGCTCTGCGCCCTCGGGCCCCTCTCGGCCTGGCACGGCCCCCAGCAGCCAGTGACCGTCGTGGGGATCGTGACGACAGTCCTGGTGCCACCGTGTCGGCCCTGAGTGGGCCTTTACTCAGCCCAGAATGAAGTCGAGTGCTAGGCCGCTGCGGAGGCTAGGGCAGGGGTGAGGGTTAGAGGCCACTCTGGCCCCGAGGACTTTATGCCTCGAAGTCCAGTGCAGACGCAGGTCACGCTGTGCCATTAGCAGTGACCTGAGGGCGTAAGGTCAGGGTCCTCACGCCGCCGTAGGGCAGGACAGACTGAGCCCCCAGACGCCGTGAGCACCACGGGCAGCTTTGAGAGGCAGGGCCAGGAGCCCGCCCCAGCTCGGGACCCTCCACTGCAGCCCGAGCCCCTCGCCGCGTCCCTGCCCTGGCCGTCCGCTGGGGGCCTGAAGAGCCTCCTGGGCCGTGCCCCTTCCGCCCCCTCCCGCCCCGTCCCTGGGCCCGGGGACACGATGCCCCCGCCGCTCCCTCGGGCTCACTTACCTTTTATTTATTCACAGCGTTCCGCTCCCTTCTCCCCTCAGGTTGTGATCAATTATTCAATCGTGAAAGGGCTGAAGTACAACCAGGCCACGCCGACCTTCCACCAGTGGCGAGATGCCCGCCAGGTCTACGGCTTGAACTTCGCGAGCAAGGAAGAGGCGACCACCTTCTCCAACGCCATGCTGTTCGCCCTGAACATCATGAATTCCCAAGAAGGAGGTAAGCGGGCTTCGGGGTGGCCAGCCTCTCGGTCCCCAGCCCCGTGGCTGTGCTCTCTGGCGGCCCCCGCCGGCTCTCGCAGGCAGGTCTGTGCGGTCCGGGGAGGAGCAGAGGCGTCCCGGCTGCCGGCACTTGCGGGAGACTGTGTGGGGGCGTGCACAGTGCACCCACCGGCCGTCCGGCTCTGCGTCCAGAACGTTCGCCAGACGGGAGGGGCCGGCGGCCATCCGTCCTTAAACTAGGTCACCTGCTGCCGTGCTAAGTAGACTTTCACTAGACTCTTACTCTGAGCGCAACACCAGCCCAGCGGGCAGAGCACGAGCTGCGAGCCGGGCGTCCCCTCCAGGCCGGCCGGCCCCCGGTGCACAGGCGGCAAGCGCTGCTTTCGTGTCTTGTGCCGTGCAGACGTGCCGGACGGCCCGGAGGCAACGGGAGAACGAGGCGGCCCGGACAGCGGTGGAGACACTTGAGCTGGGTCTTGAAGGGTGCGGGTGAGGGGGCAGCGGAGCGGGCGAGGGGAAGGGGAGCCGCACTGCCGGGGGCAGGGGCATGAAGCCGGCACTTGCAGGACAGCGTCCTGCAGTGGACGGTGCGAGAAAGGCCGGGGGAGGGGGCAGGCTCAGGTTTGTGCCTGGGCACTGCGCTGTGCAACGCCCGAAGGCCTAGAAGGCTCTGGGGGCTTGACTCCTGCGGCGATGGCGGGAAGGGCGGCAGAGGGAGCTGGCCCGCCTCCAAGCAGGGCAGTGGTGGCAAAGAAGCAGAAATACCGAGTCTTCATCGCAAGCTGCAGACTCAGCTTCAGAGGGAGGGCGGGGCTCAGGGCCTGGAGTCCCGAGGGCTTGGAGGTGGTTTGCTGCAGACCCTCCCCTGCCGGCCCGGGCGTCAGGGCACTGCCGGGTCTGCGTCCGGTTCTGCCACAGCAGGGCTGAGAGCACAGGCGGGTCCGTGCCCTGCGCTTCCGTCTCCTGCCTTAGAACAAGGACGTGTTCCTGCGTGAAGGAGCGGAGCATGCCAAGTAGCGGGCCGTGGGCACCTACCCGTCGTCCAGTTCAGCCCCTGTGAGCTCTTTGCCGCTGCCGCTGCCAGGGCTAGGGGCCGGGGGCCACGGGGGCACTTAGAACCTGCGGGACACAGCTTTTAAGAATCCTTCGGGCCTCGTATTCCGGAGCTCTGGGACCCAGTCTAAGTATAGGAGAGTTCTTTGTTAAAGGTTTATTTATTCATGCGTACAAGAACTGGGGTGCAGGCCAGGGCGGTGAGAGGCCAGAGACAGAGCGGGGAGCAGAACAGGTCGATCTACTGAAACCCACCGCTGAGGGAGCAGCAGGGAGACAGGAGAGGTCTGCTGCGCCCTGTGGGGCACTCCCTGGCCGGGGATCGAGCTCGTGCTGCTGTAGCTGCGGGTGCTTCATAGTGCCGCGACTCAACCCCTGCGCCACCAGGCGGCCCAGGAGAACTTTTTAAGAGCCTGTCTGTACAGGCCACAGGTTTTCAGAAGGTCCCGGTAGAGCCCTCGCCCCGGGTGAGGGCACCACGGCCTGGGGCGCCTGCGGGGAGCCAGCCGGGCCAGGAAGCTGCGGGCAGGGGCATGCAAGGCCCGAGCCTCACACCCAGCAAGGGTTTCTCGGCCCCTCCCCCAGGGCCTCGCGCTCTGGGCCAGGCACACAGCCAGCCCCGGGCCAGGCTGCCCAGGACGCCGGACGGCAGACGGGAGAAAGGCGCCAAGGTATCAGACTTCACCGAGCGCGGGCGGCCGCTTGCGCGCAGCAACCGACCGTGGCCGCGCGGGCCGCGGCGCCAGCCCGTCCGGGCCCCGGCTCAGACTGGGAGCGGGCAGCGACTCCCGGCTGCGAACAGCCGCCCAAACCCGAACCCGGCCTAGGGGCAGGGGCACCAGTTAGTTTCGGGGTGTGCTCGGTGTGTGCTTCTGGTCAGGGGGTCTGAGCCACTCTGGCGGGCGTGGTCTGGCGGGCGTGGTTCCCGGGGGCGTGGACTTGTGTGCAATCCGGGGCGTGGTTTTGAGGGGCAGGTGAGCTTGAGGGCGTGGCCCTGGGGCGGGGCCTCCGCGGCGGGGCGGGCCCCATGGAGGGCTGGGCCGTTTGAGCGGTCAGCTCTTTCTCCCGCTGAGGGCATCCACCCCAGAACCTCGCCCCCTACATGCCTGAGCTGGAGGAGCTTGCTCGAGCGTCTGGGCTGCGTCGGCCCCTGCCAGGGTCGCGCTGGCATCAGCCTCGACTTCGTCCAAAGGGGCTCGGGCCGGGCGACCTTGCTGTGTGGCTCCTCGCCCTGGCGCAGACACACACGGTGCCACCGTCCAGCCACGGGATCCCGCGTCTCCCCGGCTGGGTCCTTGCCGTCAGCGTCAGGGCCCGCGCCAGGCGGGTCAGCCTGCCGGGGCTCATTCAGTGAGCGCACAGCCTCTGCCTGCCAGCTGCCAGGTCGCCTCTCCTGGCAGGCGCGAGCCCCGCGGCCAGCCCAGCCACCCGCCCGCCGGGAAGCCGTTGGCAGCAGCGAAGCAGCGTTCGTCTGGGGCGCCTCCACCCTACCTGCCCCCTGGCTCCGCTGCCCGAGGCCTTGGGATCATAAGCCCTGCCGAGCCGAGGAATCGAGGGCCCAGTGCTGCCGGCACCTGGACAGTGCCCGCTGCCCCCCACCACTGCTGGCCCTGAGTCTCCAGCCTTGCAGCGGGCGTGTCCACCCGAGGTGCAGGCCTGGCAAGGAAGAAGTGGCGCCCTCCACACCCGTGGGGCCACAGGCGTCCTGGCGCCCGCGGGAGGCAGCAGACGCCGAAGCAGCGGGGGGGGGGGCGGGAGGGCACGGCGCACACAGGGTCGCAGGCGCCTCGGTGTGTGGGTTCTGGGCTAGTACAGTGAATTCTAGCACGTTGCCCGTTTTGGTGACGTCTCCTCGCCAAAGGCCGAAGCGGCTCCACCACGGGCGCAGGCCACGGGCCGGGCTGCAGTTTGCTTCTTACAAACCTGCTATTGACTGTTATCCACTTTGTCCCCTAAAAGGAAAGAAGCACTCAGCCTTCATCCCCTTCCTGCTTTGGGCTCGGCGCTTCCCCGAGGCACAGCCAGAGGCGTGAACCAGCAGGTCCCCACAGGCTCCTCCTGGCCCTCCACCCTCGCCTGCCCCCAGGGGACGTCCCCATTGGTCCCCATCGCCTCTGCGGCCAGGCACCCGGCTGGTGCCCCTGCCGCCGTCCCGCAGGGCCTCGTCCCCTCTGCCTCCCCCTTTCTGGCTACTGCGTCAGCACCTTCCCTGGCCTACTGGACCTCAGCACTGCTGGGCTGTGGCCCAGAACGCGGGGAAGTCAGACCGGTGCTGCTTGTGTCTGGACCCTCAGAACCAGCACCCTGTCCAGTGTGGGGCTCTTGCTGCGTCCTCACTGGGCTGGACGAGCAACCCCGGGCCCAGGGTCTGCAGGACACCCGCCCAGGCCAGCCCCGTGTTGGGATCACGCTGGACAGTTTATGCTCATGCCCGAGCCCCACCCCGCACCTCCTCAGCCTCAGCACATGCCTCGGCCACCTCAGTCTGTGCGCTCATGTTGTCTCCCCGAACCTGTGGTCAGCCTCAGCCCCTCTGTCTGAGCCCCTCTGGCACTCCCCACATGGCTTTTCTGCACTGCCCAATTGGGCCCCAGCCCTCCATGCTGGCTCCCGCCTCACAGCAGTCCCCACCGCTGCTGCCTGGGGCGCACCAGGACGCTTGCCCCTGGCTACGCCCCCGGGCCCCTCGGCCGCCTCCCTGCGGTCAGGACCTGAACTCCTCCAGGAGGCTCCAGCTTCCCACCTGGTGCCGCGGGGCTCCTCGGACTTTTGGCAGTGCGTGCGCCCGCGGCCGCCTCCACCGCCAGCCCCGCCGGCCCCACCGCTGTGCAGACGTGGAAGGCTCCGGACCAGCGCCCAGCCTGGAGTCGGGCTCAAGGCGAGGGGTGCCATCTGTGAGTGAGGGACATGGCAACTGGATTGTCTCACACAGAAATCGCACCCGTCACCTTGGCCCGCCGAGCACCACCTCCAGACCAGGAGTGCGGCAGCTGTGGACGGCCGGCGCAGCCCCTCGGCCGGGCGCCCGCAAGCCCTCTGCCGGCCGGGCCTCACCTCCTGTGCGTCAGGGCGGTCGCCCTACCTCACGGGGTGTTGTGAGGGTGTGCACCGCGTTCCGGAATGTCCTGTCACCTGCCGGTCACTGGCACACGCAGCCGCCTCACTGTGAAGTCCTGTGGCCGTGCCGCCCGCGCGTGGGAGAGGGAGGCTGGGCAGCTCTGCCGGGGGGCGGCGAGGGGGTTGAGCCAGCCCTGGGGGGCGCGGGTAGGTGGGAGGACAGCTGCTGAGGAGGATGAGATGGCACGGGCAGGGCTCAGCGGTGTCGAGTCAGGTCCGAGGAGACACTGCTGCCCTGGACCTCCCTCTGCACGGGCATCCCCCCAGGGGCCCCGAATATCTGACGCCCCCAGCAGCGCGCCTGCCGCAGCACGGTCCTCTCTGCGGCCGCTCGCGCCCCACGGCATGCAGGCTCCCGGGCTGCCCCCACTCTGGGAGGTCGCCTGGCTTGGCCTGGTCGCGCCACGCCCAGTCCTGGCCCGAGCTTTTGGGTGGCCCGCATGGAGGGCTCCCCGGCCGGTGCTGCCTCCCCCCAGTCTGGAACAGGGAGCATCTGTGGCCGTGAGTCGGGGTGAGGCCGCGACTCCTGTCCTGTGACTGCACCTTGAGCCTGAGGCGCTTGGCCCTGGCTGGACCCGCTGGCCACCTGCGAAGTAGCCGTGAGCACAAAGCAGAAGTGGGGGGTGGTTTGTGCACTGGAAGCCGCCGGCGGAGACGCCCTCACTGTCCCCGAGGCCTCCCCAGGCGGCCGAGCAGTCCCTGGTGGAGGCGGCTGTGACCCCGGCGGCCCCTCAAGGAAAGGGGCCGTCTTGGCGGCTCCGCCCCATGTTGTCGCCCTCCCCACTCTGTGTCGGCCGCGTGAGCATGCACCCCTCGCCCCGACCGCCGGTGCCCGCGCCTTCCGAGAAAGTGCCCGCGTCCCTGTTCCCACACGGCCGATTCGGACCTGCCCAGGAGCCGTCCTCCTGCCAGGCCGTGTCCGGTGTACCCGGTGGGGTGAGGGCCGCTCAAGGGTTAGCAAGTGACCCCCCAGGGACTCGGACGCCGAGCCCTGGCGTGGATGGGCATGAGCGCTGCAGGCACTGCCCTCGCCCAGCCTCGTGGGCGACGACGGTGGGCCTGTTGACCGCGTGTCATCCCCACAGTGGCAGGGCGCTCCCGGGACTCCGGTGCCTCAGGGCAGAGCCGAGTCCCGGGCTGCGGGTGGGCGTGGCCCTGGACGCCCTCTGCGTCAGCTTCTCCCGGCCCCCGCCCACCCGCTCCAGTCCCACCTCCTTGGCCCCTCCTGGCTTCCCAGCCGGCCAGGGCGCCCCAGACTAGGCCGTCATTACATCTCACGGCCCTTCTGCCTGGAGCCTTTTCCTCCCAGAGGCCCCTCCGGCTGCACCCACCGCCCCTCCTGGCTGAGCCCCAGCTCCTGCTTCTGACAGCTGAGTCCTGCGCTGGTCTCTGCCCTCCAGGGACAGCGTCCCCAAGCCGGCACGGGCATGCGTACGGCGGACGGACAGCAGACGTCCGGCACTCACTCGGGCTCACGCAGCCAGCAGATGAGCAAGGGGCACGCATGTCCAGGGGCCGGGCGCAGGGGACTCGGCGGTGAGCGCAGTGACGGAGGGTGTTCGGGCCCGGGAGGCCTAGAGAGGAGGCCGGGACGTGGGGTCAGAGCCCCAGGGGGCGTGACTGTCCGGTGAGGAGAGGGCAGATGGTTCGGGAGGAGCCCCCTGTCCTGGCTTGCCCCGGGTACTCTGACAAGTGGGTGATTCCTGCTTCCAGGCGCCGCTTTCTGGTCTGTTCCATGGAACAGCGAGTCAGGCTGCTTGGGAGGAGACTCGGGGTGTGGCAACGTCAGGGTGGCGTCCCTTGTGTGCGGTGGCGTTTGCAGCCAGCCGGTCGGCAGCCCGGCGCCCCGACTCTGCTAGAAGCTGGGGCTGGGGGAGGAGCGACGACCCAAGTCTCGGAGCGGCCACAGAGCTAATGGGGTGGGCGTGGAGGAGCCACGTCACAGGCCGCGGGGACCCCAGAGAAAGGCAGGGAGGAATCAAGGCTTCCGCAGCACAGAGGCCAGCCCAGGCTGGGTGGCGGGAGAGCGGCTTGCTGCAGGCAGAAGGTCTGGTTTCCTGCGGGCCTTGGCGCTGGAGGGGCCGGAGGGCTGGCAGGAGCGGCAGGGGTGGCCTAAGAGTGCGAGCAGATACGCAGGCGGCAAGGGAGGAGCCGAGTGGCCAGCGGGCCCTGCAGAGTGGCAAGCGCCCAGGCTCTCCCTTCAGCCCGCACCCTCCTGCTCTGGTGCCCGGCCCACCCATCACCCACAGGGCACAGGAGGAGCCCTGAGGCCGTTTCTCCACCTTGCTGGGGCCTGGGGCTGGCCACAAGGGGTCTGCGCCCCGGAGCAGTGCCCCGGGAGCTCTGGCTCGGGGGCAGGAGGGCTCTGATAGTGAGCCAGGAAGCCTCATTAAAGATTGAAGCAGCAAAGCCCACTTGCCTGCCGGTGGCGTATCGGTTTCCCACTGGGAGCCGGCGCCAGGGAGGAGAGGTAAGTGGCCAGGACTGCGCCCGGGTCTGCCCACAATGGTCAGCAGGGAGTGGACCTTCCAGTGCTTCTGCTTCTGCCACTGCAACTGCGCCCTGCTCTGCAGAGTGAGCTGTAGGTGACGGGGCACCCCGCTGCGGTGCCCTCTCCCCAGCCGTGGGGCGGCGGGCGGGGCCGGTCGCAGCCGAGCGCTGAGCTCAGGAGGGCTGAGGCCGTCCTCACAGCAGCAGCAGAGCAGGCGCAGGGCCGGGCGGCTCCTGCAGCACCGGGCAGCTGGGCCTTGGCTGGGCGCCTTGGCTTCCCAGCCTCAGCCTCCCCGTCCGTGGCCAGGTACCTTAGGCCCCTCCGTGGAGCGCCACAGGCTGTTCACAAGAACGGAGCCGGGTCCAGCGCTATGAGGTGGACAGCCTTTCGTGTCCTGTCTCCTGCTTGGGGTTCTCAAGGTCTCTGGCCCGAAATGAGCTGAGAGGAGGGCAGAAACCACTTCTCTGGGCAGTGAATGGCCACAGCGCATGGCCTGGGTGGGGCCGGCCCAGCGGCTGGTGGGTGTCCTGGCCTGGCAGCTGGGAGGCCTGGGGCCCAGCCCTGCTTGCCCGGTTCAGACCGCCGCCCTCCCTTTCGCTGTGCCGGGACCCTCTGTGCAGGGCGGGAGGGAGGGGCGGCCGAGCAGCAACTGAGTCCGTCCCGCTGCTGCTCACAGACGCCAGGGCCGCACACCCGCCCTGGACTGCAGCTGAGGCCTCTGCGCGTGCCGGCCGTCCAGCCTGCGGGCCACCCAGACCCGCCTTGGCCTCTGGTCGGGGCAGGACAACACACCCTGACCTCACTGCTGCCACCGTGAGCCGAAGTTCGCATAGCGAAGACAGGCCAAAAACACTGGGAAATTCGCGCAGGGGAGCTCTGGGGAAGACTGAGCCGTGTTCAGGCTTTGTCTTGGTGGACGGGATGGACAGCGCTGCCTGGCCTTCTCGGCTGGGCGGAGTGGGGGCAGCTGAGTCTAAGCAGAGCCTGCCGGGGTCGGAGCGGGGGCTGGGGAGCTGAGGAGCAGGTCCCAGCTCACCCACGTGCCTTGTGGCCTTGGCAAGGGGACTCAGAGACCGTGGCCAGACCAGGCCGCAGCCCATCTCAGACCCACCCCACGTGGACACTCGCCGGCTTGCGGTGAGAGCCTTGAGCGGAGGACGTTGACCTGGGAGGTGCCCCTTCCCCGGGGCTCGCTGGGCAGTCTGAGATGGAAAGGCCCTGTGGAGGGAGAAGGCGCTGCCGGGGACCGGAGGGCCAGGGCACGGGGGGGGGGGGGGGGGGCCCGGNGGGGGGGGGGGGGGGGGGGGGGGGGGCTCGGACCCGCCCAGCCCGGGCCAGGGGGCTGCGTAGGCTGGCCCAGAGTCCACGCGCCGCCGAGCAGGCACTGGCTCTTTCGTCTCTGGCGCTCAGGAGCTCAGGTTCCATGTTCTCGGGGGCCCAGGGATGCCGTTCCTGCAGGTCGGCTGCAAACTGCCTGGCCCTCCGGTCCCGGAGGGCGGGGGCCGGCGTCCCAGGAGAACCTCCCATGGCCGGGGAGAGCCCCGCGCCGGCCGCACCCGTTGGTCTGGGGTGCACCAAGGGGCCACGTGCTCTCCCAGGCCCCTCCCTTAGACCCCCGGCAGCCGCCCAGCCTGGCCCTGTCCTTCCCGCCTCGAGGAGCTGTCCTAGCGGGCCGTGAGCGCCAAATGTCTCAAGTCGAGAGCGCCCGGCAGGGCCTGGGGCCTCACCGCAGCTTTCCTTCCTGCCCCGGAGGTGGGGCGCCCTGGGGACTTGGGGCTCAGCGAGGTCGGGGAGCAGAGCCCCACGTCGGGACTATCTGTTTACTAGACTTAAACATTCCAGTATGCGTGCTGAACGCACAGGATGTCTGTTGTCAGAAAACTGTCAGTGCTTTAGACAACAGAACTATTGTGTTCCGTCAGTAAAGCGAAAGTTGTGTTTAGGACAAAACCAGCGCTGACTCGTGGCGCCACGTGCAAGGGCCGGGCCGGGCAGGCCACTGCTGCGCCCGGAGGAGGGTGGACAAGACCGCCCCGCAGGAGAGGGGTCCGTGGGGGCCGTGATGCCTCCGCCCCATGCTGCGGGGCAGGGGAGCGTCTGCCCGAGGCCTCCCTGAGCCTGGGCCACCTCTTTGGCCTCGAGGTTGTTACACCTCCCGCCTCTGACCAAGCCTGCTAAGGCCTCAGCCGGGCGCCAGGGGAGGCGTGGGTGCCATGGGAGCCGTGGGTGCCTGGGTGCCTGGGTGCTGGCAGTGCCGGCCTCTCCTGCCAGGGAGGGCCTGCGGAGGCCGCCAGGGCTGAGAGCAGCCGGCCGGTGTCGCTGCGGCTCCGAGGCTCCCCAGTGGCACCTGAGCTGGCGCAGGGAAGGAACAGTCGGCTCTTTCTCAGGCTGGGCTAGGCCTGGAGCCTCCTGAAACGGGGCCCGGCCCGCTGTACGGGGCACAGGGACAGCCCCGCGTACCCGTGCCCCAGCTCCTCCCCGCCCGCCGCGGGCCCTGGCGGCAGGCACAGCCCCGGGGGCAGCCTGGCCCTGGCAGGACCTCGCGGGGGCAGGGCCTGCAGCGCCGAGCCCACCCTGACTGCTCAGAACAGGTGTGGGGGTGGGGAGGCCAGCGCAGGAGGTTGAGGGGTGTCAGGATTGAGGGGACCCTGCCAGGGGGACGCAGAGAGCAGGTCAGTGAGTGGGCAGGAGAGGGGTCAGTAGCTAAAGGGGTGGTTTGAACCGCCTGGAAAACACGGTCCACGTATTGGCTCTGAGGGGCGAGTCCTAAGAGGAGGTGCCAGGAGGCAGTTGGGGCGCGGCTGTCTCCAGCTGAGGCAGGGTCGGGGGCCCCTGCTGACCCCACATCTGTGCCTCTCGCCCACAGGCCCCTCCACCCAGCGGCAGGTGCAGAATGGCCCCTCTCCCGATGAGATGGACATCCAGAGAAGGTATGACACAGCCAGCGTGGGCTCCAGGCCACTCTGGGCCTCAGGGGAGGGGCTTGCCCGGGAGAGACAGGCGAGTCGTTGGCGCGAGGCCGAGCGAGGACGCAGGCCTGGGTTTCCGGGGAGCACGCTGCCTGCCGGCCAGCAAGAACAGCACCCCTCCGCTCAGCTCGCGCCTGGGCAGGACTTCGCAGGACTCCGTAGCCTGGCTGCATTCAGACCCACTGCTGGACACGGCCCCGCCCTCCAGTCCTGAGGCCCGCGGCCTTGGCACCGCCCCTGCTCGCCTCCTGTCCCGGCTGGCCTCTGGGCCGCGTGCAGCTCTGGACACCTGGGCAGACGCCACGGCCCTAAGACCCGGCCCCCGTGGCTTTGCGTGGCCGAGGCCCGTGTCCGGAGAGGCAGCCGCTCTCCGAGGAACTTCTGCGGGAGGGCTGACCACCCCCTGTGGTCCTGACCTGGTGACAGGGCTCTGCCGCTGACGTGCGGGCCTGGCCAGGCCATCCGCACCAGGGTACCGGGACGGGCCCCTCCAGGAGAGCTGGGAGCTGGGGCCGATGTGCCCTGTTCTCCTGGCTGTGAGGTGCCCTCCAGCCGCCCCTCACCGCGGGAGCTTGGGCTGGTGACCTCTGGGCCTCCGTGTCCCCACTGCAGCGTCATGTCCATCCTGGCACCCCCTGCCTTGGGTGGAAGTGGGGTGTGCCTGGGAGAGCGCCACCAGGCGGGAGAGGCGCCCTCTTCCTCACCCCGGCCCGCACGGGCCTCGCCCGTGCTCTCTCCTCGGTCCCCCACTGCCCCTCCCCGTGGCCATCGCTGCTTCTGTGTCTCAAGAGCCGCTGAACCAGGACAGCAGCCAAGCCTGGCCGGTTCCTCCCTCTGCCGGGTCCTCCAGGCCGGTCAGCCGCCGGGAGGGAATGCACAGGCCCGAGGGCCTAAGCCAGCCACTGAGTCCTCTGCCGAGGCCCCAGCGCCCAGCAGGCCTGTTCGCGCAGGCACTCGGCAGCCCGCGGCCGGAGCGGCCCTGGTGGTCAGCATGTGGCCTGCAGGTGTCCGGGGCCTCGTTGCCCACTCCACCCCAGGAGGCCCGGATGGGTGGGCCTGCAGCGGGGCGGTGGGGGCTTTCGGACACCTGCCGTGCCGAAGGGTCACATCTGTGATGGGGGTCAGGCGTGATCCTTTCAGGGGCCCTGAGAAACGGAGTGGCACGCTGACTTTGCAGAGGCGCTGAGGCCCAGGAGAGGGACGCGCCACGCCAGCAGTAACAGCCCAGAGGCCGCGCGTACGGCTCTCTGGTGGGCCCCGCCTGCCCCGTAAAAAGAAGGGGGCCTGCGCCTCAGCACCAAGTCCCCTGACGCCGGGAACATGCCCCTTGTGGAGCACCCGCCAGCGCTGCAGGCGCTCCAGCCCTGCCCTGCCCCGCAGGGCCCACCCCTGCTCCCAACCGCCCCCAAGCCAGGGTGGGGCCCATGACCCCGTGACCCCGCACCCACAGGCACTGAGAGCGCTGCCACCCAAGGCCTCAAGTCCCTGACAGCGTGGGTGCCCCCCGCTGGCTGCAGCGTCTCGGCCCAGATGCGGCGGCTCTGTCCCTGGGTGGTGTCCTCACCCGACTGTGTGCGAGCCCCCAAGGCCGCTCTGCCGCTGGAACTCGGGCCGCAGCTCCACGGGCAGCCCGCCCAGGGGCCCCCGGGCAGCAGGGCACGAGCCGGGGTAGGGCGCAGGCGGCCCTGGAGTGGGCCCTTTCACAGGGCCCCTGTGCAGGGCTGCCCGGCCCAGTCTGGCACCGCCCCCGCGGAGTGGGGCAGCGAGGGAGTGCGGCCGGGCCCTGCGGGCACGAGCACAGAGAGCCCAGCCCCGAGCCTGGCCCAGCCCTCGCTCCGCAGACCAGCCCTGCTCTTGCTTCTCTTGCAGACAAGTGATGGAGCAGCAGCGCCAGGAGTCTCTCGAGAGAAGAACCTCGGCCACAGGTGAGCGCCCGCAGTGCGGCGGCCCACGGCTTTGCTCAGGGGCCAGGGCAGGCCCTCTGAGGGTGCTGCTGGGTGCCCGCTGCAGTGGGATGGCCAGGGCAGGTGAGAGTCGGGGGAGGACAGAGCAGAGTGGGGCCTCGGCCGGGGCCACCTGCCTGCCCCCCCAGCGCATGCAGTGCTGAGGCCCCGGCTTCGTGCTGGGACATAGCGGGGCGCCCCGGGGAGCTCAGTGTTGGGGCCGGGAGACCGAGGACGAGGCAGGGCATCCCGAGCACGGCCGTGTGGCCCTCATGGAGGGCCAGGTCAAAAGGCCACGGGGCCGGGCCTGCCAGGGAGGACCCCGGAGGCTGGGGCCAAGCTGGCCGACCAGCCGGTGCAGGAGCCTCCTGGAACCACCACCTGCGCTGCCCTCGGCCCTCGCCCGCGGCTCGGGGCTGACCGCGCCCTTGTTCTTGCAGGGCCCATCCTCCCACCGGGCCACCCCTCCTCTGCAGCCAGCGCCCCCCTCTCATGTAGCGGGCCTCCGCCTCCGCCCCCACCCCCTGTCCCGCCTCCAGCCATGGGGGCCACCCCCCCTCCGCCGCCCCCACTGCCGGCCGGAGGGGCCCAGGGCACCAGCCACGACGAGAGCTCCGTGTCGGGACTGGCCGCCGCCCTGGCCGGGGCCAAGCTGAGACGAGTCCAGCGGGTAAGAGTCCCGGGCGGCAGGGCGGGGTGGGGTGCCCTGACGGCCGGCACCACTCACCCACCTCGGCCACAGACGGGCGGTGCTGGGAAGCGAGAGTTGTTGCCTCGCGCTGGCCTCACTGGTCACTGCTGGGCGAGACAGCAGCCCCGTGCGGAGAGGAGCCGCGGCCTGGCTGCCCGAGTGGCCCGTCGAGCCCTGGCACAGGCAGCCCAGCCCCGCGCTCCGGCTTGGCCAGGGGCCCCTCCTCCCCGTCGTGTCCGACTTCGCGGCCAGCCCCGCCCCTCTCGGCCTCTGCCTTGTCACCGGTGGGAGGTTGGACTAGACCCCGGTCCCCTGCCAGCACTGCCATCACTGGGCCACACGTGCACACACACACTTGCACACAGGCACACGGGTGTGCTCGCTCACGCTCACGCATGTGCGCGCGTGCACACGGGTGCACACACATGCACACTGTGCTTGTGTACGTGTGCACGCATGCATGCGCGTGCACTTGCCGCACATGTGCACATACACTTGCACACATGGCCCCTCAGCCCCCCAGGTGCCGCCGGCGCAGACCCAAACCCTAACATCTGCCCCTCCCCTTAGCCGGAAGATGCATCTGGAGGCTCCAGTCCCAGCGGGACCTCCAAGTCCGACACCAGCCGGGCCGGCAGTGGGGGCGGGGGAGGCGGCCTCATGGAGGAGATGAACAAACTGCTGGCCAAGAGGTGGGTGTTGAGGCCCCACCCCCGCGACAGGCCCGGGAGCCGCCGGCCCTCAGCGTCCAGGACAGTCCTGGCCTGGCCCCTGGGCGCCCGGCCCTGCGGCCCCCCGCCTCCCTCTGCCTGTGGGTAGCAGCACGGGCCAGCCCCGCTGGGCAGAGAAGCCAGGGGTCGTTGCAGAGGTCAGCCCGGGGGTGAAGAGGCGTTCCCGCTCGCGCGCTGGCACGGGTACTGCGGCCCCGGAGCCACCCGGTGGGTGAGAAGGCGCCACCGTGGCAGGCACAGGAGGCGGTTACGGAGCGGCTGGTGCCCACGGGGGGGACACTTCCCCCCGGGTCAGTCAGGGCCAGGACCTTGCTGGTGGCCCCCGCCTCCACGCCGGCACTGCGTCGCCCCCACCTGCAGCCCGAGGGGCGGGAGACCACGGAGCGCCCCTCCTGGCTCCTCTCCCCAACACAGCTCACCCGCTGTCCCCGGGGAACGCTCGGCCCTGAGCGTGACGAGGGCTCACCTTTGGGCACAGGGTCGGGGCCACGCAGGGGCGGGCTGGAGCGGGGGTCCACTGCAGCCCCTTCCCGAACCTCCAGCCGGGCCGGGCCTGGCACATGCAGGCAACCAGGAAGCGAACGGAAGAGACAGCCCGTGGGCAGCGCCAGGAGGCCAGGGCCTTGGAGGAGGTGCCCCACTGCTGGACGGGAAGGCTGGGAGGCTGAGGAGGGAGAGGGGAGTGTGCCCTGCGGAAAGCAGGTCGGGAGAGGGAGGCAGAGACGCCGTGGAGGGACTGACCAGTCAGGCCAAAAGAGAGGGCAAGTCCCATCCCAGCTCAGAGGCCAGCAGGCCTGTGTGAGAACGGAAGGCATTTTGGGAGAGGGAGATGCTGCTGGCCCAGGTCCAACCCAGGTGTGAACAACAGCACTGGGCCTCAGTGGTGCAGGCCCAACGGAGAGGACGTTCCCGAGACGGAGGGGCCAGGAGCCGGGGACACCCACACACTGCCAGGGGCCTCAGAGCCCCACGGAGCACAGGCAGATCCGCACACTCCGGGGGTGGGGGGCTGACTGGGGAAGGCGCCCGGGGAAGGGCCTCCCCAGGGGCGCGGGAAAGGAGGGTACTCTGAGCTGTGAGCAGAGTTTGCACGAACACTCCGCTCGACCTACTCGCCCGGGCAGCCGCCCTGCTTTGTCTGAGAAGCCGAGCTGGCTCTGGCGGGGACGGAGTTCCTGGGCAGAGGGCCGCGGGCGCAAGGTGCGGCCAGGGGTGGGGGGCGCCCTCGCTCTTGGTGAGGGCAGCAGCCAAGGTAGGAGCGCGTGCAGGGCGCGTGGCCCCTGGCGAGGTGCCCTTGGAGCTCGGCACAGGCTGCCCCTTGGAGGCGAGGGCAGAGCAGGAGCCGAGCCAGCCTGGGTGGAGCGACCCCGCCGCCCCACGGCCATGACCGCTGACCTGGGCTCTGAGAGCCGGTGCTCTGTGGTCCCCAGAAGTGAAGCTCCTGAAGACGTGTTTTGGGGGAGTGTGAAGGGTTTGCGTGTGCAGGCTTGGGGGCCAGCCAGGTAGAGGGGAGACCACCGAAAAGACCGTGAGTCCTGCAGCCCTGAGCAGGGAGGGAGGCCGCGCCGGCCGCATGCTGGGGGCCGGGCAGTCGGCCAGCCCTTGGAAGCTCTGGGCTCGCCCAGTCCTGCGGGCGCCCCAGCCAGGCGGGCAGCCAGGAGCGGAGGTAGGAGGGGGCCCCTGGCCCCCCCGCCTGCCCTGTGACACTGCGGCCCAGAGGGGCACCTCCGCGTGCCAGTGGCCAGGTCTGGGAGAACACGCTGCGAGGACAAACCAGCTGCCCCCTCGGTGCTGTGGACGCAGGAAGAAGGTCCTCAGAGCGCCCTTCCCGCGCCAGCCAGGTCCACGTGCAGGCCACAGGCAGCACAGGCCTGGGGGCCCAGCGGGCAGCGCCGCGCCCAGTGGGCGCTTGGACAAGCTGCCCGGGGACCACGCTGTGTCCAGCCAGAGGCAGTGTCCGGGCCAGCGTGGGTTCCTCAGGAGCTGGGTCCTGTCTCCTCCCTCTTTGTCTTAGGAGAAAAGCAGCCTCCCAGACAGACAAGCCGGCCGACAAGAAGGAAGACGAAAGCCAAACGGTAAGCGCCCCCGGCCGCCCGCCGCTCCGCAGGTGCCCGGCTCTGGCCGGCCGGCCCTAGGTGCCAAGGTGCACTGGCGGGACCCGGACGGGTAGAGACCTGACCGGGGCCTAAGGGGGCGGAGGGCACGCGACGCTCCCTCCGGCCCTCGCCTGGACAGCAGACCGGTGCCGCCCAGCGTCCTAAGGCCCTGTGGGTCCCCGGCTCCTGGGGGTCAGCTGAGGGGCGCAGGGCCGGGCAGCCCCGGAGCCCCGTGAGGGCGCCCGGAGCCGGGCGCGGAGGAGCCGCCCCCAGACCTCGCCTCTGGGAGGGGCAGCACCGCGGCAGGAAGCGGCCACTGCGCTTTGCCGGCGAGTCCTGTTCCCGGAGACCCGTGGCCGCCCGCCTGCAGGGCCTCTGGCCCGGCCCCGCGCCGCTGCGCCCACTCGGGGGGCCAGGTCCTTCTCTGCTCGGCACCGGCTTCTCCCGTCGACGCTGGAGCGGCCGGTTCAGACCTTCGCCACCGGCGGACGGTGCGGCCCGGCAGCACAGGCCAGACCCAGCGAGCTGGTGCCTGTCGGCAGACGGGCCAGGCCCAACGTCAGCCGGCCGGTGACCTCCCCTTGCTCTGCCCTGCCTGGGCTCCGCCCCTTGGCCACGGCGCCCCGGCCAGGCTGCCCGCACCCTGGGCTGCGGCTCCTGCTTCGCCGAGTCACAGCCTGCCAGCGCTGCCGGGGCGGCCATCCAGGGCCCCTCCGACCTCTGAACCACGGGAGCCTGGGCGACACCGGCCCAGACCCGCCTGCACCCACCCGGTCCAAGGTGCTGCCGGCCTCGCAGCCCGAGCCCTCGCGCGAGGACAGAGCTCTCTGCTGCAACCGCCCCTTTACTCCGTGGGCAGTGCCCGTCCCTGCTGGTGCCGGCCCAGGCCCACCGGGCCACAAGGCCCCTCCCGCGCCAGGCCCGGCGCAGGGCGGGCTGGAGGCCCCACACCGGGCCAGCGCCCCGTAGGCACGGACCCGTGAGGCCCTCTCACGCCCTCTCTCGGGGCCCCGGAGGGTGAGAACCCGCTGGGCTGAGCTCCTGGAGGGCAGGGGGCTGCTTAAAGGGAGGCGGAGCCCCGGGCCAGGGCCAGCTTGGCAGCAGCTGAGAGCATCGCCCGAACTGCAGGCAGGGGCCGCAGCAGCCTCGCCCAGCTGGGGCATCCCTGGTGTGGGGAACCGCTACTGACCGCTCCTGGTGGGCTCACAGGCCTGCCTGGGCCTCCGTGCCAGCCCGGCCCCTGCACGGCTGAGAGTCCGCTCCCCAAGTGCAGCGCCCGAGGGGGCCACCCACCCAGCCCCTTGTGCTCTTGCCAGGGTCCCAGATTCATGCATCCCGCAGGTACTGGGGGTCCCGGTAGGTGCCAGTTCCGTTCTTGGTGGGGGCTAAGAGGCCAGCAGCCCTGGCCGGCTCCCACAGCCCACAGGCCCCTCCTGCCGGGAGCGCGGAGTCGGCCCCAGCAGTGGCTGCAGGGATTCAAGAGCCCCGGCCGGACAGGCCGGCGGACAGCAGAGAGCAGGTGTCTGCCATGCGGCCGGGGATCGCCCCCACTCCATGCTCCGTGGGCAGAGCCGAGCACACTTGTGGCTTTGGGGACCCTGCCCCTGCAGGCCCTGTGGCTGTGGCAGCGGGTGGGTGGGTGTGTCCGAGGACAGAGCAGGCGGGGGCGGGCAGACGGCGCCCAGGGCTCCAGGAGCTCGTCCTGCCGGGCGCTCCCGAGAGGCAGCGTCTCCCTGAGCCTCCAGGCGCTGGACGTGAGGGGGCCGGCGGGGCGCGGGGCTCCAGAAGGGGCCAGCTGGAGAGGGGTGCGGGCCCACACAGGGTGCGGCGCTGGGGCGAGGGGCTGGCAGGGCCAGGGGGCGAGGAATGAGCTGGTCCTGAAGCTCGTGTTGCCACAGCGCCCATGGGCAGGGGTGGCTGGAGAGAACCTAGAACAGCTCTCGTCCGTCCTTCTCACATGGTGGAGGCCCACTGGGCCCCCCAGTCGTGTGGTGGTGCAGGCAGCTCTGCCCCCGGCTGGTCGCACCCCCTGCCAGGCCAGCCAGCAGCACCCCATGGCACAAGCTCCCTGGACCCCGCCCTCACCGCCAGCAAGGCCACTCCGGGCTTGGAGAGGGGCCCCTTAGGTGGGCCCCTGGGCGTGGACGGGCCAGAGGGTCGGTGGACACCGTGGCATCAGGCCACCGATGGTGGGTCCTCCGGGGGCGGGTGGGGCAGGGTGGGGTGTTGGGCCTGGGGGCAGATGCCCGGCAGAGCCCTCGTTCCTCGCGGCCCCACTCCCTGTCCACGGCCAGGACTTGGGGTTCTCATCTGCTTCAGTGACTGTCCGAGTAAGGCACGTTCACCAGGAGCGCGGAAAGGGGCGTTTGGCACCGTGCGGTCGGGCCGGCTCCTCCGCCCGCCTGCCCCGACCTGCACCTCTCTCGTCTGTTTCAGGAAGAGCCGAGCACCTCTCCATGCCCGGGGGGCCGAGCAGCCGGCCAGCCTCCCAACCCCGCAGGTGAGCACGGCGGGCAGGCGCCAGAGCAGGCCGGTGGCTGTGGCTTCAGTCTCCCTGGGAAACGCCCCCGTGACTAATTACCGATCACCCGACTTGCCGGAGGCACAGCCGTCCCTCTCCGCCCCCGCCCCAAGCTCTGGGACTTGAGATGTCACCAGAAGAGCACCCGAGCTGCCTGGTGGGGGCGCGGGGCTGGTCACTCAGCCGTTCAGGAACGTGTTTGCCGCGCTCGAGAGCAGGCGCGGGCGCAGAGGGAAGCGGGTCGCCCGTCCCGCTGCGGTGTCTCCGGGGCGTGCCGCCCACAGCCCCTGCGTCCGTCCGTGCCGCTCTGGTGGCCTGTGTGCCTGCGGGGGCCACGTCCTTCCTCAGGCCGCCGTGGGTTGGGGAGACGGGACAGAGAGCGTCCCAGCTGAGGCGGGAGCTGAGAGCGGCCTGCGCGGGGCAGGTGCCTGGAGCCCAGGCAGGCGCCCCGGCGGGGTGGGGCGGGCCGGGGAGGCTCCTGGGCGGCTTCTACCTGGGCCCCTTCGCAGCGCTGGGTGGCCCGTCTGGCCTCGGCGCCTCTGCCTCTGCTCATCCTGCCAAATCGGTGGCCGCAGTCGAGTCCGGCCACACTCTGGGCCTGATGCCAGTTCCGACAGGAAAGACGCGCTGAGGCCAGAGTGGAGCGGACAGCGCAGGGGGCCACGGGGCCAGCGGGCAGTGAGTGCCCTTGGCATCACAGGGCCCAGCAGCTGTGGACCCAGAGGTGGCCCCCATGGCGAGAGGACTCAAGCCAGCCGCGAGTGCAGGCCCACACGGTCGGGGAGGGTGCCGGAGCCCCCGGCTGCCCTCTGTCCCGCTGGCCTTCCAGCGCCGGTGGCACCGCGGCTGCCACCAGGGGTGTCTCAGGCTGGGGTGGCCTGCGTGCTCCGGGCCTGAGCGCTGCGTCCACATGCTCATTTGGCAGAGGCCGGCCGGAAGCCCTGGGAGCGGAGCAACTCGGTGGAGAAGCCCGTGTCCTCGCTGCTGTCCAGGTGAGCTGCCCGGCGGCGGCGCCGTCCCGGGCCCACGGCACCCGCTCCGATTCACATGTCTGTTTCGTTCCATCGCCCTAGAACCCCGTCTGTGGCCAAGAGCCCCGAAGCTAAGAGCCCCCTTCAGTCGCAGCCTCACTCTAGGTACCGAACAGCCCTGGCCTCAGCCTCCACTGCCCGCCGTGACTAACGCTGCCCGTCCTGTCCTGTCTCCTAGCAGCCGGCTCTGGGGCGGGCTGATGTCTCCTGTCCCCTTGGGGTGGGCGCCGGGCGCAGCGTGTCAGGGAGGGCTGAGGCTGGGGCCGGCAGGGGCAGCGGAGACCCGGATCCGCGCCCGGTCCTGGGGCTCCCGGGCAGCCGTCGCCCACCGGCCCGCTCAGGCCTGCTGGCCCCTGCCTCGCGGGCAGAGCTGCGGACAGCAAAGTGCCCGCTGGCCACGGCGCCCCCTCGGCCGGCCTGGTGCTGCCCCGCTCCTCCCGCAGCCCGCGCAGAGCAGACCCCGCGGTGTGCCCGCGGCACCGTCACAGACCAGGGTGTTTAAAGCCGGGGCCCGAGGCTGCAGGCCTCAAGAACCAGTGCCAGGGGTCCCCTCGGCGCACCCCAGGCTGAAGGGACACAGCCCTGACCCGGCGGGCGGCGGTGAGAGCAGAGGTGACAGGCTGCGGCTGGCCTGGGCAGGTGCGGGCGGGCAGGGTCACGAGGCCTCCCGGCCTGCAGTCAGCGGGTCCCGGGCATGTCCCACCGGCCCCCCCAGCTGGTCTCCGCCTCGTGGGGCGCCGCGCCTGAGGTGCAGGGCCGTTGGTGGGGCTGGTGGCCGGCCTGCGGTGGGTCGTGGGAGCAGCTGGAGGGCCGCCGCCAGCATGCTGGGGTGAAGGGGCGGTGCTGGCGTGGGCCGGCGGCCTCTGCACGTGCGGGCCTGGCTGGAGCCCGCGAGCTCAGGGGCCAGGCAGCCCCACGCTCCGGCCGGGAGCCGAGGCCGGCGGTCTGCCCGGGGCCTCAGGTGCTTGGGGTGGGAACCAGACCCGGCAGCAGCGCTCAGGCCAGGCCTGCCCTCTGCCGAGACAACCCTCTCAGCCGCACGCGCGGCTTCTTTCTCAGGCTCCCCCCAGGATGGGTGCAGGGCGCTTCCACCCCCTTTTCCTGAATTTGCGCCTGTGCCCTGCGTGACCCCCATTTCCATGCGGGCATCCGGGCTCCCCTTGGCCCCCGACAGTTCCTCGTGCTGGGCCGCGGGCACGCGCACGCCTGTGCGTCTCGGTGCCCGACAGCCAGTGAGCGCCTCCGCCTGGCCGGCCCCGTCCTGCTGTGCCGGGAGGACTCCAGGCCCTCTCAGCGCGGCCTTCAGGCGCCCGTGGGTCTTGTCGAGTCCAGCCCGCGCTGGGCAGCCAGTCCGCGCTTGCCCCTCTAGCTGGGGGTGCGCGCCCCGGCCTCCCCACCCGCCCCCGCCCCCTCTGCGGCTGGGTTTTCTTAGGTCCCACGAGTAAGACAGCCAACGAGCTTCGCTCCCTCGCCCGGCCTCGGCTCACCCCAGCCCCGGGGCCACTCGGCGCCCGCGTCTCCCCCTCTGGCCAGTAGCTTCACCCAGCATGGGCACCCCACATCACCCTCACCCGCCCCTGGACGGACACCGAACATGGGGTGCAGATCGCTGCCGGGGGCCTGCTTGCAGTGGGCTTCCTTTGTGGGGGATCACGCATGGGGCTGCCCCCGGGCGGCCATGGCGCCTGCCCTCAGCGTAGCAGATGTGGCTGCGCTGGCCTGGTGTCCCCTCCGCCCCGTGGGCGTCCAGCCTGCAGCCCGCCCTCCATACAGGCCCCAGAGACAGGCCAGGGTCCTGCGGCAGGACCGTCTTAAACGGTCAGACAGCCCTGGGCTCCTTGGCCCGGAGGCCGGGGTGCAGGAGATGGGCATTTCGAGCCAGCTGACCCAGTTTTCTGGAGAGTGCAGCAGCCAAAACCGAAGCCCTGGCCTCAGAAGAGCAGACCACGTCCAAGGCCATATGCTGCCCAGGCGCACAAGCCCAGCACGGCCCCCGGCCTGGCGTCGCAGTGTGGGAAGCGGTGCCCCAGGACAGGGGCTGCTGGGCCACTCTGCAGCCTGCACCGGGTGGCGCCATCTGTGAAGCCCCCACCAGCCGGGCCCACGCACCCCGCGGCCTGGGCCCCAGGCTTTTCTTGCCAGGGAGGTAACATTTGGGTGAGAACTTGTGAGCCAGAAAGCAGGGGTTTTGGACCCCAAGTCCTGGCCCTTGGGCTGGGAACGTGGCCAGTGTCCACCCACGAAGCCTTTTTGAGGTGGGGACTGGGCACAAGCTCCTTCCTACGTGGCTAAAGGGGGCCCGAGGTCGGAGCGGGCGGCGCCGAGGGCAGTGTGGGTCCCGAGCTCGAGCCCCGGTGAGGAGGCCGGCCTGGCCCCACCGCCTGACCGCGCCCGCCGCCCCCTCCCCAGGATGAAGCCAGCAGGGAGTGTGAACGACGTGGCCCTGGACCCCTTCGACCTGGACAGGATGAAACAGGTCAGTGTGTCCCAAGAGGCGCGACGGAGGCAGAGGCTGCGGCTGGGCCGCCAGCTGGGGCCCCCGAGGCTACCAGGCCGCGGAGCCAGCAGTGCAGGGGGGCACCCAGGAAGCCTGGCCCCGGCCCTCGGTCCGGCCTGCATGGCCCCTCTGGCAGCTCGAGGGCCGGCTCTGTCCACCCCACCCCTGCTCAGGCAGGGCCAGGCGGCCGCTCTGGTGGGAGCAGGGAGCCCCTGGGGACGTGCCACCCCATCCAGGCCCGCTCTGCCCCTGCTGCCCGCCTTGCTCTGCCCCACAGGAGATCCTGGAAGAGGTGGTCCGGGAGCTGCACAAGGTGAAGGAGGAGATCATCGACGGTGAGTGCGGGGCTGCGGCTGGTCCCCCGAGCAGGGGGCAGCAGGCGCCGTGTGCCCCAGGGGTCCTCCCCCTGGCGCCCGCGTCCTGTCAGCCACCCCTGGTTGAGCAAGGGGAGCACTCCACCTGCACCCCGAGGCCCAGGCCTCCCCACGCCCCCACACTTCTTCTAGGACCCATTCTGGGTCAGCGCCGGCCGCCACGGGCAGGGGGCCGATGCTGGACGCACCCCAAGGCCCTGGCCGTCCAGGGAGCTGGACGACCCGGCTCTGCCTACGTGTCTGCTTCAGGGCTCCTGCGGGCCCCGCCGCCCCGGCCCCGGCTTCGGGTTCACGCGCAACCGAGGCCTTCCAGGACGTCGGAGGCCCTGAGCTGCCTGACCCCGCGGCCCTGGCCCGAGGGGCTGCTGGGCCTCCTCCGGGAATCACATCTTCCTCTGGCTCCCACGGGCCTTTGATGTGGCCGGCTCAGACCTGGAGCCAGAGGAAGAAGAAAGGCTGGGGCGGGTGGGCGTGCCTGGGGCGAGATGGGAGGTGCAGCCTGTGCCCCGCCTCCTGCCCCTGACCACTCGGTCTCACACCTGGGCCTGTCCCTGGGGCTCCCCAGAACTAAATGGGGCGGCCTGCCTGGACTCTGGAGCCAGAGGAGGGGCCTGGGTGGGAGCCAGCGGCAGAATGGAGCCCTGCCCGGTGGCTGACCGCCACACCCCGGCCTTGTTCCCTCAAGCTGCTCAGTTCCTGTTTGTGCAACCCCCCCCAGGCCTGCCTATAAGGAGTTAATAAGCGAAGGGAACTGGGGGGGCAGCCGCTAACTCCCTTTAAGCCGGCTGTCCCCAGGGCTGCCCCTGGCCCAGGGCAAGAGCTGGTGTGGGCGAGCCGGGCAAGGAGGGGCGGGGCTGGCTCCACCGCCTGGCGCAGCCCGTGGGCCTCTTGGCACCCAGCCGGGGTGCAGCTCCAGGGCCACCCTCCCGGGCCCGGGCGACGCCCAGGCCTCGGCTCTTCTTGCGGCCTCAGACTCCAGGGGAGGCCCAGACTTGGGGTGGGGACGGGTGGGAGCTAGAGGCGGGAGCCAGGGAGGCCCTTCCTGGAGGGGGCTGGGGAGTCCCGGTGGGAGCCACGCCCTCCTCAGGCCAGGGCTCCCAGCCGGCCGGGGTGGCCTCTGCCCTCCCTCAGAGGGGCTGGTCCCCCGAGCCAGCAGGGGGCCCACCTGTCCGGAACGCCTGTGCCCGCCGCCCCTCCCAGCGCGAGGCCCGGCACCCCACCCGAGCGTGCGAGCAGCAAGGGGACCGGGCTCTGCCATCACCCCAGCACGCACAGGGCCCGTGGAACCTCAGGGGCTCTGGGGCCGGGCCCTCGGGGGCGGGGCGGCCGGAGCCGGGGTGGGGCTGAGCCTCCTCCGTCTGTCCCTCTGTCCGCAGCCATCAGGCAGGAGCTGAGCGGGATCAGCACCTCCTAGAACCTCGAGCGGAGCCCGCCGGCCGCCCGCACACAGGGAGCTGGACGCGCTTCCTGTACGGCCCGCCCAAGAGGAAATGCTAAATGAGGAGAGCTCAGTTCCTGGATTTTTTAGATTCTACCTGACACAAAACACCAGGTCTCCTCGCCTTTTTTTGAATTTTATATTTCTTATTTAAGTGTGCATTTCTTCCGGTCTATAGCGAAGACACCGAGTCGCGCCGTTAGACGGCGCGCAGGCTCTCTAGGTGACGCTGTCCGCGCGCGGGGCGGCCTGGCGCCCTCGCTGTCTGTGTCCACGTGTAATAAACGGTCACTGTCCACGCAGCTCTGCTCTGCTCTCGCGCGGCCGTGGGCTCCTGGGGGGCCCTTTCGGGGGGCCGTGACGGGGAACGGGGCAGTGCGCGAGGTGGTGGCTGCGCTGGATTCAGACGTGGGGGCCGGGGCGCTCCTGCTGCTCGGGCAGTGCTGGGGTGCCCAGGTCTCCGGACCTGCGAAACCGCCCTCCCCAGGAAGCGGGCCAGCGGCGCCCAGAGCCAGACCCGGGACAGCAAGGAGCCGGCGTGCTCACTCCGCGGCGGGGTCGTGCCCGGCGGCCAGCGGCGCAGGCCGCGGAGCTGGCGCCCCCGGAAGAGCTCGGGGCCCACCCCGGAGCCGCAGGGCTGCCGCTGCGTGTCCACTGAAGCTGCCCCGGCACTGCCCAGGCCACTCAAGGCACGTCCGCCCCTCAGCCACAGCACCGGCACCCCGGGGTGCAACCCCAGCCAGGGGTGCAACCCCAGCCAGGGGAGGCCCTAGGTCTTGTCCCCCCAGCCGCCAAGACACAGCAGTCACCCAGCCCCAGCCGCCTGGGAAGGCCACAGGAGCATGACGGGGCTGCCGTTCTCCAGCAGGCTCAGGACAGAGGTCATCCTGAGAGCGCCCAGCAGCGCGGGGGCAGAAAGGGCAGCTGCCCGGCAGCTGGCCCAGGCCCAGAAGCGTTCTCGCCCGGCCCCTCCTGCTGCCTTGCGCCCGGCAGACTGGCAGTTGCGGGGCTGCGGCCTCAGGCCGGCCCGGGGAGCTGGTGGTGCAGACAGGAGCTTCCTCACCAAGCGCCCAGCCCTGCCCGGGCGCCCTCCAGCTACGGGTGGGCCTGCACGGCGCCCTGCAGACAGGCCGCGCAGGGCAGGGCAGGGCAGGGCAGGGGCACCCCTGGCCTGGGCAGCTGGCCGGGCTCCCAGGACCAGGCAGAGCAGCGCTTCCCTCGCACAGGGGCCCCTCCCCGCACCCAGGAGCCAAGCCACTGGAGATCCGGTGCCTGGCACCACGGCAGCCACGCCCAACCGCTGCTGTCCTGGCCGGCGCCTGCCAGGGCTCAGGCCCGGGGCTGCAGGTGCCTCTCCCGGCTCAGCCAGGACAGCCCCTGCCGTCCCGCCCTGGAAGCCCAGGATTCCCCCTCCATGCAACCCCTGGCCCAGAAAAGTGGCCCCCTAGGTTGCACCTGTGCCCTCGGCCCTAGCCACAGTGGGACGGGCCACGTCCCAGTTCACGGTGACCCCGCAGCCCTCAGCCCGCACCCTGGGCCGTCGCCTGTCCGGCCCCTGCCGACCTGTGTCCTGTTCTGAGAGCATCACCGCAGTGCCACGTCTAAGCTGGGGACACCCACGCCGTGTCACGCTGGGACCCTCGGCCGGGAGGCTCTGCAGTGGGGGTGCTGCGAGGGGGCGCTGTGCCCGCGGCTCAGTGGGTGAAGAGCAGGGGGGGCTTCCAGGCTGGTGATGGGCCTGGGGCCACGTGCAACGACAGGCAGGTCCCGCTGCCCGCACCCGCAGCACTGGGCACACTCAGCGGCAGGGCTTTCGGGAACACTGCCCAGACGGGTGTCAGCAGCTAAGGAGCAGGGGCCATGGTTTGGGGCCACACAGGCTGACACCCCCTGCCGGGGCCGGCTGGACCTCATCCCAGACTGGAGCCAAGACCCCAGTCCGTGGATACAGAAACACACGCTGGGTTTAATTAAGGGCAGGGCACTGGGAAACGCCCGAGAGCAGCGCTCAGGAAGGCCAGGCCTCGCGGGGAGGCCCAGAGAGGGGCCAGCCCACGGCCACAGGCAGACGAGCTTCCAGGCTGGCCAGTGCCTCCAGGCAGGTCCCAGGGCTCTGGGGCAAGAGCAGCAACATGGCAGGAACCAAATGCAGCCAGACCGGTCCGGGCACCCAGTCCGGCGGGCACCGGCGCAGCCAGCTCTGCGCAGGAAGCTCCGGCAGGGCCAGGCGCTGCAGGTTCATCCAGGTCCACGCGGGCAGCAGCCAGCGCTACAGGCGGTCCTCTGCCAGCTTGCACACCCGCTTCACCCTCGCGTAGGGCCCCAGGGAGTCCTCGAACACGAAGTCCCAGAGCACCTTCACCCACGAGTGGTGCTGGGGCAGGTGGTCGTAGTACTCAGGCGCGATCTTCCGCACCTGCCGAGAGGGACGGGTCACGAGCCAGGCCCTGCACCCACCCCTGCCCCACGCAGGTGTGTGCTCGCATGCCCTGCACCCACCCCTGCCCCACGCAGGTGTGTGCTCGCACGCCCTGCACCCACCCCTGCCCCACGCAGGTGTGTGCTCACATGCTTGCACACACACAGTTACATCAACACAGCTCTCAGCACACTGGAGAGTTTCTGCACATGCTCTGCAGACACAGGTGTCCTCCATGTGCGTGCACGAGGTGTGAGTATGTGCACAGGTGGGTACATGTGTGCACTCATGTGAGGCTGCAGCGTGTACTAGTAAGTGTGCTCTCAGGCCTGCATGAGCCTGTGCACTCACCTCAGGGAAGACCCGTGTCCGCGTGGCCAGGCGGGAGGCCAACACGACCCGAAGGCAGAGGGCAGTTGGCCCCCAGGGAGGAGGCCGCGACGGAGGCCCCCGGTGCAGACAAGGACCCAAAGCCACCTGCCCAGCCCACCCGGAAGCCACTCTGGCCTCTGCTCCAGAAGCCCCTGCAAGCCGGGTCCCACTTGGTCCAACTTGAGCCCTGCCAATCCAGGCTCGGCCCTCGGCCTTGTTCCCACTCCTCGACCCCAGCCTCACGCACCCGCATCTGCAGCCCCACGGCCCCTCCACCCACAGCATCCTCCGCACCTCCGGAAGTGTCCGGGGGCCAACTGGGGGACCCCATCCTCACCTGCCTTGGGCACCTGAGCCCCACACGGACACAGGACAGAGCTGTTACTTCTGGGAGCTCCCTCCCCTCCCGCCATCACTCTCCCCTCCTAGCCCCCCTCCATGCTTCCTGCCCCCCTCCCTTCCCTGTTCACCCTCACCCCACCTCTCCCTCAGTCCACCCCCCATCTCCCACCGCCCACCCCCCTCCTCCACCAGGTGCAGGCCAGAGGCACGGGCCACCAGCTCTGGGCAGGAAGCAGCAGCTGCACTTCCCTCCTTCCCCTCTCTTCTTCCTCCAAACTCTCCACTTCTCCCAAGGTAGAGGCCCCCCAGGCTCCTTCTCGCCAGGCCCCTCGCGCCACCAAGGAAGGGTCCACCCTGTCCTCTGCCGTGCACCGGTGCACCGGCCCATGGAGGGTCACAGGGCAGTGACAAGGAATAAGCGGGGGGCCGGGAGGTTGGGACCAGCAAGGGGGCAGCCCCACACGCGCGCCCCCAGCCTGCGCGGCCTAGGACAGGGGCGGAAGCAAGCAGAGAAGCTGTGGGGAAATGGCGCGCCCTGCCCTCAGGCCCCGCCCCCACTCACCCCCGCTCCCCCAGTGCCTGTCCGTCCCGCTTGGCCCCGAGCACGCGGCCAGCGGTGAGGTCCGGAGCCCCCGCCCCGCCCGCGCCCGCGGCCAGGCCCACCTACCAGGGGCAGGTTGCAGCCCGGGATGCTGGGGAAGTCGTGGTGCTCCACGTGGTAGCCCACGTTGAAGGTGATGCGGTTGAGCGGCCCGTAGTAGGAGTAGGTCTCGTGGCCCTTGAGGAACATGTAGTGCTCCGCCACGAAGTGGCCCGAGATGGGGTGCAGGCCCAGGCCCAACAGGGAGCTGGCCAGCAGGTAGGCCACGGGCTTGACGCCCCAGAGGGCGAAGATGGCAGCGTCGGCAGCCAGCTGCACCAGGGCGTTGAGCACCTCCATGCGGGTCAGGGCCTTGGGGTTCACGCAGAGCGGCCGCAGCGAGTAGAAGAAGGGCTGCAGCACCAGCCAGAGCAGCTTGCGCGCCGGCGTGCAGAAAAGCCAGCCCTCCAGGCGCGTGGGCACGTCCACGTCCAGCCCGTCGCCGCCCAGGTAGCGGTGGTGGTCCACGTGGTACTTCTTGAAGGACGCGGCGTAGGGCACGCCCACCGGCAGGTTGGCGAAGACGGCGAACCAGCGGTTGTGCGCCGCGCGGCCCGTGCCGAAGGCCGCGTTGTGCGAGATGTCGTGGATGGCCAGCGTCAGCGAGTGGTTCACGCAGCCCCCGAAGGCGTAGGCCCAGAAGAGCAGCCAGCGCCAGGCCAGCCCCCGCACCAGCCAGCAGGCGCCCAGCTGCGCCAGCACCAGCGCCAGCACCGTCCACTTGAGCCGTGGGTCTGGCCGCATCAGCGCCTTGATGGCCGGGTACTTGGCTGCGGGCGGAAGGGAGAGCGGGTGAGGGGCGCCGCACAGCCTGGGGAGCAGGGCCTCCCTCCGCCCTCGCTTCTCTTGTCACCTTCCGCCCCCCTCTAGGCCCTGGCTGGAGATAAACTGGCCCTCAGGGGTCAGCAGCCTTTGCCCCTAGAACCCTCCTCACACCTGTGGATGCCATGAGGCGCCTGGCAGGTGCAGCGGGGCAACTGAGATAAAGCACTTCGGTTTCCATTTAAAAGCAGCCACCTCTTTACCAGAGGCGGAGAAAGACTCTCAGAGAGGCACAAGCAGCCTGAGGCCTACACGGAGGGCACAGGTGATCCGGTAAACGCCTGCGAGCATGCAGCGCCCCGCCCCCCCCCCCCCCCCCCCCCCCCCCCCCCCCCCCCCCCCCCC